>JAZHEH010001915.1:0-555341 GCA_036589455.1 Ateles fusciceps
CTAAAACCAAAACGGAGCAATCTAACTGAATGCTTGTGAATGTGTGCATTCAACTTACAGAGTTAAACTCGTGTGTGTTTGCAGCAGTTTAGAAACCCTTTCTGTGCAGAGATGCAAAAGTGTCATTTCCAGCCAAATCCAGGCACGTAAGAAAAAGCAGTAATAGTGCGTCTAAAACACAGAAGAAACGCATCATTCAAACTGCTCTGCTGTGTGTTCGTTTTAGACTAAGGGAGCTGAAGCTGAGTTTCATTCAGCAGAGTTAGCAACACGTTTCTTCTAGGAACTGCGTTTGGATTTTCCAGAGCGAAAGGCAGCATTTGCTGTACAGAGGAATATCTCGCTCTAAAACCAAAACGGAGCAATCTAACTGAATGCTTGTCAATGTGTGCATTCAACTTACAGAGTTAAACTCGTGTGTGTTGCAGCAGTTTAGAAACCCTTTCTGTGCAGAGATGCAAAAGTGTCATTTCCAGCCAAATCCAGGCACGTAAGAAAAAGCAGTAATAGTGCGTCTAAAACACAGAAGAAACGCATCATTCAAACTGCTCTGCTGTGTGTTGGTTTAGGACTAAGGGAGCTGAAGCTGAGTTTCATTCAGCGAGTTAGCAACACGTTTCTTCTAGGAACTGCGTTTGGATTTTCCAGAGCGAAAGGCAGCATTTGCTGTACAGAGGAATATCTCGCTCTAAAACCAAAACGGAGCAATCTAACTGAATGCTTGTCAATGTGTGCATTCAACTTACAGAGTTAAACTCGTGTGTGTTGCAGCAGTTTAGAAACCCTTTCTGTGCAGAGATGCAAAAGTGTCATTTCCAGCCAAATCCAGGCACATAAGAAAAAGCAGTAATAGTGCGTCTAAAACACAGAAGAAACGCATCATTCAAACTGCTCTGCTGTGTGTTGGTTTCGACTAAGGGAGCTGAAGCTGAGTTTCATTCAGCGAGTTAGCAACACGTTTCTTCTAGGAACTGCGTTTGGATTTTCCAGAGCGAAAGGCAGCATTTGCTGTACAGAGGAATATCTCGCTCTAAAACCAAAACGGAGCAATCTAACTGAATGCTTGTAGATGTGTGCATTCAACTTACAGAGTTAAACTCGTGTGTGTTGCAGCAGTTTAGAAACCCTTTGTGTGCAGAGATGCAAAAGTGTCATTTCCAGCCAAATCCAGGCACATAAGAAAAAGCAGTAATAGTGCGTCTAAAACACAAGAAACGCATCATTCAAACTGCTCTGCTGTGTGTTGGTTTCAACTAAGGGAGCTGAAGCTGAGTTTCATTCAGCGAGTTAGCAACACGTTTCTTCTAGGAACTGCGTTTGGATTTTCCAGAGCGAAAGGCAGCATTTGCTGTACAGAGGAATATCTCGCTCTAAAACCAAAACGGAGCAATCTAACTGAATGCTTGTAATGTGTGATTATTTTGTATGTGTGCACTCAACTTACAGAGTTAAACTCGTGTGTGTTGCAGCAGTTTAGAAACCCTTTCTGTGCAGAGATGCAAAAGTGTCATTTCCAGCCAAATCCAGGCACGTAAGAAAAAGCAGTAATAGTGCGTCTAAAACACAGAAGAAACGCATCATTCAAACTGCTCTGCTGTGTGTTGGTTTCGACTAAGGGAGCTGAAGCTGAGTTTCATTCAGCGAGTTAGCAACACGTTTCTTCTAGGAACTGCGTTTGGATTTTCCAGAGCGAAAGGCAGCATTTGCTGTACAGAGGAATATCTCGCTCTAAAACCAAAACGGAGCAATCTAACTGAATGCTTGTCAATGTGTGCATTCAACTTACAGAGTTAAACTCGTGTGTGTTGCAGCAGTTTAGAAACCCTTTCTGTGCAGAGATGCAAAAGTGTCATTTCCAGCCAAATCCAGGCACATAAGAAAAAGCAGTAATAGTGCGTCTAAAACACAGAAGAAACGCATCATTCAAACTGCTCTGCTGTGTGTTCGTTTCGACTAAGGGAGCTGAAGCTAGAGTTTCATTCGGCGAGTTAGCAACACGTTTCTTCTAGGAACTGCGTTTGGATTTTCCAGAGCGAAAGGCAGCATTTGCTGTACAGAGGAGTATCTCGCTCTAAAACCAAAACGGAGCAATCTAACTGAATGCTTGTCAATGTGTGCATTCAACTTACAGAGTTAAACTCGTGTGTGTTGCAGCAGTTTAGAAACCCTTTCTGTGCAGAGATGCAAAAGTGTCATTTCCAGCCAAATCCAGGCACATAAGAAAAAGCAGTAATAGTGCGTCTAAAACACAGAAGAAACGCATCATTCAAACTGCTCTGCTGTGTGTTCGTTTCGACTAAGGGAGCTGAAGCTGAGTTTCATTCAGCGAGTTAGCAACACGTTTCTTCTAGGAACTGCGTTTGGATTTTCCAGAGCGAAAGGCAGCATTTGCTGTACAGAGGAATATCTCGCTCTAAAACCAAAACGGAGCAATCTAACTGAATGCTTGTCAATGTGTGCATTCAACTTACAGAGTTAAACTCGTGTGTGTTGCAGCAGTTTAGAAACCCTTTCTGTGCAGAGATGCAAAAGTGTCATTTCCAGCCAAATCCAGGCACATAAGAAAAAGCAGTAATAGTGCGTCTAAAACACAGAAGAAACGCATCATTCAAACTGCTCTGCTGTGTGTTGGTTTTAACTAAGGGAGCTGAAGCTGAGTTTCATTCAGCGAGTTAGCAACACGTTTCTTCTAGGAACTGCGTTTGGATTTTCCAGAGCGAAAGGCAGCATTTGCTGTACAGAGGAATATCTCGCTCTAAAACCAAAACGGAGCAATCTAACTGAATGCTTGTCAATGTGTGCATTCAACTTACAGAGTTAAACTCGTGTGTGTTTGCAGCAGTTTAGAAACCCTTTCTGTGCAGAGATGCAAAAGTGTCATTTCCAGCCAAATCCAGGCACATAAGAAAAAGCAGTAATAGTGCGTCTAAAACACAGAAGAAACGCATCATTCAAACTGCTCTGCTGTGTGTTGGTTTAACTAAGGGAGCTGAAGCTGAGTTTCATTAGCGAGAGTTAGCAACACGTTTCTTCTAGGAACTGCGTTTGGATTTTCCAGAGCGAAGAGGCAGCATTTGCTGTACAGAGGAATATCTCGCTCTAAAACCAAAACGGAGCAATCTAACTGAATGCTTGTCAATGTGTGCATTCAACTTACAGAGTTAAACTCGTGTGTGTTTGCAGCAGTTTAGAAACCCTTTCTGTGCAGAGATGCAAAAGTGTCATTTCCAGCCAAATCCAGGCACATAAGAAAAAGCAGTAATAGTGCGTCTAAAACACAGAAGAAACGCATCATTCAAACTGCTCTGCTGTGTGTTCGTTTCAACTAAGGGATTTTCCCCTTTTTTCCCCCCCGGGGGGGAACTTAAGAGTTAAACTTGTGTGTTGCAGCAGTTTAGAAACCCTTTTGTGAGAGATGCAAAAGTGTTTTCAGCCAAATCAGGCACTAAGAAAAGCAGTATAGTGCGTCTAAACACAGAGGAACGCATTTAAACTGCTTGCTGTGTTTGTTTAGCTAGGGAGCTAACTATTTCATTCAGCGAGTTAGCAACACGTTTCTTCTAGGAACTGCGTTTGGATTTTCCAGAGCGAAAGGCAGCATTTGCTGTACAGAGGAATATCTCGCTCTAAAACCAAAACGGAGCAATCTAACTGAATGCTTGTCAATGTGTGCATTAACTTACAGAGTTAAACTCGTGTGTGTTGAGCAGTTTAGAAACCCTTTTGTGAGGAGATGCAAAAGTGTTTAGCAAATAGGTAAAAGCAGTATTTTAATCTCCTCTTTTTTTTTTTTTTGCTTTTTTGCAATTAACTGAATGTTGTAATGTGTGCATTCAACTTAAGAGTTAAACTCGTGTGTGTTGCAGCAGTTTAGAAACCCTTTCTGTGCAGAGATGCAAAAGTGTCATTTCCAGCCAAATCCAGGCACATAAGAAAAAGCAGTAATAGTGCGTCTAAAACACAGAAGAAACGCATCATTCAAACTGCTCTGCTGTGTGTTCGTTTCAACTAAGGGAGCTGAAGCTGAGTTTCATTCAGCGAGTTAGCAACACGTTTCTTCTAGGAACTGCGTTTGGATTTTCCAGAGCGAAAGGCAGCATTTGCTGTACAGAGGAATATCTCGCTCTAAAACCAAAACGGAGCAATCTAACTGAATGCTTGTCAATGTGTGCATTCAACTTACAGAGTTAAACTCGTGTGTGTTGCAGCAGTTTAGAAACCCTTTCTGTGCAGAGATGCAAAAGTGTCATTTCCAGCCAAATCCAGGCACATAAGAAAAAGCAGTAATAGTGCGTCTAAAACACAGAAGAAACGCATCATTCAAACTGCTCTGCTGTGTGTTCGTTTAAACTAAGGGAGCTGAAGCTGAGTTTCATTCAGCGAGTTAGCAACACGTTTCTTCTAGGAACTGCGTTTGGATTTTCCAGAGCGAAAGGCAGCATTTGCTGTACAGAGGAATATCTCGCTCTAAAACCAAAACGGAGCAATCTAACTGAATGCTTGTCAATGTGTGCATTCAACTTACAGAGTTAAACTCGTGTGTGTTTGCAGCAGTTTAGAAACCCTTTCTGTGCAGAGATGCAAAAGTGTCATTTCCAGCCAAATCCAGGCACATAAGAAAGAAGCAGTAATAGTGCGTCTAAAACACAGAAGAAACGCATCATTCAAACTGCTCTGCTGTGTGTTCGTTTCAACTAAGGGAGCTGAAGCTGAGTTTCATTCAGCGAGTTAGCAACACGTTTCTTCTAGGAACTGCGTTTGGATTTTCCAGAGCGAAAGGCAGCATTTGCTGTACAGAGGAATATCTCGCTCTAAAACCAAAACGGAGCAATCTAACTGAATGCTTGTCAATGTGTGCATTCAACTTACAGAGTTAAACTCGTGTGTGTTGCAGCAGTTTAGAAACCCTTTCTGTGCAGAGATGCAAAAGTGTCATTTCCAGCCAAATCCAGGCACATAAGAAAAAGCAGTAATAGTGCGTCTAAAACACAGAAGAAACGCATCATTCAAACTGCTCTGCTGTGTGTTGGTTTCAACTAAGGGAGCTGAAGCTGAGTTTCATTCAGCGAGTTAGCAACACGTTTCTTCTAGGAACTGCGTTTGGATTTTCCAGAGCGAAAGGCAGCATTTGCTGTACAGAGGAATATCTCGCTCTAAAACCAAAACGGAGCAATCTAACTGAATGCTTGTCAATGTGTGCATTCAACTTACAGAGTTAAACTCGTGTGTGTTTGCAGCAGTTTAGAAACCCTTTCTGTGCAGAGATGCAAAAGTGTCATTTCCAGCCAAATCCAGGCACATAAGAAAAAGCAGTAATAGTGCGTCTAAAAACACAGAAGAACGCATCATTCAAACTGCTCTGCTGTGTGTTGTGATTTTTCAACTAAGGGAGCTGAAGCTGAGTTTCATTCAGCGAGTTAGCAACACGTTTCTTCTAGGAACTGCGTTTGGATTTTCCAAAGCGAAAGGCAGCATTTGCTGTACAGAGGAATATCTCGCTCTAAAACCAAAACGGAGCAATCTAACTGAATGCTTGTCAATGTGTGCATTCAACTTACAGAGTTAAACTCGTGTGTGTTGCAGCAGTTTAGAAACCCTTTCTGTGCAGAGATGCAAAAGTGTCATTTCCAGCCAAATCCAGGCACATAAGAAAAAGCAGTAATAGTGCGTCTAAAACACAGAAGAAACGCATCATTCAAACTGCTCTGCTGTGTGTTCGTTTAGCTAAGGGAGCTGAAGCTGAGTTTATTAGCGAGTTAGCAACACGTTTCTTTAGGAACTGCGTTTGGATTTTCAGAGCGAAAGGCAGCATTTGCTGTAAGAGGAATATTTTAAAAAAAACGGAGAATTTAATTTTTTGTTTGTTTTAAGGGAGCTGAACTAGTTTCTTCAGCGAGTTAGCAACACGTTTCTTTAGAACTGCGTTTGGATTTTCCAGAGCGAAGGCAGCATTTCTGTACAGAGGAATATCTCGCTCTAAACCAAAACGGAGCAATCTAACTGAATGCTTGTCAATGTGTGCATTCAACTTACAGAGTTAAACTCGTGTGTGTTTGCAGCAGTTTAGAAACCCTTTCTGTGCAGAGATGCAAAAGTGTCATTTCCAGCCAAATCCAGGCACATAAGAAAAAGCAGTAATAGTGCGTCTGATAAAACACAGAAGAAACGCATCATTCAAACTGCTCTGCTGTGTGTTCGTTTCAACTAAGGGAGCTGAAGCTGAGTTTCATTCAGCGAGTTAGCAACACGTTTCTTCTAGGAACTGCGTTTTGGATTTTCCAGAGCGAAAGGCAGCATTTGCTGTACAGAGGAATATCTCGCTCTAAAACCAAAACGGAGCAATCTAACTGAATGCTTGTCAATGTGTGCATTCAACTTACAGAGTTAAACTCGTGTGTGTTTGCAGCAGTTTAGAAACCCTTTCTGTGCAGAGATGCAAAAGTGTCATTTCCAGCCAAATCCAGGCACATAAGAAAAAGCAGTAATAGTGCGTCTAAAACACAGAAGAAACGCATCATTCAAACTGCTCTGCTGTGTGTTCGTTTCAACTAAGGGAGCTGAAGCTGAGTTTCATTCAGCGAGTTAGCAACACGTTTCTTCTAGGAACTGCGTTTGGATTTTCCAGAGCGAAAGGCAGCATTTGCTGTACAGAGGAATATCTCGCTCTAAAACCAAAACGGAGCAATCTAACTGAATGCTTGTCAATGTGTGCATTCAACTTACAGAGTTAAACTCGTGTGTGTTGAGCAGGTTTAGAAACCCTTTTGTGCAGAGATGCAAAAGTGTCATTTCCAGCCAAATCCAGAATAAAAAGCAGTAATAGTGCGTCTAAACACAAGGAACGCATCATTAAACTCTCTGCTGTGTTTTTTAGCTAGGAGCTAACCTTTATTAGATTAGAAATTTTTTATCGTTTAAGGGGGCTTTTGGGGGGGTTTGGGGGGCCCCCCCCCGGCCCCCCTTTCAATGTGTGCATTCAACTTACAGAGTTAAACTCGTGTGTGTTGCAGCAGTTTAGAAACCCTTTCTGTGCAGAGATGCAAAAGTGTCATTTCCAGCCAAATCCAGGCACATAAGAAAAAGCAGTAATAGTGCGTCTAAAACACAGAAGAAACGCATCATTCAAACTGCTCTGCTGTGTGTTCGTTTCAACTAAGGGAGCTGAAGCTGAGTTTCATTCAGCGAGTTTTAGCAACACGTTTCTTCTAGGAACTGCGTTTGGATTTTCCAGAGCGAAAGGCAGCATTTGCTGTACAGAGGAATATCTCGCTCTAAAACCAAAACGGAGCAATCTAACTGAATGCTTGTCAATGTGTGCACTCAACTTACAGAGTTAAACTCGTGTGTGTTTGCAGCAGTTTAGAAACCCTTTCTGTGCAGAGATGCAAAAGTGTCATTTCCAGCCAAATCCAGGCACATAAGAAAAAGCAGTAATAGTGCGTCTAAAACACAGAAGAAACGCATCATTCAAACTGCTCTGCTGTGTGTTCGTTTCAACTAAGGGAGCTGAAGCTGAGTTTCATTCAGCGAGTTAGCAACACGTTTCTTCTAGGAACTGCGTTTGGATTTTCCAGAGCGAAAGGCAGCATTTGCTGTACAGAGGAATATCTCGCTCTAAAACCAAAACGGAGCAATCTAACTGAATGCTTGTCAATGTGTGCATTCAACTTACAGAGTTAAACTCGTGTGTGTTTGCAGCAGTTTAGAAACCCTTTCTGTGCAGAGATGCAAAAGTGTCATTTCCAGCCAAATCCAGGCACATAAGAAAAAGCAGTAATAGTGCGTCTAAAACACAGAAGAAACGCATCATTCAAACTGCTCTGCTGTGTGTTCGTTTCAACTAAGGGAGCTGAAGCTGAGTTTCATTCAGCGAGTTAGCAACACGTTTCTTCTAGGAACTGCGTTTGGATTTTCCAGAGCGAAAGGCAGCATTTGCTGTACAGAGGAATATCTCGCTCTAAAACCAAAACGGAGCAATCTAACTGAATGCTTGTCAATGTGTGCATTCAACTTACAGAGTTAAACTCGTGTGTGTTTGCAGCAGTTTAGAAACCCTTTCTGTGCAGAGATGCAAAAGTGTCATTTCCAGCCAAATCCAGGCACATAAGAAAAAGCAGTAATAGTGCGTCTAAAACACAGAAGAAACGCATCATTCAAACTGCTCTGCTGTGTGTTCGTTTTCAACTAAGGGAGCTGAAGCTGAGTTTCATTCAGCGAGTTAGCAACACGTTTCTTCTAGGAACTGCGTTTGGATTTTCCAGAGCGAAAGGCAGCATTTGCTGTACAGAGGAATATCTCGCTCTAAAACCAAAACGGAGCAATCTAACTGAATGCTTGTCAATGTGTGCATTCAACTTACAGAGTTAAACTCGTGTGTGTTTGCAGCAGTTTAGAAACCCTTTCTGTGCAGAGATGCAAAAGTGTCATTTCCAGCCAAATCCAGGCACATAAGAAAAAGCAGTAATAGTGCGTCTAAAACACAGAAGAAACGCATCATTCAAACTGCTCTGCTGTGTGTTGGTTTAACTAAGGGAGCTGAAGCTGAGTTTCATTCAGCGAGTTAGCAACACGTTTCTTCTAGGAACTGCGTTTGGATTTTCCAGAGCGAAAGGCAGATTTCTGTACAGAGGAATATCTGCTTAAAAAAACAATTAATAATTTAATAACCAAATGAAGCTGATTTTTAATTAGACGTTTCTTCTAGGAACTCGTTGGTTTTAAGCGAAAGGCAGCATTTGCTGTACAGAGGAATATCTCGCTCTAAAACCAAAACGGAGCAATCTAACTGAATGCTTGTCAATGTGTGCACTCAACTTACAGAGTTAAACTCGTGTGTGTTTGCAGCAGTTTAGAAACCCTTTCTGTGCAGAGATGCAAAAGTGTCATTTCCAGCCAAATCCAGGCACATAAGAAAAAGCAGTAATAGTGCGTCTAAAACACAGAAGAAACGCATCATTCAAACTGCTCTGCTGTGTGTTCGTTTCAACTAAGGGAGCTGAAGCTGAGTTTCATTCAGCGAGTTAGCAACACGTTTCTTCTAGGAACTGCGTTTGGATTTTCCAGAGCGAAAGGCAGCATTTGCTGTACAGAGGAATATCTCGCTCTAAAACCAAAACGGAGCAATCTAACTGAATGCTTGTCAATGTGTGCACTCAACTTACAGAGTTAAACTCGTGTGTGTTTGCAGCAGTTTAGAAACCCTTTCTGTGCAGAGATGCAAAAGTGTCATTTCCAGCCAAATCCAGGCACATAAGAAAAAGCAGTAATAGTGCGTCTAAAACACAGAAGAAACGCATCATTCAAACTGCTCTGCTGTGTGTTCGTTTCAACTAAGGGAGCTGAAGCTGAGTTTCATTCAGCGAGTTAGCAACACGTTTCTTCTAGGAACTGCGTTTGGATTTTCCAGAGCGAAAGGCAGCATTTGCTGTACAGAGGAATATCTCGCTCTAAAACCAAAACGGAGCAATCTAACTGAATGCTTGTCAATGTGTGCACTCAACTTACAGAGTTAAACTCGTGTGTGTTTGCAGCAGTTTAGAAACCCTTTCTGTGCAGAGATGCAAAAGTGTCATTTCCAGCCAAATCCAGGCACATAAGAAAAAGCAGTAATAGTGCGTCTAAAACACAGAAGAAACGCATCATTCAAACTGCTCTGCTGTGTGTTCGTTTCAACTAAGGGAGCTGAAGCTGAGTTTCATTCAGCGAGTTAGCAACACGTTTCTTCTAGGAACTGCGTTTGGATTTTCCAGAGCGAAAGGCAGCATTTGCTGTACAGAGGAATATCTCGCTCTAAAACCAAAACGGAGCAATCTAACTGAATGCTTGTCAATGTGTGCATTCAACTTACAGAGTTAAACTCGTGTGTGTTTGCAGCAGTTTAGAAACCCTTTCTGTGCAGAGATGCAAAAGTGTCATTTCCAGCCAAATCCAGGCACATAAGAAAAAGCAGTAATAGTGCGTCTAAAACACAGAAGAAACGCATCATTCAAACTGCTCTGCTGTGTGTTCGTTTCAACTAAGGGAGCTGAAGCTGAGTTTCATTCAGCGAGTTAGCAACACGTTTCTTCTAGGAACTGCGTTTGGATTTTCCAGAGCGAAAGGCAGCATTTGCTGTACAGAGGAATATCTCGCTCTAAAACCAAAACGGAGCAATCTAACTGAATGCTTGTCAATGTGTGCATTCAACTTACAGAGTTAAACTCGTGTGTGTTTGCAGCAGTTTAGAAACCCTTTCTGTGCAGAGATGCAAAAGTGTCATTTCCAGCCAAATCCAGGCACATAAGAAAAAGCAGTAATAGTGCGTCTAAAACACGAAGAGAACGCATCATTCAAACTGCTCTGCTGTGTGTTCGTTTAAACTAAGGGAGCTGAAGCTGAGTTTCATTCAGCGAGTTAGCAACACGTTTCTTCTAGGAACTGCGTTTTGGATTTTCCAGAGCGAAAGGCAGCATTTGCTGTACAGAGGAATATCTCGCTCTAAAACCAAAACGGAGCAATCTAACTGAATGCTTGTCAATGTGTGCATTCAACTTACAGAGTTAAACTCGTGTGTGTTTGCAGCAGTTTAGAAACCCTTTCTGTGCAGAGATGCAAAAGTGTCATTTCCAGCCAAATCCAGGCACATAAGAAAAAGCAGTAATAGTGCGTCTAAAACACAGAAGAAACGCATCATTCAAACTGCTCTGCTGTGTGTTGGTTTAACTAAGGGAGCTGAAGCTGAGTTTCATTAAGCGAGTTAGGGGCCCTCTTTTTTGGAGCTTTTTTTTTTTTCCCCGGGGGCGAAAGGCAGCATTTGCTGTACAGAGGAATATCTCGCTCTAAAACCAAAACGGAGCAATCTAACTAGAATGCTTGTCAATGTGTGCATTCAACTTACAGAGTTAAACTCGTGTGTGTTTGCAGCAGTTTAGAAACCCTTTCTGTGCAGAGATGCAAAAGTGTCATTTCCAGCCAAATCCAGGCACATAAGAAAAAGCAGTAATAGTGCGTCTAAAACACAGAAGAAACGCATCATTCAAACTGCTCTGCTGTGTGTTCGTTTCAACTAAGGGAGCTGAAGCTGAGTTTCATTCAGCGAGTTAGCAACACGTTTCTTCTAGGAACTGCGTTGGATTTTCCAGAGCGAAAGGCAGCATTTGCTGTACAGAGGAATATCTCGCTCTAAAACCAAAACGGAGCAATCTAACTGAATGCTTGTCAATGTGTGCATTCAACTTACAGAGTTAAACTCGTGTGTGTTTGCAGCAGTTTAGAAACCCTTTCTGTGCAGAGATGCAAAAGTGTCATTTCCAGCCAAATCCAGGCACATAAGAAAAAGCAGTAATAGTGCGTCTAAAACACGAAGAAACGCATCATTCAAACTGCTCTGCTGTGTGTTCGTTTCAACTAAGGGAGCTGAAGCTGAGTTTCATTCAGCGAGTTAGCAACACGTTTCTTCTAGGAACTGCGTTTTGGATTTTCCAGAGCGAAAGGCAGCATTTGCTGTACAGAGGAATATCTCGCTCTAAAACCAAAACGGAGCAATCTAACTGAATGCTTGTCAATGTGTGCATTCAACTTACAGAGTTAAACTCGTGTGTGTTTGCAGCAGTTTAGAAACCCTTTCTGTGCAGAGATGCAAAAGTGTCATTTCCAGCCAAATCCAGGCACATAAGAAAAAGCAGTAATAGTGCGTCTAAAACACAGAAGAAACGCATCATTCAAACTGCTCTGCTGTGTGTTCGTTTCAACTAAGGGAGCTGAAGCTGAGTTTCATTCAGCGAGTTAGCAACACGTTTCTTCTAGGAACTGCGTTTGGATTTTCCAGAGCGAAAGGCAGCATTTGCTGTACAGAGGAATATCTCGCTCTAAAACCAAAACGGAGCAATCTAACTGAATGCTTGTCAATGTGTGCATTCAACTTACAGAGTTAAACTCGTGTGTGTTTGCAGCAGTTTAGAAACCCTTTCTGTGCAGAGATGCAAAAGTGTCATTTCCAGCCAAATCCAGGCACATAAGAAAAAGCAGTAATAGTGCGTCTAAAACACAGAAGAAACGCATCATTCAAACTGCTCTGCTGTGTGTTCGTTTCAACTAAGGGACTGTCTCTACTTTGTATAGATCTGCGTCAATCTCTCACCTCGGGAAAAAGTCTCTGCTATTGCCCTTACCTTCAGTGCCAAACGACAAAGAGAGCTTTCTCTGACTTTCCACCATTTTCTTCTTTTAAAACTATTTCTCAGGTTCTGTCCCAGCCTCCTCAACAAGAGCAGGGAACCTAGATCATTTTACCTTCACATGTTATCTCTGCTCTTCCAACATGGCTCCACAACCTTCTTGACTGATATTCAGAACTTTAATTCCCTTTAAATCATTTCTTATGTAGCTTAATTCACTTTAATAAAAAAAGGTGAAGTTATTCCTATAAGAATTCCCCATGTAAAACAGAGAAAAGTAATTTGGGATTCACAACACCCATTCTAATAACCATGTGTTCACTCTATAAATTATACATGTTTCTAAAATCCTGGTATGTGTGACCACAGTGACCGCACTATGCTAGGAGGACACTATAAAGAGGGAAACAGCAGGCCCTACCCATTTGAATTCCAACAGTCAGAAACACAAAAACCAACAATATACATCTATTTCTATAAATTTCTTCATACATTATTATTCTTTTTATTTTAAACTGTCAATTATCACAGATATTTACATAATAAGAAAAACATATTTTATACTTACCCATGTATTTGCAATTTCTAGTGCTCTTCTTTCCTTTATGTATGATACAGATTTCTATCTGTTATCATTTTCCATCTCACTGGATGACTTCTTTTTTAACCTTTTTTGTGGTGCGGAACTGTTGTTGATGAATTCTTTCAAGGTTTTATATTTCTGAAAGAGGCTTTGTTTCATTTTTGTTTTTCAAATACATTTTCACAGGCTATAGAAAAGTAGGTTGACATTTTATTCTTTTTCTTTCAGTACTTTAAAGATAGTGTCCCAATCTTCACTGGCTTTCATTGTTTTTGACAAGATATCAACTGTCATCCTTATCTTTCTTCTTTTTAGGTAAAGTGTCTTTATTTTTCTTCTAACTACTTTAAAGATTTCCTCTTTATAGTGGTTTTAAGCAATTTGATTATAATATGACTTAGTATAGTGTTCTTCATGTTTCGTGTTCTTGGAATTCTTTTTGAATCTGTGGGTTTATAATACACATTGAAATTGGGGATTTTTAATTTATTATTTATTCAAATATTTTTTCTTATCCCCATTTAACCCTCTTTTTCAGAGGTCTCAAAATTTATGTATATTAGGCCATGTGAAGTAGCCTCACAGCTTACTAAGTTTCTATTTATTAGTATTAGTCTTTTTTCTTTCTCTGAGAGCATCAGTGTTTCATTGTCAAAAATATCTATTGCTATATCTTCAAGTACACTAATTTTTTCTTCTGCCATGTCTAATCTGCCATTAATCCCGGGCCAGTGTAGTTATTTTTTTATTTTAATATTGTAGTTTTTTCTCTCACTGTTCATTTGGGACTTTTATTATCTCTTCATTGTCTGCATTTAACATGTTGAATTTTTACTTATTTCTCGAACATGTGAAATATAGCTTTAATAACTCTTTTAATATCCTTGCCTATGAGCTCTATCATCCATGTCAGTCATGACAACTGATTATCCTTCTAAGTAGCAATATTCGTTTCATGCTTCTTTGCATGTCTGGCAATTTTGATTGGATGTTAGACTGTGAATTTTACCTTGTTGAGTGCTGAATATATTTTTTAATTCTATAAATAAATATCCTTGAACTTTTTTCTGAAACATAGTTAAGTTACTTGGAAATAATGGGATCCTTTTCAGGCCTTGCTTTTAAACTTTTTTAGATAAGATCATAGCAGTGTTTAGTCTGTGGCTAATATTGCCTCACTACTAAGGCAAAATCCTTCAGAGTACTCTACCTAATGTCCCATGAATTATGAGGATTTTCACTCAGACTTATGGGAAGGGGGAACTATCCCCAGCCTTGTGTGAACTCTTGAGTTCTTCCTGTATGCTGTTCTCTCCTCTTTGGTATTCTTCCCTGAAAATTCTAGCTACATGGGCCTCCCTGAACTCCCAGCTCTATATCCTCAATTCAAGGAGAAATGTCAGTTCCCACTGGGGCTTGCATTCTCTCCACAAGCAGTAAGCTAAAGTGATGGTACAGTTCACTTCATTTGTTTTTATTTTGTTTTCTTTTTTTGAATATACTACAAAAGTTGTTTATTGATGCACAATAACTACATATTTAGGGGATACATGAGATGTAATATAATACAATGTGTAGTAATCAAATCAGGATACTTAGAATATCCATTACCTCAAATATTTATGATTTCTTTGTGTTGGAAAAGTTTCAAGGCTTCTATTCTAGCTATTTTGAAATATATAATATATTATTGTTAACTATAGTCACCTTATTGTGGTATCAAAAACTAGAACTTATTCCTTCCATCTAGCTCTATGTTTTTGTACCCATTAACCTATCTTTTCTGTCCCCCTCCCTTTCCCATCCTATTGTAATTATCACTATACTCTCTACTTCCATGAGATCAACTTTCTTAGCTCCCACTTATGAGTGAGAATGTGCAAATATTATTTGCCTTTCTGGGCCTGGTTTATTTCATATAACTTAATAACCTCCAGGTCCCTCATGTTGCTGCAAATGACAGGATTTCTCTCTGTTTATGGTTGAATAGCATTTTATTGTTTCTCATTTCTCAGAAATCACTGTTTTTCATTGTCTGATGTCAATAAATTAAAAACCATTGTCTTATATATTTCATCTGGGTATGAAATATCCATGGCATATGGTTATATGGTTATGGTATATCAGGTAGGAGTGAAGATTCAGTTCCTATTACTACGTTGTGGCTAGAAGCAAAGTCCTACAATCTAAACTTAAAACCTAAATTACCTAGACATGACACACATCCCAAAACTTCAATCTTATTTAAATTAAAATCACAATTGAAAGACAGGAGGACACACACTTATGTTCATATAGACACATTTACATACAACTGGGAAAAATAGCAAAAATATTTTTCTCTGCTAGTTGAAATATGTTATTTTTTATTTTATTTGGGTTTTAAAATTTCTAACATTTATTAAACACATGTGAATTACTTTATCTTTAAAATATTTAAATAAAGTGTCTGTTCATATCCTTTGCCCACTTTTGAATGGATTTGTTGCCTTTTTCTTGTAAATCTGCTGTAGTTCTTTGTAGATTCTGGATATTAGCCCTTTGTCAGATGAATCAATTGCAGAATATTTTTCCCATTCTGTTGGTTGCCAGTTCACTCTGATGATTGTTTCTTTTGCTGTGCGGAGCTCTTAAATTTAATTAGATCCCATTTGTCTATTTTGGCTTTTGTTGCCATTGCTTTTGGTGTTTTAGTCACGAAGTCCTTGACTATGCCTATGTCCTGAATGGTATTGCCTAGGTTTTCTTCTAGGTTTTTTATGGTGTTAGGTCTTATGTTTAAATCTTTAATTGATCTGGAGTTAATTTTAGTGTAAGGTGTAAGGAGGGGGTCCAGTTTCTGCTTTCTGCACATGGCTAGCCAGTTTCCCCAACACAATTTATTAAACAGGGGAATCCTTTCCCCATTGCTTGTCTCTTGTCCTGTTTGTCAAAGATCAGATGGTGGTAGATGTGTGGCATTGCCTCTAAGGCCTCTGTTCTGTTCCACTGGTCTATATCTCTGTTTTGGTACCAGTACCATGCTGTTTTGATTACTGTGGCCTTGTAGTATAGTTTGTAAGTCAGGTAGTGTGATGCCTCCAGCTTTGTTCTTTTTGCTTAGGATTGTCTTGGCTATGCAGGCTCTCTTTTAGTTCCATATGAAGTTTAAAGTGTTTTTTTCCAGTTCTTGTGAAGAAGGTCAATGGTAGCTTGATGGGGATAGCGTTGAATCTATAAACTACTTTGGGTAATGTGGCCATTTTCATGATGTTGATTCTTCCTAACCATGACCATGGAAACTTTTTCCATCTGTTTGTGTCCTCTCTTATTGCCTTGAGCAGTGGTTTGTAGTTCTCCTTGAAGAGGTCCTTTTTGTCCTTTGTTAGTTGTATCCCTAGGTATTTTATTTTATTTGTAGCAATTGTGAAGGGAGTTTGCTCATGATTTGGCTCTCTGTCTGTTATTGGTGTATAGGAATGCTTATGATTTCTGCACATTGATTTTGTATCCTGAGACTTTGCTGAAGTTGCTTATCAACAGACACTTTTCAAAATAAGACATATATGAGGCCAATACACATATGCAAAGATGCTTGTCATCACTGGTCATTAGAGAAATGCAAATCAAAGCCACATTGAGATGCCATCTCACTCCAGTTACAGTAGCGATCATTAAAAAATCTGGAGCCAACAGATGCTGGAGAGGATGTGGAGAAATAGCAACACTTTTACACCATTGGTGGGAGTATAAATTAGTTCAACCACTGTGGAAGACAGTATGGCCATTCCTCAAGGATCTAGAAATAGAAATTCCATTTGACCCAATCCACCATTACTGGATATATACCCAAAGGATTATAAATCATTCTGTTATAAAGACAAATGCACACGTATTTCCGTTGTGGCACTGTTTACAATAGCAAAGACCAGGAACCCATTCAAATGTCCATCAATGATAGATTGGACAAAGAACATGTGGCACATATACACCATGGAATACTATGCAGCCATAAAAAATGATGAGTTCGTGTCCTTTGTAGGGATATGGGATGATTCTGGAAACCATCATTCTCAGCGAACTGACATAAGAACAGAAAACTAAAGACCACATGTTCTCACTCATAGACAGGTGTTGAACAATGAGAACACATAGGCACAGGGAAGGGAACATAACACACTGGGGTCTGTTTGGGGGGTGGGGGGCTGGGGTGGGACAGCATGGGGTGGGGGAGGTTGGGGAAGGATAACACTGGTAGAAATGCCTGATGTAGGTGATGGGGGGTTGGCGATAGCCAACCACCATGGCATGTGTGTACCTATGCAACAATCCAGCAAGATCTGCACATGTATCCCAGAACTTAAAGTACAATAAAAAAAAAAAGATAGTGATTTTATCATGAATAAAAGTTTCACATTTCTTCAACAGGAAAAAAAGTTTTAAATAATATAAATATTTAAAATATGATTTAGACTACCAAGAATAAACATGCAGGCATTCTCTCAGATTGCTTGTTGGCAATGTTGATCAACCTCTTGCTGTATTCTACCTAGTCTCTGGTGTGCCTACGATTTGTTTACTAGAAAAAATATTATAACCCAATTAATAAGCTGTGGTTAGTCATCCAGCTGTTTCTGAAGTTTCAAATACAATGCTGCATAAGTAAGAATCTATCTACTTTTTAAAGCCCTCCCTCTAGAAAAAGTACTAGCTTATATTTTAAAAGGGGGAATTATATTAATATCTAAGCCATTATTCTCCATGACGTGATTGCATCCAATATTTATATGAAGACAGTATACAGGCAATATGGGTGATTGAATTATGATGATCACATTCATTATTATGAGTGTTGTTTTATATGTCTCTTGTCAAAGCTTATAACAAATAAATTATGATTTTTACAAAATAGATTATTTCGTTGTTACTGCCATTAATTCCAAGCAGTACTTGGAAATGCACCTTTAGTTAAATACTCCTTGATTTTCCTACTGAATGCTATTATTCAACATATAGTCTCTTAAGTTTCCATATGATTATATTTCAGAAAGGAAATACCATGGAGAAAAGAGCTTTGATTTATAGTTTTGTTAATACTTCTCTACCACATATATTATGTGCTTTATTGTTAGCTGTATGTCACATACTCATTTTCTTCATTCAACAATTTCACCATTTGAATGTTTTCATTTATACACTGTCCTAATGAAACCATTGTCACTGATATGATTCCATATTATCCTTGTGCTTTAGGACTTTCTCTTCAGTATTATTTGTTCCTTTGTCTTTTTCTTTTTAGAAGAACCACACAACCCCATTCCTTATATGAGCATTTTCTCATTATTTTTTTTTGACCACAGCCTTCTTTCTGAGACTCATGAACTCATGAATCCCTGGGTTTTATCAAATGATTTTGACTCCAAAGTATTTCTATACATTTTCATTTGTAAAATATTCACACTTCATCTTTCATTTGCAATGGAATCATCTTATAAGACATATTTTTTCATTTTTTAAAAAATGTAAGTTTATGTTCTCCAAAAAAAGGTACAAGTGAATTAATAAGCACTAATATCTTTGCCGGTACTGTTTTTTCCCAACACCATTTAATATTTAACCAGCATTTTCCGCTTGTAAAAATAAGGCTTTCAAAATTTTTCATGTTATCCCATTGTTTCCTTTATATGCATTTGCTACAGATCTAAAGAATTTGATGACTATTCCATAAGTTCAAAGAATTATAAATTACTACTAAACTATAAGGCATGTATTCATTTATATGATTATAATATGTGCTCTTTCGTTTTTCCCTTTCTGCAAACTCCTATATCACATATTCCTTTCTCTATTTGCACAGCTTTCTATACTTTAAATTGTGTTCAAAGTTGTTGCTTTTTCTTTTTTTTCTGTTTCTTTTTTCTAATTATACTTTAAGTTCTGGGGTACATGTGCAGAACATGCAGGTTTGTTACATAGGTATCACGTGCCATGGTGGTTTGCTGCATCCATCACCCCGTCATCTACGTTAGGTATTTCTCCTAATGCTATCCCTCCCCTATACCCCCACCTCCTGCTATTGCTCTTCTATCTCCCTCCTCTAACAGACACCGAGTGTGTGATATTCCCGTTCCTGTGTCCATGTGTTCTCATTGTTCAACACCCACTTATGAGTGAGAACATGTGGTGTTTGGTTTTGTGTTCTTGTGTCAGTTTGCTGAGAATGATGATTTCCAGCTTTATCCATGTGCCTGCAAAGGACGTTAGTCCTTTTTTGTGGCTGCATAGTATTCCATGGTGTGTATGTGCCAAATTTTCTTTGTCCAGTCTATCATTGATGGGCATTTGGGTTGGTTCCTGGTCTTTGCTATTGTGAACCATATGACAATAAATATATGTGTGTGTGTGTGTGTGTATCTTTATAACAGAACAATTTATAATCTTTTGGGTATAAACCCAGTAATGGTATTGCTGAGTCAAATGGTATTTCTATTTCTAGATCCTTGAGGAATCGCCACACTGTCTTCCACAGTGGTTGAACTAATTTACACTCCCACCAACGGTGTAAAAGTGTTGCTATTTCTCCACATCCTCTCCAGCATCTGTTGTCTCTAGATTTTTTAATGATCGTCATTCTAACTGGTGTGAGATGGTATCTCAATGTGGTTTTGATTTGCATTTCTCTCATGACCAGTGATGAGCTTTTTTTCATATGTTTGTTGGCTGCATAAATGTCTTCTTTTGAGAAGTGTCTGTTCATATCTTTCACCCACTTTTTGATGGGGTTGTTTGTTTTTTTCTTATAAATTTGTTTAAGTTCTTTGTAGATTCTGGATATTACCCTTTGTCAGATGGGTAGACTGCAAATTTTTTGCCCATTCTGTTGTTGCCAGTTCATGCTAATGATGGTTTCTTTTGCTGTGCAGAAGCACTTTAGTTTAATTAGATCCCATTTATCTATTTTGGCTGTAAAAGCAACCCTAGAAGAAATCAAAGTCATTGCTTTTCTATAGTCTTTTTTAAAATCAAAAAAAAAAATTCAGCTTCACTGATATTTTTAAAGAAATAATTTTGTTCCATTGATATTATTTATTGTTTTATGAATTTCAATACCAATGATTTCCACTGTTTTCCGTATTATTGCTATCTTTTGCTTGCCTTGGGTTTAATTTATTTGCTTTTATAGTTTCTTAATTTGGAAGCTGATATTATTGAATTGATTCTTTTTTTTTTTGTAATATGAGCATTTAAGGACACAAAATTCCCACCAAGCATTTTATTTGGCTGATCCCACAGATTCTGATATGTTTTAGTTAGATTTTCATTGAATTCAAAATATTTTGTAACTTTCCTCAATAATTTTTGAAGCATGGGTTAGTAAAATGTATCATATAATTTCTGAGTATGTGTGGACCTTACAGATAATAACAAAATATAATATTAGAGCCCTAAATGCCAGAGAGACAAGTTTGTGCCTAATATTTTGAAAAACGGGAGTCATTGATGATTTTTGAGAAGTACACGCACATGATCAGAGCTATGTTTGAGACAAATCACTCCTGGAAGTTAGAATAGATTGGAGGCAGTAAATAAGTAGGTAGGAGTCTGCTACCCATTCTAGCCAACTATACCATATCCTGCACTTACATGTATTGAGTTTCTCTCTCTGTTTCTGAAGGATGATTTCTCTTAGTACTCAGCTCCCTTTGAAATTAAATCCCAATTTGAATGTACTGGCAAATTCACTAGTTAGTGTTATGCACAATCCTAATTAACACACCCTTTATCTACATAAATGAATGGTTTCACCATTATCATGACCAAGTCAGTTAAATAACTCAAACTGGGCTAAAACTGTTATTAATAGAATAGATACTTGCATTTAATATATACTTTCAAACTGTAAGTAATTGCTACTTAGTTACATAGAATCTAAAATGCAATCGTCATGAGACATCATTAGTATGAAATCAGAATGTTATAAATCTGTACCTAATTAATCTGACTCGTATACCTAGAAGTGTGGTTGCTATATACTTTAAAAGGTTTTATGATCTTTTAAATCGAAGCATTTATTTCAACAAATCTCTTGAAACTTACAAATACTGTGGAAGTAGTACAATTATTACTTAACATGTGTGACTTAAAAGGTAAGCAAAACTAAGTTGACTTGGACTCATAAAATAGCATTACATTCTATTCAGGAAGAATTCTGTTATTTTAAAGATTTTTGCTATTTTTTCAGAACAGCCAAGTATCATATGATCCATATTATATAGGCAGAAAGTTGGACTATTCTAGTAATTTGGCATAACAATATAAGGATAATTACTTGCCATGAATGGGAGAATAGACAAGCATTTCAAACCAAAGCCCTCCAGTTAAAACAATCAGGTAGGGCGTTCACTTTCTCTCACTTGTCTCTTCACAGACAAGCGGCATTGGAGAGACACCTGTATCATGGATTTGATACACAACACTTATTATAAGTCAAAAAGCAAGTTTCAAGTAACACTTGAGGACTTTGTCCATGGCACGCTTATTAATGTTTTGGGGTACAGAACTCTTTCAGAATTTGATGAAAGGTGGGGGAAATGAGGACTTTTCCCAAGAAAATTCTTTAATATGTACATAAAACTCATAATTTTGTCTATCGTTTCAGGGAGTTGGTAAGTTCCTCTTTGTTGTAGGTTGAATTGTGTCCCCCCTAAACATATATTGAAGTCGTAACTTCCAGTATCTGTGAATTTGGAAAGAGAATTTTTGCAGATGTAATCAAGACATTAGAGTAAGCCCTAATCCAATATAATGAGTATCCTTACAAAAAGAAGGAAAACAATGTGAAAACAAAAACACAGGCAAAGTGCCAAGTAATTATAGAAGCATAGGTTGGAGTGATGCTTGTATAACCCATGGAACACCAAAGATCCCTAGTGGTATGATTCTCTTGATATCCATCCATGGAAGACTGAGACGATTTTTAAGAATTTTACCAGTAAAGCATTACCAGCCTTGATAGAAAAACACAGAGGTGGGACAAAATGAAGAATGACTTCAAAGGCAAAGTCATGGATGCAGAGGCAAGAGACAGCACAGGCCTTGGGGGGCAAGCTTCCACTTCATAGTTCCTAGTGGTTGAAGCCACCACTCAGGGTCAAGAGGGCAAGTCCATATCAGTCGGCCCAGAGGACAGAGCATTGAGTCACAGAGAATTATTCTCAGGTTTTCGTACCTATTGAAATTTGCTCTACTGTGTTGCAAAATTGCTTTAGACCAGTAACCCCTTTTTCTTCCAATTTTGCCCTTCTGAAATAAGATGTCTACATTATGCCTGTCCCACCATTATATTTCGGAAGAAGATAATTTCTTTTCCAAATTTCACAGGTCCATAGAAAGAAACTTTGCCCTAGTATGAATCACATCCAGAGTTTCATCTGTAATTTATTTAAATAACTTAGATGATGAGGTTTGGGCCTTTTGGAGTTGATTACATATAGATAATATTTTGGACTTTAATACTGGAATGGGTTAAGACTTTTGAAGATGTTGGGATGGGGTTCATGTATTTTGTGCACCAAAGGGACATGGACTTGGGGGAGAGCAAAGGGCAGATTGTTCTGGGTTGAATTGTGTCTTCCAAAATGATATTTTGAAGTCTAACCCACAGTACCTGTGAAAGTGGCTTTTTTGGAAATACATTCTTTGAAGATATAATCAAATAATTAGGGCGGGATCTAATCCAATATGACTAATGTTCTTATAAAGAGAGAAGATGATGTGAAGACATATATACAGGGAAAATGATATGTGCAGATGCAGTGATACACTAGAGTGATGCATCTAAAAAGCCAAGGAATGCCAAAGATTCCTGACCATCACCAGAAGCGAGGAGAGAGGAATACAGCAGATTCTCCTTCAGAATGCTCATAAGGAACTAACACTGCTGACACTATGATATTGGACTTCTAGCATCCAGAACAGTGAGAAAATATGATTTATATATTTTTATGCCACCCAGTTTGTGGTACTTTGCTTCAGTAGGCCTAGAAAACTAATGACTTCACCTTCAAGTTCCATCCATAAATTTTATTTAGCAGTCTATGAAACCCAGGATCCTTCCATTGGCAGGTATTTGTTTAGTAGCCAGACGTAGTGGCAAGATGCCTTGAATACAGTATAAAGCATATTTTGCTCCAATTTATATGACTAAGACTAGATAATATTATACCTTTTAAGATCTTTGCATAATTTAATGAACTACTGAAGAGTATGTTTTGAAAACAGGATAGGCTGGCAGCAGAAATTTCATTCCAGTATTCTGATTCTCTCTCTGACTAACCTTTGCTTACTCATTGATTAATATGTTTACCTTTCTTCCCCCATAAGCATAGAATTGAATATCAACTTTGCAGCTGACTCACCATTCGATGAATACTCAAATACACTCTTTTTCAAATGCTGGGTAAAGCATCTTTAGTAAAATAAAATATAGGCAATGGACAAATAAAGTTTTACCTACTAAACTCTTGATATGAGTTCTTCTTAGGCTATTACCTTGGATATATCGGTCTCCTATACCCATAAATATTTGAAATATGCAAAATATATGAGTTTAACAATGTTTGGTGCCTAAGTCAAAAATTAAACAATACGGGCCAGTACATCATATTGTTTTAAGGTGGAAGCTGTTTTATTCCAAATTTATGATATAAAGCAGGTTTTACAATGTTAAAAAATAGAGAAAAAGAAAAATTTGTTTTCATTAAATGTGTTTTTATATTTCACTTTTCAGGGGAAAATGTACTGTCCTATCAAGTTTGAATGTTTGACTCTATTTAGGAAAGACGTTCTTTTGTACAAATGGCAAAATAAATTATTCCAAATAAATATAAAGAGAAAATATAAATACTAGTATCAGGAGAATCATTCATTTATCAAATATTTACTGAGTACCTATAATGGATCTGGTACTCTGCTGGAAATTAACAATATAGGGACAAATAAAACACAGTCCCTACCCTCAAGGAATTTTGCTGACAGAGAAAGACACCCAAAATAGTAATTATGCAGTTTTGGTGGGAGAGAGTGTGGAGATTGGGTGTCCTACTGGAGATACGAAAATGGACAAGTGAATTCCAGAGAGATATAATAGCATAAACTAAAACAAATGTAAGAAACAGCATGTTACATGGGACATACTTACACTAAAATATATTAGTTGTTTATCTGAAATTCAAATTTCATGTCCTATATTTATACTTCATAAATTTGGCACCTGTATATGTGGAGAACTAAAAGCATTCTGTCTTGTTAGAATATCAAGTGTAAGGCAGGGTTTGTGACAGTTAATACTGGAAAGGTAGGTAGGCAGATGTCAGATCATGAAAAGCTAGGTTGCCAAGTCAGGCAGTTTGCATTAAGTTCTGAGGAACGTAGTGAGCCATTGACAAGTTTTTAGCAGAGTAGTAGTACAATCAGAGTTTTAGTATGGTATTCTGACAATATACAGGGAATACATTGAAGTGACTAAAAGGGACAGGAAAATTATTAAACTGACTAAAGCTAGGTAATCAAGGAGAGATGTTGGCAGCTCAAACTAGTACAGGCTGATAGAGCTGGAGATCAAGTAACGGAAGAAACTTTTAGAAGTAAAACCATGACATTTGAGTGACTAACTAAATAGGGTAATGAGAGAGGGGAAGTCTAAGATGACTCTAAAGATCCTATCCTAGTGACTGGATGGATGACATGGAAAAGGTAGGAAAAAGAGTAAATTTTTTAGGGAAGATGAAAAGTTATGCTTTGTGCATGATGAATTGGTAGTGCTTGTGAGACAGCCAGATAAAAATGACCAGCAGAAATCAAGGGAGCAGTCTAGGTTGACAATATTTATTTAGGAGTCACTAGAATAGAGTTGAAGCTATAAAGCCAGAGTAACAATTAAGAATAATCATATTTGCAGTTGGTAGAATTAAAATCTTCTTAAAGGAAAATTGCCAGTCAATGTAATCATGATTTTGGCTTATCGATACAGCATAAAATTCACCAATATAATAAATATATAATTATGGCTAAAGGCACTGTACTTGTTCCAAATCATGTGGCAGAGTTACTGTTTATCTTATTTGTGGAATGATTTTATATTTCATAGACTTGATTATAATGTGAGACATTCTACCAAGGAATGAGAAAACTTGTAGAAAAAGCTAACAACTGATCTTTGTTATGGCATGGTTATAGCATTAACTGCACAAGGCATGACCTACATGAGCAATAAAATGATTCATATGTTCCAATGTGGTCATTTATAAAAAGAAAATTCTAGCCTTTTATGTATATGTATGTGTGTATATGTATATATATATATATATATATGCAGCATAATTACATTTTACCATTATCAAAGTAATAAGTTTTAATTTCTCTGTTTTGTTCATGGTTCATATCATAACATCTTCTTCAACGGGAAGAGTATAACATGGATTCCTCCCTCTCTGAACACCTATTCATTAAGCAACCAACATAATGCTTTGCCATATATCAATTTACCTTCCTAGATTTGAGCCATGGAATCTCAGAGTTGAAAACTACTTAAAAATGTATCAAATCTAACCCTCATTTTCTATGTAGGAATCTCTCATCCCTGATAGATGGATTTTATTCCCTGCTCAAATACTTACAGTGACTAAGAGGACAAAGTCCCTCATTCCATTGGTGGGCAGGTGTAGTAAGTCCTAAATCTGCCTTCTAAAGTTATGCAGAACCACACCCTATGTAACAATACTCTGCTTTTTGAAGACAGTTTTTAGGTTATTCTTTTAGTTATACTGGCTTTTTCTTTTCATGAAATTTTCTTCAGCCTTTCTTTGCATGATTTGTGTGGTAGTTTTAAAATATGTTCACATATTCTTTGATACTAGCCCCTTCAAGAAGTAGTGCTTAATTTCCCTCCTTTTGAGTACAAGTTGGATTGATGAGTAGAATATGGCAGAAGTGACTGTGTATGACATGTCATGAAAAGCAATGAAGCATCTTCCTTGTTCTCCCGTTTAGATCACTTGCTCTGGCAGAACCAAATGCCATGTCGTCAGGACATTCAATCAGCCCTATGGAACAATCCATTTGGTGAGATGCACTAAAGCCTCATGTCAAGATCCATCAAGGAACTGAAACCTTATGCCAGGAGCCATGTGAGTAAGCATTCTGGGAAGTGAATTCTAGCTGCCCCAGTCAACCCCTCATATGACTGCAGCCCTGACTGACATCTTGATTGCAATTACCTGAGAGACACTGAGCCAGAACCATGCAGCTAAGCTCCTCTCAAATTACTGACCCTCAGAAACTGAAATGATAAATGTTTTTTTAAGCTGCTAAATTTTGGAGATGATTTGTTACAGCAAAAAAACTAACATGATATGGTTTCTAGGTCTTGCATTCTTGGAATGTGTCATTCTGGACACATTAAAGTTTGTTGATGTCTACCATAATATGTAACACAATAATTAATCCAACAAACATTCTGATTTTTGCCACTCTCCTCAGCATGAGATACACTGATCTATTTTAAGAGTTGCAACATAATAGATTATGAACTTGCAGTGAATTGAATCCCCAGATACGTTTAATGTAAACTTTTGGCAAGTCATGCTTCTTCCATACTATGCTTATGGAACTGAATTTTAGAAACTGAAGCCACAGATTTCACATTTATCCATATTAAATATTATCTGTTTGAGATAAAATGGTTATACCACGCTAAAAATTTGTTTTACTTTTTATTTTGAGATATTGTAGGTTTGCATGAATTCTAAGAATACAGAGAGATCCATATAACCTTAATGTAGTTTCTTTCAATGATAATATTTTGTGTAACTATAATACAACATCAAAATCAGGAAATTAACATAGATACAATCTGTTAACCTTATTCAGACTTCAAGTTTTAGATTCACTTGTGTGTGTGTGTGTTGTGCATGCATGGTTTTTACAATTTTATCAAGTGTGTAGATTTGTATATTGACCAGGGTAATCAAGTCCTAAACAGTTAAATACCAAAAGAATCACCAAACCAACTTAAACCAACTTAAATTCTTCTCCCAAACCAACCTAAATTCTTCTCCCCAAACCATCTTGATCATTTTGGTAACCACTGATCTACTCAACAGTAGAAATCGCAGAGTAGGTAGCTAAAAGTGGTCACCCCTACACAGAAACACCAAAAAAAAAAAAAAAAAGAGAGAGAGAGAATGAGAGCAAAACCTGTCAGAATCAACTATATCTGAACTCTGGAAAATAGTCAAATGTTTACAGAAACTGAATGAACCAATAAATGAAGATAAATACAACTTTAAAATAATAGGAAAGGTTTCTAGTGTTTTTACTTGCTGTTGCCTCACCCACCTCCCTGGCTTGACAACTAGCTTGAAGACAGGAGCTAGCATAGCCAGTATGAGAGCTTTGTCTCTCATTCTAAGAGAAGCAGAGTGATTTTATTCTCAAAGCATTGTGTTTGTTTCAACCCATCTGAGGGTCATATGAAAGACTGATGCAAGGTGGTTGCCTTTGTTCTGCCTAATTTAGAACTCTTGACATGGAAAAGTGGCTATGCAGAAGGCATTCATCAAAAACATTGTAAGAAAACTGAGACACTGCCACCACTGGAGACAAGACATCACAGATGAGGCAAACAACAGACATATTGAAAGTCGGGGTGGAAAATTTTGGAAGAAGTTTCATGAGAAATTCATGTTGTAAAAATCACCTGCATATACAGAGGAATTTAGAAAACTATACACATGACCAGGACAAGATGAATGCTCAGAATATATCTGAGAATACTCCAAACATACACCGCTGGCTGATGTCTAGGCTCAGCACAAGCAGAAAATGAAAGCAAAGGCAGAGTTATAAGTGGCCTGGCTAAGCCCCAGCACTGAGAGGATCTGCAAAAAAAATAAAAGGATTTTTTTTCTTTTTCCTTTTTGCTTTCTTTTTTCTCTATTTTTTTTTTTTTTTTTAAGCTTTAGGTATTCAGGGAAATCTCTGTCAAGATAGTAGCTGACTACAAGTTAAAGAAACAGAGACTTCAGAGACTATACACAATAAGAATATTGACATTACAAAAATAGACATTAAGCAAAAAATACTCACTAAACAAATGAACAAACAAACAAATGTAAAGCACAGTAAATTTAAAAAAAGATGAACAGAGCAACAATCTGATTTTTAAGAGTTACCACATTGTAGTATTCAGAGTGCCCAAGTTTAATAAAAACTTAAGAAGCATGCAAAGAAACAAGAAAATGTGAGCATATTCACAGGATAAATTAACAATAACTGTCCCCAAGGAAGCTCAGAAATTAGATTTACTGAAGAAAGGTTTTAAATGAGACTTACATATGATGAAAGAACTACAAGAAGCCATCAATGGTTTCCAGCTAAAGTAAACTAGGAGAATGATGTATCAATAAACAGAGAAAATCAACAAAGAGGTAGAAGTTTTAAAACAAACC
Organism: Ateles fusciceps; assembly: GCA_036589455.1. Lineage (NCBI taxonomy): Eukaryota > Metazoa > Chordata > Mammalia > Primates > Atelidae > Ateles > Ateles fusciceps. Next base: position 28,227 of record JAZHEH010001915.1, read on the forward strand.
ACAGAAATTCTGAGCTGAAAAGTATACCTTACCTTAAAAAAAAACTTACTACAGGGCTTCAATAGAAGCTTTAAGCAGACAGAAGAAATAATTAGGTAATTTGAAAATATGTCAATTGAAATTATCCAGTCAGAAGAGCAGAAAGAAAAAGAAAAAAACAGTGCCTAAGAAACCTGTGGGATATCATCAAGCCTACCTATTTTCACGTAATAAACATCCCAGAAGGAGAGGAGAGAGAGAAAGAGATGGAAAGAATATCAGAAAATGTAATGCTCAAAACATTCCAAATTTCATAAAAGACATTAATCCACACATCTAAGAGGTTCAACAGAATCAAAAAAGGATAAGCATAAAGAGGTCCATACTGAAACATATTATAAAAAAAAAACTGTTAAAAGATAAAAACAAACAGAATGTTGAAAGCAAAGATAACTGACTTATTAACAGAGGATCCTCAGTAAGATCCAACAGCCAGTTTCTTATCAGAAATCACCGAGTCCAGAAGGTAGTGGAAGGGCACATTTAAAATACTGAAAGAAAAAACCTGTCAGCCAAGGATTCTACATCCAGCCAAATTATTCTTCAAAAAACAATTAAAAAAAAAAAAAAGACGATCTCAGATAAGTGAGAGCTAAAGGAGTTTATTGCTAGAACCCGCCTGCAGGAAAGCAAGAAATGCTTCAAATGTAAGTAAGTGAAACGACACAAAACAGAAATAAGTAAAGAACACTGTTCAAAGTTAATACAAAAGCCAGTACCATTGTGTATTTGTTTTTGTGACTTTTTTTTCTTTCCTATATATTTTTAAGAACAAATGGCTGAAACAATCATTGTAAACCTACGTTAAGGGGCATACAAGATATAAACTTTTCATTTATGCCAACAATTTTATAAGAGATGAGGGAAGAAGCCGTAAAGGAGCAGAGATTTGACTGCTATTGAATCTCAGATAGTACTAACTCATAAAAGATTTTAACTGAGCCTGAAAGGTTAACTGTAATCCTCATGGCAATCATGAATAAAATAACAAAAAATACAGGAAAAAAATAAAAAGGAATCAAGATGGTACCCTACATACATTAGTCCATTCTTGTATAAATTTAAAGGAATACCTGAGACTGGGAAATTTATAAAGAAAAGAGATTTAATTGGTTCCCAGTTCTTCATGCTGTACATGAATCATGATGGAAGACAAAAGGGGGAGTAAGCACCCCACATGATCAGAGCAGGAACAAGAGAGAGAGTACAGGGGAGGTGCCACACACTTTTAAACAACTGGATCTCACAAGAACTCACTCACTATAATTAGGACAGTACAAAGGAGAATGGTACTAAACCATTCATGATAAATCTGCCCCTATGATCAAATCACTTCCCACCAGACCCCATCTCTAACATTGCGGATTATAATTCAACAAGTGATTTCATGAGGACGCAGATCCAAATTCTATCACTACAAAAATCAATTAAACATAAGAGAAGGCAGTGTGGAGGAATAGGAGAACAAAAAAGATGTCAGACATAAATTTTTCCTTGTCGGTAATTACTTTAAATTTTAAAAGATTAGTTCCTCAATTAGAAGGCAAAGACTGTCATGAAGTCTTTGCCCATGCCTTATATTCTGAATGGTATTGCCTAGCTTTTCTTCTAGGGTTCTTATGGTTTTGGGTTTTACATTTAAGTCTTTAAACCATCTTGACTTAATTATTGTATAAGGTGTAAGTAGAGGTCCAGTTTCAGTTTTCTGCATATGGCTAGCCAGTTTTCACAGCAGCATTTACTGAATAGGAGATCCTTTCCCCATTGCTTATTTTTCTGAGGTTTGTCCAAAAGCAATTTCAACAAAAGTCAAAATTGACAAATGGGATCTAATTAAACTAAAGAGCTTCTGCACAGCAAAAGAAACTATCATCAACAGGCAATCTACAGAATGGGAGAAAAATTTTGCAATCTAACCATCTGAAAAAGGTCTAATATCCAGAATTTACAAGGAACGTAAAGAAATTTACAAGAAAAAACAAACAAACCCCATCAAAAAGTGGACAAAGTATATGAACAGACACTTCTCAAAAGAAAACATTTATGCTGCCAACAAACATGAAAAAAAGCTCAACATCACTGATAATCAGAAAAATGCAAATCAAAACCACAATCAGATACCATCTCATGCCAGCCAGAATGGAGATTATTAAAAAGTCAGAAAACAATAGATGCTGGCAAGGCTGTGGAGAAACAGAAACACTTTTACACTGTTGGTGGGAGTGTAAATTAGTTCAACCATTGTGGAAGACAGTGTGGTGATTCCTCAAGGACCTAGAAATAGAGATCCCATTTGACCCAGCATCCCATTACTGGGTATATACCCAAAGGATTATAAATCCTCCGACTCTAAAGACACATGCACATGTATGTTCACTGTGGCACTATTTACAATAGCAAAGACCTGGAACCAACCCAAATGCCCATTGATGATAGACTGGACAAGGAAAATGTGGCACATGTACACCATGGAATACTATGCAGCTATATAAAGAAATAAGATCATGTCCTTTGCAGGGACATGGATGAGGTGGAAGCCATCATCCTCAGCAAACTAACACAGCAAACAGAAAACCAAACACTGCAGGTTCTCACTCATAAGTGGGAGTTGAACAATGAGAACACATGGACACAGATAGAGGAACAACACACACCAGGGCCTGGTGAGGAGTGGGGGGCAAGTGGAGGCAACTTAGAGGACGGGCCAAGAGGTGCAGCAAACCATCATGGACACATATTTCTATGTAACAAGCCTGCATGTTCTACACGTGAATCTCATTTTTTATGGAAGAAATAAAGAAAAAAATTTAAAGGCAAAGATTTTTCAGCTTCCTCATTTTTATCAGCCTTCATAAAATTGAAGAGAGTTGGAGCCTCTGGATTAGAACTTGGCTTGAGGGAATGTTGCGGCTTGTTTGATCTCTACCTGGACCACTAAAATTTTCTCCATATCAGCAAAAAGACTGTTTTGCTTTCTTATCATTTGTATGTTTTCTGGAGTAGCACTTTTAATTTTTTTCAAGAACATTTCATTTGCATTCACAATTTGGCTAACTGGCACACACTAGCTTTCAGCGTGTCTCAGCTTTCACCATACCTTCCTCACTAAGCTTAATCGTTCCTAACTTGATTTAAAGTGAGAGGCATGTGACTCTTTTTCTTCATTTGAACACTTAGAGGCCATTGTAGGGTTAATAATTGGCCAATTTCAATATTGCTGTGTTTCCAGAAAGAGGAAGACCCCAAAATCATCTAAGAGTGGGGAGAAATGGGCAGCTGTTGGAGAATTGAGAACACCCACAACATTTATCAATTATTACCAATTATTTGTTGTGTTATATGAACATGGTTTTTGGTGCCCCCAAACACAATAGTAGCACCAAAGATGACTGATCACAGGTAGCAATAACAGATATGATGATAATGAAAAAAATCTGAAATCCTGTGAGAATTACCAAAATGTGATACAGATACATGAAGTTAGCACAGACCTGTTTGATGCAGGTTGTCACTAATTTTTAATTTGTAAAAGAAAAACAGCTCCACAATATCTGTGAAGCATAATACAAAAAAAAAAAAAAATCTGTGAAACAACAAAATAAGCCTCAATAAATTTAAAGAGGTTTATGTCATCCTATGTATATTTTCTAATAACAATAAAATGAAACTAGAAATCAATAACAGGAGGAAAATAAAAAAATTCACAAATATGCACAACTTAACAATATACAACATATCCTTATGCTGTGAAGCATAATACAAAAAAAACCCCACAATATCTGTGAAGCTACAAAATAAGCCTCAATAAATGTAAAGAGGTTTAAATCATCCTATGTATATTTCCTGACCACAATAAAATGAAACTAGAAATCAATAACAGGAGGAAAATTGAAAAAAAAATCACAAATATGCACAACTTAATAATATACAACATATTCTTCAGTAACCAATGAGTCAACAAAAAATCACAAGAAATATTACAAAATAATTTGTGATGAATGAGAATGAAAATACAACATACCAAGACTTACGGGATACAGTGAAAGCAAGACTTAGAGGGGAATGTAAAGCAGTAAATGCCTACGTTTTTAAAGATACACAATCTGATATCAAAGTAACTTTACATTGTAAGGGACTAGAAAAATCAGAGCGAATTAAACCTAAAGCCAAGAGATGTAAGGAAAGAACAAAAATAAGAGAACAGGAAGAAAACAGGGGAAAAATAAACAAAATCAAAAGTTGTTTCTTAAAAAAAATCAACCACATTTACAAACCTTTACCTAAATTCACTAAAAAAAGAGATAACCCAAATGTCTGAAATCACAAATGAAAGTGTAGATGTAACTGCTGACCTTAAAGAAATAAAAATGATTTTAAGAGAATATTATTAGCAACTATACATAAACAAAAACTTATTACATAAGTGTGCATAACAGCATTATTTATAAAAGCCAAAAAGTGGAAAAATACACTCAAATGTCGATCAAAGGGTCTTCAAAGGAAATTTATGATTACCAAACCAAAACTGATTATCAATATATGAAAAGGAAATTCCATTTTAAGAAGATCAGACTCAGTTTCATTCCTATTTATAAGTAGTTAAACAAAACGTTGTATATCCATACAATGACCTATTATTCAGCCACAAAAAGAATGAAGTTTTGATATGTGCTACCATGTGGATGAGTCTTGAAAACATTATACTAACTGAAAAAAAGCAGAAACAAATGATCACATGTTGTATGATTTCATTTATATGAAATATCCATAAATTTTAAAACCATAAAGACAGGAAGCAAATTAGTGTTTTCCAGGAGGTGGGGGAAAGGTTTAATGAGGAGTAACTGCTTAATGAATACCATATTTCCTTTAGGGATGATGAAAATGATTTGCAGCTTGATATAGGCAATGGCTGTACAACATTGTGAATGTCCAAAATGTCACTGAAATGTACACTTTAAAGTGATTAGTTTTCTGTTATGTGAATTTTGCCTTAATAAAAATAAATGGTATATAAATGCAATCATACAGTATGTGACCTTTTGAGATTAGATGTTCTCATTTGGCATAATTCCCTTGAGATCCATCTAAGTCATCTGCCTTTTATGTCTTCAGGGAAACTGATGAAAGAATCAATGCCAAGCACAAACTCAGCTAACATGTCAGTGGCATTCTCTACCTACGTTAACATTGCTCCCTTTGTATTTATGTACACTTCTACCAGGTGTAATGACACTTACATGTCCTATCAACTAGTCTACATTTCTCTCTGTTCCTAAAGCGATATTGAAACTCTTTGCTGAATTTAATTAGTATGCAAATTAGTTATTATTGCTGCTGTAAACAAACTACCACAAATTTAGAGGCTTAAATCTATGGAAATTTATCTTACGGTTCTGGAGGTCAGATATGTGAAGTGGGCTTCATTTGACTAAAATCAAGGTGTCATCAGGGCTACATTCCTTTTGGAGACTCCAAGGCAGAATATGATCTCCATATTCCATCTTTTAGAATATTCCATTTTTTAGAGACTGCCAGCATTCCTTGCTTGGTGGTCCCTCCATCTTCAAATTACATCACTCCTACCTCTGCTTCCATCATCATAGCCCCTCTCTTTCTGGATGGGTCATTTTTTAGCTGACCAAAGTAATTTTTGCTGAAATCCAGACATATTTGTTCAACATCATTCCCTTGGCTTACCAGCCTAGTTAGCCTTTCAAGGATATCACTCTAATCTGTTAACTGCAAAGCATTGAATGAAGTGAGTGGAAAGAACAACAGTAAACTGGATATGTCAAATATGCTGCAGCAAGGCTGGATATCCACAAATTGACTTTTTCTGAGTAACAACTTTTAATAAAGCACAATTAGTACCGCTTATTCCCACACTCTGCCAGTTTTACGACAATGCTTGGGATTGATTAACACAATATGCATTGATTAACGATTCTTTCTGGTGTCTCTTCACTAAAATGTTATTTTGGTGGTTTGTATTATTGATTTGCGTTTTCTTACAGTAAAAGCAAAGCAATAATTTGTGTTAATAAATGGAATAAACTGATACTTATTCATTTGACTTATAATACAACCAGCTTTCTAAAAGGTAGAAGAAAACGGAGACAACATAATCTCAAGAAAAGCAAAGCATTTCTTCAAAATATATGTAAAGTGCAAAAGACAGCAATGCATTTAGTGTATATTTTATATATAAAAACAGGACAGTAATCTACATATATGTACCCAAATAAAATAAATATTACATGGATGTATTTTCTCCCCTTAAAGTGTGAAAGCATATCCAAATGGGAGCATTTTTTCTAATCCTTACCCGTACTCGGTCTTCACAAATTTCCCATTACCAAACTAAAATTGATTCTCAGTATGTAAAAGGAAATTCCTTTTTCAGGAGTTCAGACTCAAAGTATTTTTCCTATCTATTGCAATTACTAGCTGTGTACATAAAAACATACAAAATTTCACCACACCTTCTGAGTAACATTGATAACACTTGGACATTTATCTCTCTCTGTCTGGGATTCCACAGCAACCTTAGTAGTCTTCTAGGTTAAATATTATCTACTAGGTTTTGTGTCATCTAAACATTTATTTCCTAAATACTTTTTTTCTGGGGATTTATTAAATGTGTTGACTGAGTAGGGCCAAAGACAGACACTAAAGCAAAAAGCCCCTTTAGGATACTCTTCGCATATAGGCCTTCAATCTTTAGATACCTCCTAAAACTGCTTTAGAGTTTTGTGAAGTTACCTGCTACCCTTTCTTTCTCTCTCTCCACTCCGATCCCATGCTACCTGCTTTGATGATCATGCTCTTTGCTTTGTATTTACACATATATCTGGTTGGACTATTTTGATATAAGGGAGTTACTGAGGATCTCTTCTTTAAGCTTCAGTTTCATTCTGTGTCATTAAGTACAGGGGACAGAAATCTCTTTTACAGATGGTGAATTCTGTTAATGTGTCCATAATATCTTTGCTGCAGTCTGTAGCAACAGTGGAGTTGCCTTACCTTACCTTTTCTCTATATGTTGTCACGTTATTTATTTTTAATCAAATGGTATATATTGATATTTCATTGTTTCGTTGTTTTTCTTTGTTTCCATTTGTCTCTCTAAGCTGTGAGCTGAGAAGGTTGAGAGCCAGACTTTGAAATGAGTCAGCTGTGTAGAGCCCAGACACTGAAAGAGGTTTCCTTAGCAACGGGAGATGTGTGGGAAAGCCTTATGCACACTGTAGCTTAGGAAGCAGGATTTACTGGCCTGAGGCACAAAGATTTTCTTCGGTCCTGGAGTTATTTTGTTAGCATGGGAGATACTCTGGTCTGTGTTAGTTTTAGCTAACAAACATTGTAAAATTTCTTCTCAACATAAGCTTTGCATTATGTGGAAATAAATTAAATACTGATATTGAGCACATACTGTTTCAAAAATAACCATAAAATCAATAAAGCACTATTAAGCAAAGGAGCAAAGCTTGAATCAATGGTAAATAACAAAGGCATCTTGTTGATTTCATCACAAATACATACTCAATTATCTCCCTCCTACCCCCCAAATGCTATTGATTCTGTCTCCCCAGCTTTATGAATGGAACCATTATCTAGCTAGTTGTTTAAGCCAGATATGGAGGAGTCATTTTTCTTCCAATCATCCACTATGATCAATCAATCACCAAATTCTACCCATTCTACTTCATTAAATATCTCTCGAATCCATAAAATTTATCTCCATCTCCACTTCCGTTGTATTAATGATGACACTACCACCTCCCCAACTGAAATACTCCAGTCTTTCCTCTTCTACCCCATTTTCCATGCTTCAAAGAGAGTGATCTGTCTAAAGTACCTGTAAGATGTTACTGCTTCCATATTTAAAAATAATCAATACTCTGTTATTACTAGGTGCTTTGAGTATACAAAGAAGGAAACATACATCATTCTTATTTTTTTGAAGTATAAATGAGAGTGGCAATGGAAAGTAAATAATCAATTAAAGCTTTTTGATACAAACAACAGAAACTGACTCTTGCTAACTGAAGCACAAAAATTTAAAAAATATACATTAAAAGAATAGTAGATAGTTTGCAAAACCAATTAGAAGTCTCAAAAAGTAGGTTTTGAAAATAGTCAAGAACCAAAGGTAATAGGCAGCAAACAATATAGCCAAAGTCACTCCACAGGAGCAGCTGATGTTGGCACTACTGCCTCTGGCCACTGATTCTACCATGTCAATGAAATCTTTACCTGTCCACATTTCTTTGCATCAATCCCTTAAAATTCAAAATCCCAGAAGGAACCATTCAATTAGAGAAGTCAAACTCATACACTCATGACTACATGCCAGGGAGGAAGGAGTGGAAGTATCTGGTTACTTCAAAATCCGTGATGGAAATGGAGCCCTAATTCCCACTAAGACTCACACAGTGTAAGATTCTCTCAGATAGAAAGGTTGTTTAGAGAGTAAGTAGCTCCCAAAAGTGACATCTATATATAAATATTTGCAAGTTTACAATTCCTTATCCAAAAGCCTTGGGAAAGGCTGTATTTGTGAATTCATAAATTTTCAAACTTAGAAGAGTAACAAGGTCTATGTACCATATATTAAATAATATGCTGAGTGGGACTTTGGATAGTATCCCATAATTAAATACATTTCTATTTATTAATTGAAATATATTATTATTAAGACTAAACTAGGATAAATAAAAACTAGCAAGAAGTCTTACATCAGTTCAAGTTAGGTTTTACTACCAAAAAATTTCAGGTCAGACCAGATTTTTTTTAATAATGATTTGTCAGAAAATTTCTATTTTAATGACTTTGTGGATTTAATTGGTTATACTATTTGTATTAAGCACCATAAACACTAACCAAAGTTTCTCAGATAAATAATATAATTATTCTGAAGACCACGGACCAATTATCTCAGTCTATCATAAAAGATTACTAGGATTTGAATGGACCTGAATGGAAGGCATAGCATGAGGAAATACTCTTGCATGGGAAAAAAGAAAATATGTGAAGGATAGATTAGATGAAAGCTTTAGGGTCTGTATAGGGGAGGAGCAAGACATAACCTTGAAAGGTTGAGAACCACATTGAGGGAATTCTGCAACCAATAAGGAGTCATTAAAAGGTTTTGAATGTGAAATTATAAAATCAGAGCTATGCTTTGTAAAGATTAATCTGGTTGTACTGTGTCAGTTTTAAACCATCCATATAGATAAATTCTATCTGGTGTCACAAGAGGTGTTTATAGAATTGAAATCCATTTTCTCTTGTCCTTGTCTCAGTAAAGATAAACAGCTGCTCGACACCAACATGTCAATATTCCTACACTTGCAGAACATTTCTATTCGATTGCCTACTAAGAAGTATTAAAAAATAGTCAGAAGACATGTGAAGATCTAGGTTACCAATGTAAGATAAACCATAAATACGCAGTGTAATGCAGAATAGTGAAATTCAATGTTAATATTTAGTCACTTCTTCAGTTGTTGCTTGTTTCTCTTAATGATCTAATATCAGTATGCCAGATATTGATCATAATAATGAGTTAATTACAACTATTCCATTGTGAGGGAAATGGTTAAAGAAAAAGATAATTCCAACAAACATTTATTGAACATTCTGTGGAGCCAGACATTATCCTAGGCAACTTCTGTACATGATATTCAGGTCAGGAGTGAACTATTTCTTGGACATGTACCAGGATAGTAACCTCTCTCCTTTCTCTCTTCACATCAAATTCCACCTTCATTTCTTGGGTGCAAAATAAAACCTCCATATTTGACACTTATTTGTTCTTAAGAACAGGAACTGGTAGTTTTCTTCATTTAGCTCTAGTCTCAGCTACAGGAATCAGACGGCTCTATATCAAAGATAATTGGCTGCCCCAGCTGATGAGCAGCAAAAAGCACAAAAGAAATGCAGCCTCAGCATGTTTGTATTAGCCCATTATGCCCCACTAAGTGTGACCTGTAAAAATCTTATCATTGCCTCCACTTCCACCACTGCATTTGGCTCTATAGCACTGTCCTCCCCCACAAGCTGTTACCTGCAGACTTTATCATGACACATATTGGCCAGTTATGGTTGTGGTTAAACTGTAGAATAATTTTGCTCTGTGGGCTGGAATATTTCCAATATTTCCAGGAGTTAAGGGTCTTCAGAATGAGTTATTTTAGAACTGATTATTGTTCACTTCTTTCACTAGTATCTATTAAAAGAAAACTATATAGTACAGCTTTTCAAATCCCATAATCCCCCCCCCTCAAACAAAGAACTCATTCTCCAAAGTGATTTCCCTTTAACTTGGAAAAACATATTGTCTAATTATTCTTAAAATTGGCTGGTTGTGTTAAAGACATTTTTAAACAATGTATTTTCATAACTAGAAGAGACAACATGACACAATGCAGCAATTCTGAAGCTTTCTCTTCTCCCATGGCTCAAGAACCAAAAACTTGAATATACTTACAGGACTCCCCTGAGAGAGTTTCAGTGTACTAGTCATAATTGCACCCTGTTTCCTTTCATCAAGAAAGCCAATAAGATTTTAAGGGACTGAGAGACCACATATTCTCCCTGGTTTTCCTTCTGTTCCACTAAGTGTCACTTTTTGCCTCTTCCTTCACATCCTGATTTCAAAATAGTGGAGAGCTTTGCAATTCAGTCTGGTGATGTCTCTTCTCATTCTGTACTCTTTCGTTAGGGACTTCCCTAGATATCTTAAGATTGATTTAATATCTCTATATACTGATGATTCCAAAAATTTATATTTCTAAGGCAAATCTCTCCTCTGATCTCCAGAAATCTATTTGTCCCTCTGTCTATTTGATACCCCCTCCGTCGATATTTCAAAGGCATTTCAAATTCAACTTTTCTGCATAATTTTTCTTTAGCAACTGAGTCCTCTTTCAATATGTCATGACTCAGTGAATAGTTTCACCATCCATCCAGTCTTGTATGTCAGAAACTTAGAAGTCAGCTTATAAACCTACTTTTTCATCAACCTCTATAGCTATTCCCAAATCCTGTCAATATCCTTAATCAATTCATAGTTTTTCTCTTTCTCTACAGCTCTCCTTTCTAGTCTAGGGGTCATCATCCCATTTCACCTAGACTATTATAATTGTGTTTTCTGCACAGCAGACATTGAATATAATATGAATAGTGTCCTAGTAGTTAGGAGTTGCTCAACTCAGCAGTCTCCTCAAGCTACTGGAGAAACTAAGATCAAAAGATCATGGTCAGAAGTCAGTTACTAGAATTGTAGTTGAAGAGATGCAGAACTTTAAGCAGATTAATATGAAAGACATACATTTCTCTGTAGAACAGTGTAGATCACAAGTGATAAGAAAATATTAGTAAAGACTTTAAGAAGATTCAGAAGCTGGGAAGACCAGGTTAATTTTTGAATCCAGTTCCCCGCTTCTGTGACACTTATGACAATCCTGAACCTCCCTGTGAGAATAAAACTTGGCCATCTTAAAAACTGACTACACTGACCTAGCACCTGATATATAATTTGTTTTCCACAAAGGTCAGCTCTACCTCCTAGATTATTTCAGCTTTGTCTGCTAAATCCAATTCTCTTGAAGAGGGAAAAGGGTAAACAGGGAAAGATGTGAAGTTGAAGGCAGGGATAAAAAGAACGTAGGTGCAGTACTAGAAAAAGAGACAAATAAGATGGTCTTACACAATTAGAAAAATGTTGCACCTATAGCTACTTTTGTTCTTTTGCAAAATCACAAAATCAATTTTGTCATATATTTCAAATTGGACATGAACTTGTAGCAAAATAATAAATATGTCTCATCTTTTCCACTCTCCCCCTTCCTTATTCCCTTCTAATCACACCATCATTTTGCTATTCTTGAAATATACCAGGTTTTCCTAAGCCTTAGATTATGCTCTTGGTGTTGTCTCTGCTTGGACCCATCATCTCCCAGATATTCCTCACCACTATCTCCCCACATTTCCTTCAGGTCACTTCTTGAACAATATTTAACCTGAAGTCTTCCTTGACCTCTCCCACTTGCACTTACTATCCCCCTTCTTGTCTATGTCCACCAGCAACACATGAGTGCCACCAGAATAAGGAATCTTCCTTTTTTTTTTTTTTTTTTTGCTGTGGTATGCACAATATTTTAGAATAATGTCTGACTTATAGTTGGTACTCATAAATATTCATTACATGAAAATAATGAGTAAATAATCTAATGCAATCTAGTGATTAAATATCCTAGTGAAAATTCTTCTATTAATTACTAACAAATACTAACGAAGAAGCCTTACTTAAGAAACATCAGTCTGGTTGGATAGAATCCAAGAACTGTGAAAATCTCTGCCAACACCCACTAAGAACCTTCTTTGCCCCATCCATCTGCTAAGTGTTTCTATTCATGGATTTGCCTTGCAGTTTTGTTTCCAGTCCCATTTAAACTTTTTCTTCCTCATAGGAAGAAGCATAATCTCACTGTCTGGTAGATGTTTAGCCTTTTCCTGTTCAAGGCTTGGTGTCATTTCTTTTCTCAGGCATTCTAAGCCACAGTTCCACCTCTTCAATGGTTATCCTACAGGCCAGGCCATGTGCCCTGCTCACCAAATTGCTTATCTGAAACAGATTAGGATTTTCTGCAGACTGAGTTAAATACCTGCTTCATACTGGGAATGTATGGATGAGCTAAGTTGTATGTGGGCAGTACAACTGTGGAAGCTAGTTTTCAAGCTACTTTTAGGAGCTGTTTGAGTAGTATGCTTATGACAGTTAGCAGCGTAAAATTGTATTCATGTTCTCTAAACCCTAGATAAAAATACTAAGAACTCAGGTTTTCACAATTCAAAAATAAAAATGTGTACTTAGTTATATGGAACCAGAATAAAACACTAATTATTCTACTGCAATTATATTGGACATTTTTGTCTGATGGTTTTGCAGAATTTTACAAACATGGCTAAATCAGTGCAGCAGGAAGAATAACAGAAAATGAAACTCTCATGCAGTAGTTTAGTGACTACGGAAGGTCCATAAAACATATCTTTAAAAACCCAAATATATGACAATTAAACAACTCACTTTTAAATAATAGGTGAGGGATGAATAAATCACAAGGAAAATTAGCAAACATTTTGAACTTAATAGCAATAATAATATAATACATAAATTGTGGAAAGTAGATAAAGCAGTGCTTACAGGAAAATTTATAGCTTTCAATGCTCATAAAGAAAAAGGCCTCATCCCTAAAAGCTAGATTAAGAAGAGCAAAAATAATCTTGAATCCTAAATAAGTAAAAGGAAATTAATAATGAAAAAAAGCAAATATCCATGAAATAGAAAAGAAATTAGAAAATGTGAACAAAGCCAAAATCTGGTTCTTTGTAAAGTTCAACAGAAGCAATAAACCCCCAGCTAGACTGGTCAAGAAGAGGAGAATGCCAATTACCAATATCAGTAATTAAAAATTGGTAATCACTATAAATCTTATAGATATCAAAAGTGTACTAAAGGATATTATGAATAATGTTATGATAACAAGCATTGTTTGTTTAGACTTTCTGTTTTACTTTTTGTCAAGTTTTAATATGTTGTATTTTTCAATTCAAAAATACAAAATATATATTAAGGAAATTGAATTTGTCACTTAAAAAACCTGACCCAAAAAGAAACATAATACTTTTATAGATTTACTAGTTAGTTTATCAAACATTTAAAAAGAAAATAAAATGAATCTTAAAGAAACACTTTCAGAAAATAGAGTAGGGGGACTCAATTCACAATTCATTTTATAACACCTAAACTAAAAAAACACAACCTGAGAAATTCATTACAAGCTGGCCACAGTGGCTCACGCCTGTAATCCCAGCATTATGCAAAGCTGAGGCAGGACGATCACTTGAGCTCAGGTGTGCAGGACGAGCCTGGGCAAGGTGGCGAAACCCCATATCTACTAAAAATACAAAAATATACATATACAGCTGGGCGTGATGGCACATGCCTGTAGTCCCAGCTACTGGGGAAGCTAAGGTGGGAGGATGGTTTGAGGCCAGGAGGCAGAAGTTTCAGTGAGCTGAGATGATGCCACTGCACTACAGCCCAGGCAACAGAGCCAGGCCCTGTTTCAAAAATAGAGAAATAAGTTCATTACAAAAAAAAAAAAAAGGAAACCAAGAAAACAATATCTCTTATAAATACAAAACCCTTAACACAATTTGAGCAAATAGAATTCAGAAACAGAAAAATATACTGTAACCACATATCATTTATCCCAAGAACATAATTTCCAGGTCAATGTAATTTTTGGTTTAATTTTTAAAGATCAAGGTAATTTTCTATAGTTGTTGAATAAAGGAGAACTAGCATTTGGTAAATTTCAACACTCATTCATCAAAAGAAACTTCAGCAAACTGAGTATAGAAAGAAACTCTCTTAGTCAGGTAAGAGTCATTTACAAAAATACCTAGAGCCAGTATCATATTTAATGATGCAATATTGAATGAATTTCCCTGTCAAACAAGGAAAGAATTATTTCTTTTAACACATCTATTCAGCACTTCACTGAAAGTAAATGAGGAAGAAAAAGAAATGAAAGTCATAAAGATCAGCAAGGAGGAAACACCAAAATTAGGGAAGGAGAAAGGAAACAGGCAGCCTGCCTGTCTGGGTGACATAGTTTGGATTTGTGTCCCCAGCCAAATATCATGTGGAATTGTAATCCCCAGTGTTGGAGGAGGGGCCTGGTGGGAGCTCATTGGATCATAGGGACTGACTTTCCCCTTGCTGTTCATTTTATGGTGAGTGAGTTCTCATAAGATAGCGTTGTTTAAAAGTGTGTAGCACCTTCCCACTCACTCTCTCTTCCTTTTTCTTCAGCCATGTAAGATGTGCCTGCTTCCCCTTCACCTTCCACCACGATTCTCAGTTTCCTCAGGGCTCCCCAGCCATGATTCCTGTACAGCCTGTAGAACTGTGAGTAAATTAAACCTCTTTTCTTTATAAATTATCCAGTCTCAGGTAGTTCGCTATAGCAATGTGATAACAGACTAATAGGCTGGGAACTCCTGGGAGCCAGAAAGTGATGTTCCAATGTAGGGAAAGGGTGAGTTAGAGACTCCCAGCAACCAACATCCCCCATCATAGAATTGTGCAACCCTGGTTATGGGTTACCTGTTGACATTCCCATCCCTGAAAACTAACGTAGAGAGCTTCCGTGAGACTGTGTGCTGGAAACAGCTCCAGATAGGGAACTTGCATTGGGTCTCTATACACTTTCTGGAGACCTAAGTGGCTAAGAGTAAGGTGCTATTTTCAAACCCAGCCTTCGGCAGACTGCACACTGTCCTGGGGACAGCAGTGCTAAGATTCTCAGCAAACTGACACAAGAACAGAAAATCAAAACACCGCATGTTCTCACTCATAGGCGGGTGTTGAACAATGCGAACACATGGACACAGGGAGGGAGTATCACACACTGGGGTCTGTTGGGGGAAAAAAGGGAGGGATAGTGGGGGGTGGGGAGTTGGGGAGGGATAGCATGGGGAGAAATGCCAGACATAGGTGATGGGGAGGAAGGCAGCAAATCACACTGCCATGTGTGTAACTATGCAACAATCTTCCATGTTCTTCACATGTACCCCCAAACCTAAAATGCAATAAAAAAAAAAAAAAGACTAAGGCATTAGGGAAAATTTGACTGCTGCTGCTGGTACTGGAGAGTAAGCTAGTAAGCAGCCCCACAGATGGCCCTAAGAAGCAAGTAAAGCATGGAATACAGCTGCCAATCCCAGGAAGTTAATGTTTTTGGGACACAGACTAGGACATAAGTGAGGTTTTGCTGCTGGGAACTGGTCACTACTAGGGTGACAGCTCCTGCAACAAAGTTGGGGGCACTGCTAATCCTGGGAAAAAGCCCCCACCCAAGACCAGGGTGGAAAAGGTAAGTATGCATTCCCCCACCTGCTAGCCTATACTGTTGCCACTAGAATGGCCACACCACCTTCAGTGACAGGATGCTATACTGGCTGCTACTGCTTCTTATTAAAGCACTCCACTTAGGATCTCAGGATTGCCCAGCCCCAGCCCACCATGCATGGTCCCTGCTTTCAGCATTGAGGGACCAGAGCATCAAGCCCACCTGGCCTAAGTTTGTTCCCCTACCCCCAAGGCATAGCACATAGCCCAGAGTCCTGCTAGAATTTCCCAAATCAATCCACCACCTTGAGCACCTAAGCACTCTCCTGAGAGCCTGAGGATGGGCCTAAACTCCTAGCTGCTACCACGTCAGCTGGCATCTGCCTGCTAGTGCCACATGTGGGTCTGGAGACTGGCCCAACCAGCCCATCTCAACCACCACCAACCTAACACACTGTGCTCTGGACCCAGGGAATCGTCCTGCCACTGCTACTTCATTGCCCATGCAATGCTGGCTGCCCAAGGCCTGAGAACTTGCTCACTCGCCTAGTCCTCCACCACTGCCACTACCAATACCTGAGCAAGCAATCTGGAGGGCTAGAATCAGCCTGCCAGTAAACTGCTAAGTACATGTGGCAAGTTGACATTGCCCTGAGGCACAAAGATAGGAATGCTCAGCCCTGGATAAACGGATCAATCCAGGCTAGGATGATATAATAATTCTTAAATATATATGCACCCAATTGTGGAGAGCCCAGATTGATAAAGCTAATACAATCAGATCTAAAGAAAAAGACCGTAATATAATAATAGGGACTTCAACACCCCTTCAGCCTTAGACAAATTGTCTAGACAGAAAATCAACGAAGAAACATTGGATTTAAACTGGGCTTTAGACCAAATAGACCTAACAGAGATATAGGACATACTATCCAACAACTACAGAACACACACTCTTGTCATCAGCACATAAGATATTCTCCAGGATAAGTCATGTTTTGGGTCACAAACAAGTGAAAAAATTGAAATCGTATCAAGTATCTTCTCAGATCACAATGGACTCAACAGAACTAAAACATTTATGATTAATATATGTTCATGGATTGGAGAAATTATTATCATTAAAATGACCATATTTTCCAAAGAAATCTGCAGATTTAATGCAAATGGTAGCAACATACGCAACATTCTTATTCACAGATCAGAAAAAAATAAATCCTAAAATTCATATGCTTTAAAAATTTATTTAAAAATTCATTTAAAATTCATTTAAAAAATGATCCTAAATAGCCAGAGTAACCCCAAGCAAAAGGAACAAAGTTGGAGATATCACTTTACCCTGACTTCAAAACAAATTGATTAAAGACTTAAATGTAAGACCCAAAATTATCAAATTACTAGAAGAAAACCCAGGGAAAACTCTCCTGGATGTTGATATAGGCAAAGAATTTATGACTAAGACCTGAAAAGCACAGAAAACAAAAACAGACAAATTGAACTTATATTAAATTGAAAGCCTATACACAGCAAAGGAAATAAGCAACCAAAGTAATAGAGACAACCCATTGAATGGGAAAAAAAAAAAAAATGGTGAAACTGTGTCATCCAACATGAGAATAATATCCAGAATAGCCAAGGAAGGCAAACTTCTCAAGAGGATAAAAAACAAATATCTCATTTAAAAGTAGGCAAAGGATATGAATAGATATTTCTCCAAAGAAAATACACAAATAGCCAACAGGTATTATGAAAAAAATGCTCAGTCCTCACTATCATCAGATAAATGCAAATCCAAAACACAGTAAGAATATCATCTTACCCTAGTCAGAATGACTACTATTAAAAGAAAAAAAAAAATAGTTTTTGGCAAGGACGTGGAGAGAAGGAAAACTCTTATACACTGTTGGTGGAAATACAAACCATTACAACAACTATGGGAAATCAGTTATGGAGATTTCTCAAAAAACTAAAAATAAAAATACCATTCAATCCAGCAATCCTACTCACTTGGGTATCTTCCCAGAGGAAAGAAATCTGGAAAGCTACATTTATATGTTTATTGCAGCACAATTCACACTAGCAAAGACATGGAATCAACCTAAGTGTTTATCAGTGGATGAATAGATAAAAGAAAATAGACTACTATTCACAAAAGCAAAGACATGGAATCAACCCAGATGTCCATCAGTGATAGACTGGATAAAAAAAAAATGTGGTACATATACAACATAGAATACTATGCAGCCATAAAAAGGAATGAGATCATGTTCTTTTGCATGATCATGTATTTTGCATGATCCATGATGTGGTAGGAGCTAGAAGTCATTATCCTCAGCAAACTAACACAGGAACAGAAAACCAACCAACACCACATGTTCTCACTTATAAGTGGTAGATGAACAATGAGAAGAGCATGGACACAGGGAGGGAACAACACACACTGTGGCCTGTTGGGGTGGACGGATGCAGGGGAGCATCAGGATAAATAGCTGATGCATGTGGGTTTAAATTCCTAGGTGTTGGGTTTATAGGTGCACGAAATCAACATTGACACACCTTTACCTCTCTCTAATAAACCTGCACATCCTGCACATGTACCCTGGAAGTTAAAATTAAAAAAAAAAAAAGAAAGAAAGAAAGAAAAGGAAGAAAATGTGCTGTATATACAAAATGGAATACTATTTAGCCGTAAAAAAATGAACTCATATCATATGCAGCATACATGGATGGAACTAGAGATCATTATCTTCAGCAAAATAAGCCACACATCAAAAAGACAAATATCATGTGTTCTCATTTCTGTGTGGGAGCTAAGAAATTCCATCACATTAGCTAGATAGTGGAAAGGTAGATAACAGAGACTAGGGATGGGTGAATTGAGAAAGAGGGAGGAGGATGAAGAGAAATGAGTTAAAAGGTACAAACATACAGAAAGATGGAAGGAATAAATTCAATATTTGATGGTAGAGTAAGGTGACTAGACTTACAAAATATATTATACTCAGGTAACTGACACCTTAAAATACCCTGACTTGATCATTGTGCGATTATGTACATGTAACAAAATTTCTCATGCACACCCATAAAAATCTGTATACATTTTTTTCTAAAATCAGTAAGGATTGATGATAGACTGGACAGGGAAAATGTGGCACATATACACCATGGAATATTATGCAGCCATCAAAAACGATGAGTTCGTGTCCTTTGTAGGGACATGGATGGACCTGTAAAACTCTATCATTCTCAGCAAACTGACACAAGAACAGAAAATCAAACACCGCATGTCCTCTACTCATAGGCGGGTGTTGAGCAATGCGAACACATGGACACAGGGAGGGAGCATCACACACTGGGTCGTCGGGGAAAGGGGTAGGATAGTGGGGGGTGGGGAGTTGGGGAGGGATAGCATGGGGAGAAATGCCATATATAGGTTATGGGGAGGAGGCAGCAAATCACTGCCATGTGTGTACCTATGCAACAACTTCCATGTCTTTACACTACCCCCAAACCTACAATGCAATAAAAAAAAATCAGTAAGGAAGCTAGTCTTTTTATTTTTACATCTCATGAAACTATATGTGGAAAATTACAAGCATTACCAGTGAAATTACCATAACACTTATGTCATTTTACCAAAGTAGCAGGATATAAATTAATACAAAAATCAATTATATTTTCATTTTTTACAGTTGAAAAATGGAAAAAATATATAATTCACAATAGCAATAAAAACATATTCCTAGAAAGTAAATCTAATGATCAGATATGCAAGACCTCTCACATTGAAAACTAAAAACCATTGCTGAGAAAAATTAAAGCCTAAATAAATGGAAACATTCTCATATTTGTGAATTGGAAGGGAACATCCTCTTTACATGTGTAAAGTATCCTTAAAATTATCCTATAAGATTCAATGTAATCTTGGAAACATAATGCCACCATGCTTTTTTCGTAGCAATTTCCACTATCCTGATTCCCCAACATATGTATGGAACTTTAAAGCCGAGCTAAGAATAGTGCAAAGCACTTACTCAACAATAACAAGTTTGAAGAAACATACCCACCTTATTTTTTATTAATAATTTTTATTTCTAGTAGTTTTGGGAGTAGAAATGATTTTTGGTTACATGGATGAATCATAATAGTGGTAAAATCTAGATTTTAGTCCCACCAGTCACCAGAGTAGGTGTACATCTGTCCACACATTTATGTGTATTTCTCTTATCTTTCATCTCCACCCCACCCTCCCCCTTCTGATACCACTTTATTTTAATAATTGCTGTAAAATTATATCGACTTAGGGCAGTATGGTACTAGCATAACGATTAGTAGAACAGAATTCAGAAGAGACTCACACTTATAACAGTTATTTAATTTTTGGAAAAGTCACCAACACAATCCAATGTCGAAAGAAATGGCTTTTCAACATTTTTCAGAAATTCTGGCTCTCCATATAGGAAAAATCATAAAGTCAACCCTCACCTTACATCAGAAACAAAAATTAATTTGACGTAGATCACTTACATAAATGTAACATAATGCATGTTGTATATTTATACAATGGAACAAAACTTAGTAATAAAAAAGGTGCAAGAAAGTATCTACTGTATGATTCCATTTATGTGAAGTTCTAAAACAGGTAAAAGTAATCTACTTTAGGAAGAAATCAGAACATTGCTTCTGATGAGGGTATGGGCACGATGTGACTGGAAATGAAGTATTAGGGAAGCTTTCTAGAGTGATGGTAATGTTCTGCATTTTGATAGAGATTAGAGTTTCAAAGGACATTCATTTGGTAACATTCATTAGAATGTTACACTTTAAGTTTTGTACGAACTTGAGCTCATAGGTGCTGCCCAGCAAAAGGAGAAGTCCAACTATAAATCAATATAATGTGTATATTGGTGCTACTGTACCTTGCTTCCTACTTTTGTGTACTTCAAAGATTTCATTACAAAATGTTGGCAAAAATCAAACAAATAGAATATTTATTTCTTTTGTCTGTTTGTTTGATTTTTACCAACATTTTGTAATGAAATCTCTGAAGTACACAAAAGGAGGTCTTCGGAAGCCTAAAGATGTACTCTGCCTCTAAAGGAGAAAGGGTTTGAGATGTTAAGGTTTACTTTTCCCTTTGCTTTATCTCATCAACAGAAGTGACTAAATGTTGTTGACTGAGAGAAACTTGGGTAGGGAGGATATGTAATCCACTTTTTCTTTCCAACCTAGATGATGATAATGAGCTTTCACTACATTCTAATTACTGATTTCTGCCTGGAGGAACATCTTGGCTTTTCCAATTAACAATAATTTAATATGTTATTGCTTATCCTTTTGTTCTTTTTCTTGAGCTCATCCAATTACTGCATACTGCTTTTGTTTTCTTAGCTCTAAACACTAGTTTTATTATTTTTATTGGATTTTTTTTAGAACTTGTCCCAATTATGAAGTATTTCCAGTTGTATTTAAAATCGTGGTTAAATGCTTTGTATTTTGGCATGCACTAAAAAGAGTGGATAAAATATCCTCTATTTGTTAACTGAGGAATAATGTAACATATTTTTTTGAATTTTTTAAACAAATCATTTCATCTCTTTAAACTATTATCAGTACAAGGTATATGCAATTTAAGCTGAATTGCATCTTCTTTGTAAACCAGTGGGTTCTTAAATAATTTCCTTTGTTGATTGAATAATCAGTCTGGGAGCCATTCTCTGTCTTCCTTCCTTTTACATATTGCTGATCTCAAACCATCTGAGAAGCACAGTGGTTTCATCATATTCCTGAAATATTTTAGAAAGAAATCATTCACTGGCATAAAATTTCCCCAAATGATACTCTGTTTTTATTGAGTAATAGCTATCAGTTAGGCATCATAATTAGTGTCTTCCAAACAAAGCTTGCAGTCTATACCACGTAATTTACAGTATTTCAATGTTTTACAGTCCCCAAATGTAACTATGAAACTTCTTGAAGGCAGAAAACTTATATAATGCCTTTGTATGTCTCCATAGTGTCAAGCAAAAAGGTAGAGTCAGAGTAGGCTTCCAAAAGTAAACCAGTTGATATGTTTTAGTTGCATTTCTCCTTCAGTGCACCGGCTATATTTGTGCCAAATGGGAATACCTGAGTATAAACTTCAATAAAATTAATCTTTTAAAATCTAATGGTTCATCTACAACTGTATTAAATTCATGCTTTGTCTCTTTGTGTGCTCATAAACAGACTGACTGATCTGCTAATGAGACAAAAAAAAAAAAAAAAGAATTGTAGAATAAACACATTTCTAATAGTTTATCTAGTCTCCACTAAAAAGTTCTATAGCCTAAAGGCCAAAGTACAATTTTTAAGAGTACTTTATTAACAGAACTCATCAGCTTTATTTCACTGATTTCATTCAAGATTTTCTGGTCTAATAGAAGAAATGTAAACTCTGAACCATTTATTACAAGAGTACTACGCTTTTAATCAGATTGCATACTTTGAAAAAGATTATAGATATTGGAATGTCTCAGTTACTTACCAACCCATACTTCCTAAGAGATTGGGGCACTTTGCCTCACTGAAATAAGTCATTACCTTGTACAAATAAATCATTAGAAATGTGTCTGTGAGCTCTCATTCCATTCAAGTTTGCTAAAATTCTTTTCAGTTGATTTGTGTTTATGTAAGAGAATATGTTCTAAATGTTGATCTAATTTCAGCTGTGAAAAAATGTGGAATGGGCCAGGGGCAGCAAAATAAATTCTGAACTTGCAACTGGAGGAACTTTTTCTAGGCCTGACCATATCACTTATTAGTCAGATAATCTTGGGTAAGTCATTGAACCTGTCTAATGCTTTGACTCTTCCTCTGTAATGCTGCCTGCCCTCATACCTCTGAGGGATGTGAGGATTTACATGCTTTGTAAGTGGTTGAACATGATGCAAATTTAAGGGATGATAGCTATCTCTTAACCAAACAAATTTCTAGCTTCAGCTGTTCTTTTATGGCTTGAGCATAAATTTTCCTGGGGGAATTCTAGTATATAAAAGAATGAAATTTAAAGTCATAGTGGCTAATGTTTGCATCTTGCATATAACTATTGCCCAGCTCTCTCTCTGAAAAAGTGCCTCTGCTTACCTCTCTCTGACTTGGCTACCTTTTATTTCTAACTATTGCTCTTACCATGCAAATTCCTCCTCATTTTTCTCTCACCATTCAAAGTCTAGTTCCTTCATAATGTGTCTACATCATGCTGATTTCTTCCTTCTCTGAACTTCCAGAGATTTTTTACTGGTTCAAATTATTTGATTAAGCTGGCTTCTCCAGCAAGCCTTCCCCTAACCACTGCTACCAAGTCTGGCTTACCAGCTCCTTTTCTTGTGCTCCAGGAGGCCCTTGAGCACATGTCTCTTCTAGCATCTGTTATACTTGAATGTTTTAAAGAATTTTTGGGTCATAAAGTTATGCACATGTTAAGCTTTAATAAATATTACTAAATTGTAAAAAAATTACACTCCCAACATCATTGTAGGAGATTTACAGATGCTGTACACACTCTCCAACACTTAATATAGTTGTACTTTTAAAATCTGATGAATCTTGGTGCCACTCCAGATTTACTCTTCATTCTTTTCTGCTCTACTATATAATCCAGAAGATTGAACTGGGAGGAGGACACCAAAGGGTTACCTTGTCTTTGCTCTATTTGGGTTCACAAGGGAAGCAATAGAAGAAAACTGAAAAAAGGGAAGAAAGTTATTCTTGTTCTTCACTGTCCACTCTGTAAAGAACAGAATTTTTTCTCTTCAGTTTCCTTTCTGTGAAGTAACCACACCAGAGCCTGGAATACTTTCTTCATCATTTCCATTGGAGTGATCTTTTTCTTACTAATTCGTAAAGTTCTTTACATATTCTGAGTATTAATCCTTTCTGAGGGAGATATATGCATTGTAAATATCTTCTCCAAATGTATGGCATGTTTTTGAGTTCCAATATTTTGTATTAAGATTTTTAAATTTTATAATGATTCTATTTATGAAGTATTCCTTTTACAATGTGTAATTTGTCTTCTTAAAGAACTACTTTTCAACTCTAAAGTCATGAAGGTATTTTTTAAGATTTTCTTCTAGAAGATTAATGAAAATTTTGCTTTTAATATTAGCCTTTTAATCCACCTAGAATTTATACTTGTATACAGTGTGACAAAGAAATCCACCTTTGCTTAATTTTTAAGGCCACACTGCCTCTGGAGGCTCTAGAGGAGACTCATTTCTTGTATTTTCCAGCTTCTGGAGGCCACCTGTACTCTGTGCTTTCCTTGACTCATGACTCCTTCCTCTATATTCAAAGCCCACAGCATAGCAACTTCGAATTGCTCTCTGCTGACGTTGTCCCATCTTCTCTATTCTGTGGAATAATCTCTCTCCTACTCCCTATTATAAGGGTACTCATAATTACATTTAAATAACACATGAATAATCCAAGCTAATTGTCTCATCTCAAGATCTTTAATTTTATCACAACTGCAAATCCCCCATTACCATAAAATATAATATGCACAGGTTCCAGGGATTAGGACCTGGTTGTATTTAGGGGCCATTATTCAGTCTACCACATGCTCCATTAGATATGTGAGCTTATTGGGGACCTATGGTCTTATTAGCCTCAAAATCTCTAGTGCATCATATATAGCAAATGTTAAGCAATGCTAAGCAAGTGAATGAGTACAATTTTGTTTCATTTCCATGCTATTATAAATTCCTTTAAGGAAGATTTTGTATCTTTAGCTTTTTTAATATACCTTCCAGTTAGTCTACAACAACATAGATCTTTAGTAAATTCAATATGCCTGAGGCAATATGGTAAAATAGAAAAAGATCTAGAATCCAGTCCTAGTTATATCACTTATTAACAACTAATTTTAGGGGAAATTTATTTTTGCTTATCTAGAATTATGTGGAGAAGAGGGAGTAAGCTTAAGTGGTAAGAATCCAAACCTCTCATTCCTGATTCATACAGAACATTTCTGATTTTATCTGTTTTATGTAACTATTGAACTTTCTAATTCAAAATTTTATGGGTAGAACCAAAGGGTCTGCTTCTTTAAAAACTTCTGAAAATTATTTTTCCCATCACAGCCCACCACAAGGATTCTGAAGCACAGAGAGGTACATGGCTTTGCCTCTTGAATTTGCTTTCTGAAATCACTGCCTTAAAACCATTCTGTTAAAACAAGTACCTTAAAACCATTGTGTTGAAAGGGCTGCTAGGACTATGTCTGTCCTTATCCTGGGGCTTGCCAACATTCCCTCTGGTCCCTACTCAAAGGACAACTGAAGAAGTTCTAAGACATCATGTAAATATATTACCAGTGGCACATTTCCTACAGGCAGACGAGACCCAAACCTGAAGCACGGTTTTCTAAATGCAATACTACAGCAATCATTTAGGGAGGGAGGACATAGCAGCACTAGTCAATCAGTAGGTTAGGCAACTTACTGTATGCAGTGTGATGGGGTGTGCAAAATGCTCCTTGAAAGCAGGAATAGTGTCATTTATATTCATATGCACACATTTATGTTTGATAAATGATACAATATCTTCCCCAAAGGAACTTGTATCTCAGTATATTACATCATCTGCACAACTTTAATCTATTTTCATCAGTAAGACAGCAAAGCTGATTAGATTGACGGTGGGACAATATTTGCAGTCAGTCAGATATGACCTACGTAGTCTCCCTCTCAACTTCATCTTACAACCCCTAGAGCTCACAGTCATAAATCCAGGAAATGGTCAAAAAATTACTGATGAGGAAGATCTTAGCTTTTCTTGCATGTACTTTCACAGCTTTTCTGAAAAATAAACTTTAAATTACAGCCCTCACTTTGTTACATGAAAAAGAATCATGTTTATGTATTCTGATCACTGTCTGTGTGACCTTAAGTAGTCCCTTCCTGATCCAGTGAGTCATTTTTTCCATCTACAAAATGTGAAGACTCACACTAAATAATCCCTGAATTCCTCTTCAGATTCAAAGGTCCATGATCTATGTTTATGTGAATAAATATATCATTTTAACCCACTGAATTAATTTTCTTAGGTGTCTTTACTATTCGATAGCTATTTATTAAATGCTTGTCAGGTACATAAACTTCACTCAGAAAGATTAAAAAAGGAGCATAAAAAATATTGATTCTGTTAGTGATAAACAATAATATTCACTGACACAAATTGTGACTTTTGGAAATTTTTTTAACTCTACCAAGAATAACCATGGCAACATAGGTTAAATTGACTATTGCCCTGTAGCAAAATGTAAAAAGTCTTAAATTCTTCCCTTGAAGCAACAATATGGAAGTAAGAAATGTCTCTTATTTCTTAAGTTCAATTAGTTGAAATAAATGCAGTAAGCTGAGTAATTCCAATGGACTTTTCAGAAATTCTGTGACAGATCATTTAAGGGTTGAAGAGCAATCTAATTGCTACCAACAAAATAAGATTACCATTTATTAATGTCCCATTCTGTCCACACAACTTAAATTCAATAGTCTGAGTTATTGAGGAATGTGACAATGCAGTATTAATATTGTAATTTTTATTATGAAAGAGAAATCTGATCAATTTTCTAAATGATTAAAATCAGGAAATAATTTTTAAATTCCATCAATATTATAAGAAAAGATGAATTAAAAAAATCACATGATATGTGAAAAAAATGAAAAATATGGGGAGTTGGGGAGGGCTAACATGGGAGGAAATGCCAGATATAGGTGATGGGGGGGAGAAAGGCAGCAAACCACATTGACATGTATGTACCTATGCAACAACCTTGCATGTTCTTCACATGTACCCCAAAACCTAAAATGCAATAAAATATATATTTTTAAAAAAATAAAAAATAAACCAGTATATCATGAAACAATTTTTAAAAGGTTGACTAATTTAGAAATACCACTCAAATAAATCACTTGGCTATTTTATCTTAATTCATGGTCATGTTATAGTGACCCATGTTTTCACTACAAGATATATATTGACAGTATTTGTCAACATGTTAAATTTCTTCCCAGAAAAAGACAATTTAATATTTCTTAGTTCCTCAATATGACATGTTAGGAGCAATGCGCACATATATCATGTCCCTAATCTTTCTTTAGCTACTCTCACTTTCAACTCCAATTTTACCAAGAAGTTCCAAGAAGACAAAAGTCATCTTCTTTGAGTTCCCTCAAAGTCTTTCCTTTCCACCTCTGAAGTCCTTTCTTTCTGCTTGAGTTGTCTCATTTTCCTTTTGTATTTTAGAGAAAGAAGTGTCTCTCATGGTTTTTAATCAAATTCATTCCTACTACTTTAATCCCATTACTCTCCTCTGGTCTCTCTCTCCCAAGCATATTCATCTCTATTTTTCTTTATCCACTTTCCTTACTTCCATTTCTAGCATCTACCTTTCAATGTAGGATCCAAATCACACATTACCAACTTCTGGGTGGATATTTTTAGAAAAATAATTTCTCAGAGTCCTTAAATTTAGTGTTTTGGTTTTTTTTTTTTTTTTTTTTTAAATAAAACTCATCATTGCCTTGTAAACTCCTTTCCAACATGCTGCCTCTCTTGATTCCTCACTTTGTGTAATAGTACTACCCAGTTACTGTTTCCTCTTGTACCACATTTCGAACTGTTCTCCTTGTCATCCTCTACAACCAGATAGTTATTAAGTCCTATTGATTGTAAGACTACAATACTGATGACATCTGTCCTCTGCTTTGTGGTCAGGTTAACCTAATTCAAGCCATCATTCTTTCTTTCCTACAAAGCCTCCTAAGTTGTCTTTTTCTATTCTCATTCCCCTTCATTCCAGCCATCATTCTTTCTTTCCTACAAAGCCTCCTAAGTTGTCTTTTTCTATTCTCATTCCCCCTTCATTCCATCCTTCATACTACCACTAAAATCTCTAATACATAGCTCTAATCATTGTCATGCATCTGTTCAAACAGCATTACTAAATCCACCGTATAAAACATAACGTAGGTAACATGTTATTCCATATCCTCAGCAATGTGGGATAATGTTCCTATGAACTTTGCTTCTTAGATATACTAAACTACTTTCTTTTCTAGACATGATTCTAGTACATTCCAGTTTTTGCAGACCTTGCCTTCACTATTGGCAGTCTTGTTCTCATGTCTCTTTACCAAAATTCAAGGTTAGTTCAACTTTCAACCCCTCTATGAAAACTTTTATCTCTATGTTTGAAATCAGTCTTTCCTGCTCTGTTTTTTCCTTCATTCTCTACTTGTTCTTATCATGCTTTTCTTATAGCTGTTATATTCCTACAAATTCTGACATAATATAGGCACTTGTATGTTTGAAGTGAGTTGAATCAATACATAATTGGCACAATACATTGATTATGGTTGTGGTAATAATATTATATTCTGCCATATGAAATAACTGTTTCTCTTGGTAATAAGTAACTGAATTTAGGTAATTTTACATAATTTAACTAAACACTTAACTCTATTTTTTTCCACTTATATTTTTTCTGGAAATGAATTTTTACAGTACAACTGGACCATAATCTAGCTAGTTTGAGGGCCATGGTTCTGCTAGTTAGAATGGAGAATGTTAGTTAGACATTCTTATTTATATTCCCAACTTTTTAGCAGTCTCATTTTATTCCCTAGATCATGTCACCTAAATCAAAGCACTAAGGTCATATATGATCAAAGCGAACAGCTAAACAGAGTGCATCACGGAAGAAATTCTGGCACAAACACTCTGATGGAAAACAGTCATTTGGGCCAAAACTAGTATGACCAAACATCCCAATTCAATGGAAAAGTGCAATTTTGGTTTAGCTAATCTGTTTCCACCTGAGAGATTATGACTACATTCTTGCTGCACTTTCACAAATGAACTGAATTCTGATTTTCTTCTTTAAATTCATGAAGTCCTATTGGTAAGAACTTCTAAAAGATTTTCACACATGCAAATGAAATGCACTTGTGACTTCCCTATAATTTACTTCACTGCATTGAGTCCACAGAGGCAGATGATTTTGTGGAAATAGGAGGTATACATCAGGGTGGAGATCAGTACATTTGAGTTACACTTTGCATTTTCTCAACCAAATATGCTCTTTTAAAGTCAAAAAACACACTGGAAAGTAAGTGATTTTATTGTCCTATATTTAATTTTTATTATCTAAATCAACTAATCTTAAAACTCATAATCCATTTTTAACTGTACCTCAGATATTATACTGTTCTGGTAATTATATTCCAGATATTATACCAGAATGATAGCATATTATGAGAAGGGTAGAATGATTCTTTATATTTGAATGGCCAATATACAATTAATTCTACATAAATGTTCAATAAGTACTAATTTGTAAAATACATCAAGTAATTTTAAGTTATACATCATTTGACAAAATCAAGCATTTTTGTCTCATTCTTCTATTAGATACTGAAATGAAGGAAATTGATATTTGATCAACTGGCATTCTAAAATAGTTTCTAGAGTTCAATTTATGTGTCTGAGCCTGTGTAAAATCCTAAAACATCTCTCCTTTCCCACTCATTGCCAGAAGTTCAGGAGTCCTAAGAAGGAGCTAGTTATTTTTTCTAAGTTCTACTTCAGTTTTCCATCATCTATCTTGCTCTGGAGTATACTGCAGATCTCTATTCTACTTTATCATTTGTGGATAATGCTCATTGGTCTCAGTCTTTTGTTTGGAATTCTGGACACAGTTTTTATTTATCTCTGGTTACTATCACTCAACACTCTGAAGACCGGGGGGCAGATCACTACTACACTCCTGGGATTGCAGCTTATGTACCCCAGGCTTCAATTTGTTCAAGCACAGAGTTCTGACACTTGGCTTGATCTAATGTTGGCCATATTGTAAAGTCAAAACCAAATTCTCATGCCAAATGTTCTTGAAAGTTTTCAAAAGTCAGGAATTTGAACAAATGCATTTTGATAACTAGATTAAGAGGTGTTAAATATAAAAAGAGGTCGGGGTGGGCATGCAGGAAGCAGTTCAACCAAGTGATTTGGAGTCAGGGGGTCTAAGTTTGAGTCTCTGCTTGGGCACATACTAGCTGATGACACTGGACAGGTAACTTAATTTCTATGGGCTTTTACTCCTCATGTAAAAAATAGGATAACACCTTTTTGAACAAGTTCTAGGGTTATTGTTAGAACTGAACAAGATATCAAACAAAACACTTTTCATGCAAAGCAGTATCATCCTTATTGAAACTAGAAGGACAAACAAGGTACCATTTTGAAAAGAATAAAACCTTTGACACTTTACCAAGTGGGTAACAAAATAATAGCCTAAAATATAAAAGTACCTAAGCAAATATTATTTTCCTGTAGCTCCTGGAGCCTCCTAGCAGAATTAATTGTTCATGCTAACTGGTTGTTGCCATTTTTTACTTACAATTTTGCCCATTACACCATCAGTCTTATTTCTTACATGCAGAAATAGCTGCCATTATACATCATGTCTTCTTTCCAATAACCAGACTAATACAGCACAGTGACATGAATAATAGCCAATCTGTCACAGCGTGCGCTACACCTCATAACATGATTCATTGATGCAGTTTTGGTAGTGCAATGCTTCTTGATTAGAAGTTCTGGAGGTCTGTGATTTCCATCTATATTAACTTTGAACATGTCCTGTCTAAGACACAGTGGCTTTGGACTGAAGAATGCTGTATTTTGAGGCATAAGATCTCTATTGTTCAGTACAGAAATGTAGTTTGCAAACTAATTCATTTTCTCAGTTTTCATGCCCTTTGTTTACATAAGAAATAACTGTCACCCCACAATTTATATAATGATTGGGTTTACAAAGTATTCCATTGTTTTTGCATAATTTCCCTTTTGTAAAGAGCAAGACTGAGTTAGCAAAGCTACCACCAAAAATCTTTTAATTGAATCAGCAGTCTATAATCAAGAGTCATGAAGGCAATCCCATCTATGGCTTGTCAGCTTACCTGTAATTTAAAAAAATTCCCCAGCACTTTGTGAGAGATTTGTTCTTCAAAACTGTGAGATATTCTCTTTTTTCTAATATATCAACCCTATTTATATCTCTATACCTGTAAAGTAATGTATCTGTAGAAAAGTCAGTTTTCTATTTTTAGCTGTGCTAATGGCCAATTTTCACACAAATAAAACAACTTTGACCAAACAGTGACCTGAAACAGCATGTAAAGACAGATGACATGTAGACCTGCTGCTATAATCCAAAATATTGGCTGTTAAAAGCTATATGTGGCAACAGTTAAATTCAGGGCTGTTTAAAGATGACACCGACAGTACAACTTTGGTAGAGTTATTTTCAGCTCAGTTTCATATAGACGCTAAATTCATGCTATGGGACAATGCAACAAGCCCTTTTATGGGCTGAGGTTGACATTTCAACTGACTGATACATATTTCTTGAGTCCTTGCCAATTGTCCAAGGCTGTCAAAATGACTGAATTGTTTGATTGAGTTAGAAGGCAAAAACAGAGTTTTAAGGCAGAGATCAAATTTATGAAGTGAAAAACTAAAAGCTAAAATAAAATTGCCTGTATCAGGGCCTATGCTGAGATAACTTTAAAATTCCTCGAACAGGAAGCCAGAAGAGCAAGCTGGGGGACAGCCACAGCAAGGGACAGAAAGAGACATGGTACATACAGCCTCAGACTGGGACTGGGGAGCTGAGGGCAGACCTCCAGTCATTCTGAGAGAACATTGGATGACTCTATTCTCTTTGACATACAGGCAAACTAGTCAATTGGTAAATATTAACCAAATGTATATTCTTCTTAGGTATTGTAAGAGAGGGACACAAAGAAACATAATATGGTCTCCAGCCATTAGTTGTTTATAGTCTAGTTAGGGAATGAAGGTATCTATGCATAGCAATTCTGCCTTAAAAGTTAGAATTATGTGCCAAATGATTGGCATGGTTTATAAAGGTTATGGAAGTTTATAGTTCCATAAACATTGTTTGGACGAATTTCTACTAGCTTCCTTACATGACTTCTTAAACTAGGGCAGGCTCTTTCATTATAGGCCATCCTAGAACCTCCACTCTTTTTTCCCAGTCCTTTTTAGGTCTGTAACTATCTCTGATTACTTTATTTCTAGCCACATCCCCCGTATAACCTGTAATCAGGTCATGAAAGATCAAGGTCATTTTGCTGTTAGTCACTGTATCTACAGCATTTTGCACAGTGCTTAGCCTCTCTCTCATGTATTTAATTTAATATATTTTCTAATATTTATTTTTAATTAACTTTAACTAGGTATGAGTTGCATGCAATAAACCAAATTTATTTAAAATGTTCAAGCTTCAGTAGATGAATAGAGCCATGGAACCACCATCAACAGCAAGATAGAGAATATTTCCACCTCCCCCAAAGCTTCTCTTAAGCACCTTTACAGTCCATCACTACCTCTGATACTGGCCCCAGAAAACCACAAATGGACTTTTCACTATAACTTATTCTGCATTTTCTAGCATTTCATAGACATGTAATTATACAGTATGTACCATTGTGTCTAGCTTCTTTTACTCAGTCTAATGATTTTGAGATTTCTTCGTGTTATTGTCTACCCACAGTATTTTTTCTGCAGCCTCTAACGGTATTTTCTGGCAAAGAATTTTCATTTTACAATCATATTTTCTTACATATTATTTAATTTTACCATGACAACAAAATGTGTTTCAACCAGTGTGTGATATTTTCTAATCTTATAGTAATAAGAATCCTCAGATCAGGCTTTAAAAATTTTATCATTTTAAATGAACTTATGTAAAGTATTGAAATGAGTATTATATTATTTTAAACATTTTAAAACTCTGGAGTTAATTTTTTCTTCTTTTATTTTCTTTTTAACTGAGTCCTTTTCAGATCTGTAGTCATGGTTTTTCCCTTCTGATATAGCTGATTTGTACAGGAGTAGGAAATGTGTCAGATATGGCATTTGCTTGTCATTAATTTGTTCTTTTGTTGTCTGTGTTAGTCTCAAAGCTGAGTGTCTTTGAAGGAATATTTTTAAGTTACCTGCCAATTTTGTAAAGGTTTGTTTATTTCAAGATAGATTTCAAAAATCCACAAATCAACAAGGCTCACCAGAAACCATCAATAGTTTTCATCAGTGGAAACTGAAAGGATGAGTGAGGATACCATGACAAAGGGATTTGTGTACTCTTTCCTCAGGACATTTGGTCCTCCTTATTCCATAGATGGTCATATAAATACCAAGTGGGTGTGCCAGCGCATATTCACATACTCAAAACTAGAAGAGACTCTCTCTCTTTTTTACTTTTTTGAGCTAAATTTAGAAATAGAATATACCTCATTTTGGAGGCCATTGCTAGGCAATGGAGGAGGTATCGAGAATCTTTAAGCAGAGAAGTGACTTGACAAACAAAGGAAGTTTAGAATTATATTAACCAGGTGATACTATGCTGACTGTGTGGCAGGGATTATAGACTACAGGTAATGGGAATAATCAGAGGTTGTGTTTGTTTTTATTTCCATTTATTTTTAATTAATATTTTAAGTACTATACACTCAAAAGATTTAAAGGAATAAAGGATATATAAAGTCTTCTTCCCCACCTCAACTTTCAGCCCAACTCTTCAGAGTTAACTACTCTTAAGAGTTTGTTGTGCATCCTTCTGGATAGTTTCTAAGTACATACAACATATAGATGTATGCCCATCCTTGTATATTTGCATAAATGTGGTTAACTGTTCACACTGTTCTGAATACTGCTTTTTCATGTAACAATATATACCTTGAACATGTTTCTACATATGTAGGTAGAGAACTGCCTTATTTTTTTTTCAGTGCTACTGAGATAGGTTATAATTTGTTAGCCAGTCCCCTTAAAAAATTTGATTCTTATTAGAAATACCATAGTAAACATATGTGTACATGTGTCTTGTATAGGATTATTTTTAGAAGCAAAATTTCCTGGATAAAAGTATATTATCAGTCTCTTATTGCTGCATAACAAATTGTCCTGTAAAACAACAGCCATTTACTTGTTCATAAGTTTGTGGGTTGGCAATTGGATGAGAGTTTTGTTGACATGGTTTATCTCTGCTCCACATGGTGACAGTTGGACTCACTTATGCATTTTCAGTTTGTTGGTGCATTAGCTGGGAGCTTGCTATTCTTAGATGGCCCTCTCTCACCTGTCATGGGCTCCAACTCTGAGTGCTGTTAGAGCTGACATGGCTGAGCCTCTTTCTCTCCACATGGTCATTCTCTCTACGTGACATCTCATTCTCTAGAGGTTAGCCCAGGCTTGTTTACAAGGCTTATGTGACTTAAGTGAGTGAGAATCATAAGTTGCAAAGCCTCTTCTAGACTTGGAAGTCATATAATGTCAATTTTGTCACATTCTATTAGTCAAAGAAAATCCATAAGCATCCCAGATTCAAGGAGCTGAAAAATAAGCCACTTTTTGGTGAAAGTTGAGAGCAAAATTACACTGGAAAAATATGTGTACAGAGATGGGAGAATACTTTATAGCCATATTTGTAAAAAAATTCTCAACAAAGAATGTATGCAAGATCTTTCCATTTAGGGGACTATTGTGATATTCAGGTAACTAGGTTAATAACCCAAGAATGATACAAGGCACATTGTAAAGGAAGAGTCAGAAGAACTTGTTAACTGATTAATTGTGAGATGATAGATAAGAATTTAAAAATTTTGATGTTCAGAACTAGATTTTGTTAGCCAAGTT
Source organism: Ateles fusciceps (assembly GCA_036589455.1). Taxonomy (NCBI): domain Eukaryota; kingdom Metazoa; phylum Chordata; class Mammalia; order Primates; family Atelidae; genus Ateles; species Ateles fusciceps. The sequence goes on from JAZHEH010001915.1 coordinate 62,962, forward strand.
TAGAATTTAGGACTGGATGAAATCTGCTCTAACCCTATCTAGTGCTCAGTTTTCCCTCTACAAATTCATTTCTAAGATGCTGAGCACTTCCAGTAATAAAGGACATCCTCTAACCCTATGACAATACATTTTTCTGAAAGTTCTGCTACATTGGTCTTTCTGAATCAAGCCAAACTTTGCCTTTCTGAAACTTCACCTCCTCAGTCCTACTTCCAATCCAGTAGGAGAATGATTCCATGTATCCTTTGACATAAGGCCTTCAACATCTGAAGCCAATTATCAGTTCTGTCCTTCCTTAGTAACTTTTTTTCTAAATATCTCCTGTTTTTTTCATCTGTTCCCATATCTCATCTCTTCCAGAATATCCTTTCTCTGTATGTATAGCAGTATGTGGATATGCTTCGTTTGCCAATATGTACTCTCTCTCTCAATACATAGTGTCTAGAGTGAAGCACAGTACACAAGGATGGCCTGACTGGTATATAGCAAAGGAGCATGATTACTTTCCCCCTTAGTCATTTAATGTTTAAAATTTTTTTTAATTTTAATTATTATGGATACATAATATTTGCGCATATTGATTCAATTTTGATTAATGCAGACCAATATTACCCTAGCTTTACTGGAATCTGCATGTTATATTTATCCATTTCTACTTTCAATACATGAACAACCTTTTTTTTTTCAGATATACTTCTTTTCATAATGTGAAAAGAAACCATTGAAAAGTCCTGTCCTTCCAGAGCAGGGAGCTTTTTGCCATTCTCCATGTGACAACGCTTCATCTATTAAAAAAAAAATTCAGCTTAATATACTGCTGTTCATATTCCTAGAGAGTAGTATCACAAATACTGGGCAATTCTATCCTCAAATGATAATTTATGTATTGCATGCTTTGTGAGGGAAGGAAAACAAAACATGAGATACTCTACAAAAATGTTATATATGGCTTTTTGTCCTGACACACTGTGTATGTTAGTTACTTTGTAATTTTTTTAAGTACAGAGGAAGCCCATTTTTCAGTGTCCCAAAAAGAAAGAAAAACTTGTAATAAGGCATTAAAACTGTCAATCATCTCAGTTATAGAAGAGGTCACTGTAGTTTTCCCTAAAAGATAATTATCAGGTGAGCTTACCTTTCCTGAGAAGGTGGAGGAGTGAGGTTTACACTTTTCAGATTTTTAAAATATAAGAAAGAAAGGTTAGCAACATAGGGTTTAAAACACATTACAAGTAAACACAAATTGTTCCTTAATATTATCTTTAGTATAAGAGGGCCCCTTGTTAAAAAAAAACTCTTTTGACTTTCTTTTTGAGTCTAAATTTTTCACCAACCTGCCTCATAAAAATAATGAGTTTAGGACCTAGAAAAGGAAAAATGTCTGATATTTGGCTAAGGATTCTCCTAACATAAGGTAGTATTTCCCTAAATTATATTTGCAGACTTGCTTTTTTTTCAGCACAAATATAAAACTTTGTATTTATTTATATCAATCAAGGTACATATTTTAGATTCAGATTGAGTCTACCTTGAAGAAATCCTTAAGGCTCCTGATTACGTCTTAACAATATAGTCACTGTCGCTACTAAATTATTTTCATAAGCAGATTTTGTATGCATGCTGTGAATGTCCTCACCCAAGTCATTAAAAAATTGTTGAACAGGACAATTCCAGAGTATCCAGCTCTGCAGTATGGCACTAGAAAAATTCTCTTCGGGTTTGCAGTGAGCCATAATCAAAACCTTTTTGGCTACAGCAAATCAGCTGGTGCTGAATCCACCAAGTTCTCCCAGGCATCTAGCCCCATGCTTCTCTAACTCATCCAAGAGGACATCATGAGAAACACTAATATCTGCTTTCCCGATGCCTTCTTACTTTTTCCTCTCTCAATTCATGAACTCATCAAGGTTAAAGTTTATTTAAAATTTATAAGAAAAGGTTTGCTAATGCTGAGATATTTTTAATGTCCATAAGTTTCTTTAATTTAAAAATGCCAAATTCATCTATACAACAAATAAAGCAAAATAGCCCAATGCACACTATTCTTAGCACAATTTGCCAGAGCACATTTGCATAATATCACAATGTACTGATTTCAGCTGTTTGTTATATCAGTAGCAGATGGAGCAAGGCCAGGAAACAGAGTGGAAGTGGCTATAGATATTACCATACTGCTTTTCATTAATGAGAAGCTAAAAAATGGCCTTCAAAAAATAACACTTGTCAGAACCTCAAATGGGTGCTGTCTAAGGAGTATTGATTGATCTCGACTAGCCAGGAAATCTACAAAAAGGAGAGTCATAGTGCAACATTCATCTTTGTCAATAAAGAAATCTCCATTTCTATTCGAAACCATCTCTCGCTTGGTCCATAGGATGCAACCTTAAAGAACTGTATGATTCTGTAGGAACTTCCATGTGTTATCCTGGAAAGTCCTTCAATTGTAATAATTCTGTGTGCTTACACTTGTCATCTTGAATCACTTTTAGTCACATTGTCCTACCAAAGCAAAGGTGCCATAGGGGTGAAATATTCGACGCAATGTACCAAGGAAATTATTAGTATGGATAGCATTGAAAATGGGGGAGAATAATCACTTATTTCAATAAAAACTAAAAGTTACATGCAATTATGTCCGGATAGTAGATTTTTCACTAGAATGTAAGTGCCGTGAGAGCAGGAATATTATTTGGCTCAATGCCATGTCCCTAGCAATGAGATGAGTATCTGATCCCTTGAAGACAGTCGATAAATATTAATGAGACTGATAAATAAATTAATGAACAGCTACTTCCACACATATTCATGGAATTACTTATTATGGAAAAAGTACCAGATGCTGTTGAGAATAGCCATCATTTATTAAAAAAATATTAAGTGCTTACTACGTCTCAGACACTGAACTAGGCTCTAATGGTATAGCTATGGAGAAGACAGACAGAGTGTGCCCTCTTATATATTATAACCCAGTGACAGGTAACCAGAAGCAAAAGATTGGTTCTTTGCTCTTGGGAGTTTGCTATGTTAAAATCGAGTTGCAAGGGCAAGACACAGACACACAAAAAGTTAAATCAGGAGAATTTAACATATATAATACAAAAGCTATCATCCCTTTTTTATGTGTAGCTCATAAGGCTTACAGAGTCCATGTGGAATTAAGTTCATGTCTAGGCTTTTTGTTTTGTATTATGAAGGCTTAGCTACCCTTACCACAAACATTTAATCTTATCACTTCCTCTCCCTCCATTTATATTTTCACGTATCATTTTTTCTTTTCTGTATACTATAAACCCCCAACCAAATAGGAAACAAAATAAAGTGTGATACATCTTGTTTACTTTAAAATATTTCAACCTTTCTGCCTACACCACCAAAAGCAATCATACTTCAAATCTGTTGGCTGTATCATCTCAGCACTTTTAATTTAGATGTAGTTACATTTGCATAACAGTTTAGCTGTGAATTTGGCAGGAAATTTCTGAAGAGTTATTTTGGTTTTACAGAAAGTATGCCCAATGTCTAATAAGCAGATCTCCTGTGCAGTGTTGCATTTTTATCTTTACCCAAAAAAAAAAAAAAAGAAAAAGAAAAAAAGACCTGGAGGCTCATACCTTGACAAAACCTTTTTCCCTAACAAATAATACAATTAGCAACATTACTTTTCTTAAGAGTGATAATGTAGTAAAGCTTGTTAAATTTCTGAAACCATAGTAACACTACAGTGTAAACTCAATGAAAATGATATATAATATTTGGTTTGCTTTTATCTGAAAATAAATTAAATGCATATTCATATTATATTTTTGGAAGATAGAGAGAAATGTAGAAAGGGTAAAAATCACCTATAAACTTACCATCTGAAACCTACTACTTTAATATGTTAGAATAAACCATTTTAGTTATATTTTTTTCTATGTGTGCCCTTGCACATATTTAAGAAACTTACAAGCATACTGTATTGGCCAAGGATGGAAAGTAAGTGTTATCTCAAGTGGCCCTTCTGGTTGATTATTAGAGACTACTAATATATTGAAGAGGATTCTTAGACAAAGATACCACGAATAATTAGTAATGGCTGCCTTTTTCCTTTCATTCTTTCTTCTTTACATTCTTTTTTTCTTTTCGCTTTATATTACAGAAAATTTCAAACATAAATTAAGGAAAATAATATAATGAAACCCCGTGTATCTAATCACACCGCTTCAACAACCATCAATGTTCTGTCATTGTTGTTTCATCTATATCTCCACTCAATCCCCACACTACTTGATTATTACATTTGTACACTTCTTTTTTAAGTAGAATTTGCATACATTAAGATACACACATTTTAACTGCATAATTTTGAAAAACAAATCACACATATATCCAGAAGATTCTGTTTTATCTCTCCACAGTCAATCCTGCCCTCTACCTTCTTGGAGGCAACCAGAATTCTATGTCTTCTAGAACTTCATGTACATATTCATGTACAGCATGTATTCTTGGCTTCTTCACCTAGCATAGTGCCCAGGAGAATAATCCATGTTATTGTGCGTATCAGTAGTTCAATCTGTTTTACTGCTGAGTAGTAGTCCATTATATGAACGTACCATGGTTTGTTCATCCATATTCTGTTGATGAACACCTGAGCTATTTCCAGTTTTGGCAATTATGAATAGAAGTGCTATAAAATTCTGTTGCACTAATTCACATGTATGGGTGTAGATATATTTTTGTTTTTCTTGAATAAATACCTAGAAGAGGAAGGGTTGTACTATAGGATAAGTGTATGTTTACTTTTGTAAGAAACTGCCAAACATTTTTCAAAATGTGTTTCACCATTTTCCACTCAACCAGCAATGGATTTCCTTTTGCTCCATATCTTCATCAACATTAGTTGCTATCAGTCATTCCTGTGGGTGTATTGACTTCACATTGTGGCCCACTTGTTAGGATGTCCAGCTTCCTCAGAAGCACATTTGTAGGCCAAGGCCTGACCAGGGCCAAGTGGACACCAATGGCATCCCAATATCTAGAGAATCACAAGGCTGTCCTTTACCAGTTCCAGTAACAAGCTGGATCACAGAGTTACAGTGTGTAGGAATGAGCACTGGTTATACATGTCTTGAGAGGTTCAGGGCCTTGTTGGATAATCAAACTGGGCCAGATCCAGAGAAAAACCCAGCAAACACCATGTTTTGGAAGAGAAGCCAAAGGAGCTCCTATAGGTGTAGAAATCAGACTTTCTCCTACTCCGTAAGAGTCAAGCAGCAGTTCCCCTTAAGCTGTGTGCACTATCTTTGTGGAAGAATCACTGCCCCAGACCTGAGCTTGTTCACCACTTTCAAATACTTGGTGGCAGCATCCTGGAGCTGATGAGCAACAAGGTCCACAAAAACTGTGAGGACGCACATCACCCCAAAATATGTGGAAAGAGCAGTGGACAACAATGCATGGCTCAGCCACCTCTTTGAAGGTGACATAAATTCAGGTTGATGAACTATTTTGATCCAGAAGGAACAGCTGTTGTCTGCGTCCCAGAGCCTGAAGAGGGAGTCCACACAGGCTCACTTAGCCCTCTAACTTTACCTAGCTGAAGGGCCCCTAGGATACTGCCGTCAGAAAATGCTATTAAAGAATCTAACTCCATGGGCATGTTTCTGGCTCCTCTCAATTTCAGACATTTTGAGTTGAAAGTGTTTGTGAAACATCCAAGAGGGAGAAATTCCATACAAAATTGGAGGGATAGAAGGTATGGTAAGTGTCAGGTGTTTGAGTCACTGATTTTAGAGAGGAGTAGTTTCTAATTGTGATAGTGCAGGGTTCATTATCTCCTTGAGAAAGGCCTTGTGAGGCCGTGAAGTTGTCTGTGGGTTTCCTAGGCATGTTGAATTCTCAAATAATTGTTGTATTTGGGGGTGAGCTGAAGACTCTGGCTGAGATACAGAAGGCTACATTAGTGATAGATAATGCCTAAAGATTGGAGGTGAGAAGGTTTTATTATTGTTGACATAAAATTAATGGAGTTTAAGGGGAAATTTTAGGCATAATGGAGAAAATACTAAATAAATATACAAAAAATGAATTATATTACTGTTGGTTTTATTTATTTATTTATACACTACCTCATTGCAAAGAAGAGCTTGAAGCAAAGATTATTATCTACTTACTGTTACGATTCTTCCTGGGAAATATATCTTTCTGTTCTCTCTTGTGGACACTGGCAAATAGTAATACCCACATATAAGCTATAATCCAGCCTAAGGCATGTACTTCAAGCAGTTGTTAGAGCTTATTAAATATTAATGAATAGATCTAGTTATTAATGTATTCCATTATAAACACAATTACTAATCTCATTCTAAGATGAAACACCAATGAATCTAATGATTATATATTTGATAGAACACCATACCGTTCTTTAATAAGTGTTTGAAAATAAGTAAGTTCTATGCAAATTCTATTTCCAGTTATGAATTCAAAAGAAAATATAATTCTTACAGACACATTAACACACTGTATTAAGTTAAAAATAGGTGTCACATTACAACATGAGAATAATTTTTATTAATAATAACTATTCACTCTCCCTTGTGAGTGTCTACATTTGAGGTTTCCACTTGCTCACTGGATATTCAAGGGCTACCCTATAATCCCTCTTGGTCTTTTTTTGTATTTTATTTTACAGGTTTAATTGTCATATGCAATCTTTTTTTTAAATTATACCTTAATTTCTGGAGTACCTGTACAGGTCGTTAGGATTGTGACATAGGTATACACATGCCATGGTGGTTTGCTGCATCCATCCCCCCATCATCTACATTAGGTATTTCTCCTAATGTCATCCCTCCCCAGTCCTTGCACCCCCTGCTATCCCTCCCCTAGCTCTCCCATCCCCCAACAGGCCCTGGTGTGTGATGTTGCCCTCCCCTGTGTCCATGTGTTCTCATTGTTCAACAACGACTTATGAGTGAGAACATGTGGTGTTGGTTTTCTGTTCTTGTGTCAGTTTGCCGAGAATGATGGTTTCCAGCTTCATCCATGTCCCTGCAAAGCACATGAACTCATCCTTTTTTATGGCTGTATAGTATTTCATGGTTTATATGTGTCACATTTTCTTTACCCAGTTTATCATTGATGGGCATTTGGGTTGGTTCCAAGTCTTTGCTATTGTAAACAGTGCCACAATGAACATATGTGTGCATGTATCTTTATAATAGAACTATTTATAATCCTTTGGGTATATACCCAGTAATGGGATTGCTGGGTCAAATGGTATTTCTATTTCTAGATCCTTGAGGAATTGCCACCCTGTCTTCCACAATGGTTGAACAAATTTACATTACCACCAACAGTGTAAAAGTGTTCCTATTTCTCTACATCCTCTCCAGCATCTGTTGTCTCCAGATTTTTTAATGATTGCCATTCTAACTGGCGTGAGATGATATCTCATTGTGGTTTTGATTTGCATTTCTCTACTGACCAGCGATGATGAGCATTTTTTCATATGTTTGTTGACCTCATGTATGTCTTCTTTTGAAAAGTGTCTGTTCATATTCTTCACCCACTTTTTGATGGGTTTGTTTTTTTCTTGTAAATCTGCTTTAGTTCTTTGTAGATTCTGAATGTTAGCCCTTTGTCAGATGGGTAGCTTGCAAAAATTTTTTCCCATTCTGTTGGTTGCCAGTTCACTCTAATGATTGTTTCTTTTGCTGTGCAGAAGCTCTGAAGTTTAATTAGATCCCATTTGTCTATTTTGGTTTTTGTTGCCATTGTTTTTGGTGTTTTAGTCATGAAGTCCTTGCCTATGCCTGTGTCCTGAATGGTGTTGCCTAGGTTTTCTTCTAGGGTTTTTATGGTGTTAGGTCTTATATTTAAATCTTTAATCCATCTGGAGTTAATTTTTGTATAAGATGTAAGGAAGAACAAAACAGAGGCCTCAGAAGTAACGCCACACATCTACAACCATCTGATCTTTGACAAACCTGACAAAAATAAGCAATGGAGAAATAATTCCCTGTTTCATAAATGGTATTGGGAAAACTGTCTAGCCATGTGCAGAAAGCTGAAACTGGACCCATCTTGGCCTTTTTTGGAGAGATAATAAAATCTGCCCAGGTGATTTAAACAATGGAACTAAAAAGCCTAGCTTTGAGACTGCAGTTCGCTGCTTACTGACCATGTATTCTTGGACACCCATTTATTTCCTCTGAGCATCAGTTTCCTCATCTGTAAAATGGGGATAATAAGAGTTTCTCCATCTTCATGTCTTCGAAAGGATTAAGTCACCTTGTGACTGAAAGCCACCTGGCACAAAGTACATCCTTAATTAGTGACTCCATAGATCTTCCATATATACCAGATATTTAGGTGTGCTTCCCCAAGGTACAGCTAGATGTGGTTCTCATGTGATTGCTGGATGTTTAGGCACCTAGATGTGAAAATCAGACCCTGCTAAACCTTTTAGAGAGACATAAAAGTGTTGTGAAGTGGAAGTAAGAGTTAGAACAAAGAACTAGATAGTCCATACCCTGGTTTCCTCTTGGTTCTCCTCTGCCTGGTGACCCACCCTCTCTCTGCAGCTTTCCAATATCTTTCAAAGCAGAACAACTCAACTTGGCTTTTGCCTGGTTCACAGGAGTGGCCTGAGTATGAAAAAAATAGTACTAGTGTTGGGTTCTCAGCTCTTTGGAATATGTGCTTGCATAAATTTCAAGAAACTTTTTTTTTGCCATGGAATGCTCACAAAACATCATGTTCACTGACAGCTCATTGTCAAAGTGTTCACAAATCTGTGATTTGTTATAGAGTCACGAAGCCTTCTTAACATCAGCCAAGGTCAACTCTTACTCTTCTTTTTGTTTTAACTGGCAGCCAACCTCTCTCCCCAACAGCTGGCAGTGGAGATTCTGTTTCAGCTGAAAACACCATAACACCTACATGGCAGCCATCACCCAATCACAAAATGAAGTATCTGTTAGTCCAGAACACTGGTTTCTCATATTAGGTTGATGCAAACATACTTATGGTTTTTGCTATGTTAGAATTGCCGTTTGATATTGGAATACATTCTTAAATAAACGTGGTTACATTATATCATTTTAATGGGCATTTCTCACTTTATTTATTATTTTACTAATGACTTATTCATTGCTGTTTATTTTATGTTTATTTTATACTATGGAAATGATGTCAGGCAAAAATCAAATTCAAGTGATTTTATTATTCTAGTTCAAAATGGCTCATAAAGTAGTGGAGACAACTCACAACATCAACAACGCATTTGGCCCAGGAACTGCTAACAAACCTACAGTGCAGTGGTGGTTCAATAAGTTTTGCAAAGGAGATGAGAGCCTTGAAGATAAAGAGCGTAGTGGTTGACCATCAGAAGTTGACAATGACCAATTGAGCGCAATCATTGAAGCTGATCCTCTTACTTTTTATCTTATTTCTCTAATTTATTGGAGTAATATTTCTCATTTGATATCTGTAGAATCTGTAGGAATGTCTGCTTCCTCATTCCTGATACTGATTATTTGTTCTCTCTCCCTCTCTTCTTATTCAGTCTTGCTAGACTTTTATCAGTTTTACTAACTTCTTCAAAAACCAACATTTGACTTAGTGCATTTTACATTGTTTATATGTTTTCAGATTCATTCATATATACTCATTATAATTTCCTTTCATTCTACACATGGGGTTCAATTTGGTACAGTTTCTAGTGTCATAGGTTAGAAACGTAATGATTTTTACTTTCTGTACTATGAGGATTTTTAGCATGCTTTAACTGCATATCATGAAGTTTGTTATATTTTTGTTTTCTTTCAATTTGAAATATTTTCTATCTTCCCCTTTGATTTATTTTTACCATGAATTATTCAGAAATATATTGTTTTATTTTCAACTGGGACTTTTCTAGCTATATGATTGTTGTTGGTATCTAATATAGGTCCATTATAATCAGAAAGATGTTCTGTAATATTTCAAACATCTAAAATTATTGAGACTTGACTTATGTCCCTGAATATGGTCTGTCTATCTTGGTGTACATGCCACACACATTTAAAAAGAATGTGTGCTCTGCAATTGGTTGGTGTCATATTCTGTAAATGCCATTTAGGTCAAGGTGGTTGATAGTGTTCTTTAGATCTTCTATATGCTTAATTGGTTTCTGACTAGTTGTTCTATCAGTTACTGAGACTGAGGTGTTAAAAATCTCTGACTATGCTTGTGAGTCTATTCCTCTCTTTAATATACCTGAATTTGTGCCATTTATGTTTTCTGGCTGTGTTTTGGGCATATGCACAGTTAGAATTCCTAATGTCCTCCAAATGTATTCATGTTTATTATCATTAATAAATGCCCCTATTTTTCTCCAGTAATACTATTTGTCTTGAATTAAATTTTGTCTATTTATATAGTCACTCATTTTTTATGCTTGTTTTTTAATATATTTTCCCATCTTTTTACCTTCAACCTATTTGTGAATGTTTATTTAAAGTTCGTATTTTGTAGACATAATATAGGTGCACCTTGTTATTTCTTTGTTTGTTTTTTATCTTGTCCAGAATTCTCTGCTTTTTAGTTTGATGTTTGGTACACTTATGTTTAATACAATTATTGACATGATTGCATCTAGAACTGCTAATTTGTTATTCATTTCCTAATCAGTTCATCTGGTTTTTGTGTCTCTTTTTCTGTCTTATTTTGATTTAATAAAAATATTTTTGGCATTTAATTTGAATTATTCTATTGATGATTCATTGTAAAATTATTTACAACATTAAATCATATCAAGCTTATAGAAAATGTGTAAGCACAACTTTTAAAAAATAATTTTTTTCTTTTTTTTTTATTGCATTTTAGGTTTGGGGGTACATGTGAAGAACATGGAAGATTGTTGCATAGGTACACACACGGCAGTGTGATTTGCTGCCTTCCTCCCCGTTAGTATATCTTTTAGTAGTAAGGAGATTCCCCCCAAACAACCACATGACACCATTAAAATTAGAAAATTAACATTGAAACTATTATTTAAGCCAAATACTTCATTTAATTTCCACCAAAATTCCCAAAGAATAGTAAAATATTCCATTCAAAATGATATGTTGTATTTCACTTCATGTCTCATAGTATTCCTTGGTCTGCAAAATTTTCTTAGACTTTATATGAATTTCATGTATCACACAACTTTGAAAATGATAAGGCAGTTATTTCATACAATGTCCTTTAAGTTGAGTTTGTCAGATATTTCCCTATAACTAGATTTAGGTTACATATATTTTTCAGTTATATCACAGAATTGATGTTGTGTTTTCATTTTATCCTATGAGTAGCCAACAGTGTTGATTTGTCTCATTACGGATGATATTCACTATGTTCACTTTGTCAGGCTTCTATACTTAAATATCCTCGTGTTCCAAGTTTCCTTTTGGCATCATGCCTATTCCTCTAATTTAAATCCAAGACAACAAAATTCATTCATGTTTTCTCCCTTTCCATATTTATAACTATGTTCTCTGACATTGAGAAACTAAAATTCATAATTCATTCATGAGAAGACTGTATTTGAGGTAAAAGCCAATCATCCCAATAGGTCCTTGGAGAGGTCTTAGGCTCAAATTCAGCAGGTTCATATGATGGAAATAAAAAACAGCATGAATTGGAGGTCTCTCCTTCCATCTTATATCTTAACAGAGAGTATTTTTGACTAAACAAATGAAGAAAAGCAGCATCCCAAAGAGAAGGAAAAAGTTAAACAAACAACTGATTGTGGAGGAAACAAATGTTTCAGGGAATAGAAGATAAATTTAAATAAAACAAAATCTTTCTAAGTTGATATCCTTAGGCAGATTTGAGGAATTTGTGGAATCCATAAAAAAAGATGCTATAAAAAATAATTAAGGGATAAGAAATAGCCCTTAAAATTAAATAAGATTGCTTAAAGAAAAATTCAAAAGAAGAGATGGAAGAAAAAGTTGAAGAAATTCCCTAGAATATTGGGGAAAAATATTAGTGATATACAGATTCAATCAAAAAGTCAATATCTGATTAATAAAAGTTCCAAAAGAAACAATAGAGGCTGATCATTAGAGAAATGCAAATCAAAACCACAATGAAATACCATCTCATGCCAGTCAGAATTGCGATTATTAAAAAGTCAAGAACTAGCAGATGCTGTGAGGTTGTGGAGAAATAGGAATGCTTTTACACTGTTTGGGGGATATAAATTATTTCAACCACTGCGGAAGACAGTGTGGCAATTCATTAAAGATATAGAACCAGAAATACCATTGACCCAGCAATCCCATTACTGGGTATATACCCAAAGAAATATACATCATTCTATTACAAAGACACATGCATGCATATGTTCATTGCAGCACTATTCACAATAGCAAAGACATGGAATCAACCCAAATACCCATCAATGATATACTGGGTAAAGAAAATGCGGTACATATACAGCATGGAATACTATGCAGCCATAAAAAGGAATGAGATCATGTTCTCTGCATGGACATAGGTGGAGCTGGAAGCCACTATCCTCAGCAAAGTAATACAGGAACAGAAAACCAAACACTGCATGTTCTCATCTACAAGTGGTAGGTGAACAATGAGAACACATGGACACAGGAAGGGGAACAACATACCCTGGGGCCTGTCGGGGGTAGGGGAAGAGCATCAGGAAAAATAGCTAATGTATGCCTGGCTTAATACCTAGGTAATGGATTGATAAGTGCAGCAAACCACCATGGCACACGTTTACCTATGTAACAAACCTGCACATCTTCCACATATACCCAGGAACTTAAAAAAATAAAAAAAAAAGAAACCATAAAGGAAGTTGAGGGTAATAAATTGTCAAATAAATAACAAAATTTCCCATGGGGACACAAAGACATAAATTGTCATATCAAAAGGACCTATAGAGAGGTGTTTAGAATGAATTTTTAAAGTATTATGTCAGATACATTTTCATAAAATTTTAGAACACAGAGTATGAAGAAATGATTCTAAAAGCTTCAGTGGGGCAGAGGACAGTTCATCTGCAAATAAACAAATATCAGACAAGCATCAGACTTATTATGTATAAAACTGGATGGTAGGAAACAATACAAGAATACCTCAAAATTCTAAAGTACAATGTTTTTGATCCTAGAAGTTAGATTTGACTTCATTGTGCCAGGTAGCTAATGTAGTTCCTCTGTTGTGTATACTAGGCTTGTTGCTCTGCTTAATCTCTCCCTTGAAAAGGAGGATGACTGAGATCTCCGTAACACAAATTTTCTTTCTTTCTTTCCTTCCTTCCTTCCTTCCTTCTTCTTTCTTTCTTTCCTTCTTTCTTTTTCTTTTTCTTTCTTTTTTTATGAGACAATGTCTCACTCTGTCACCCAGGCTGGAGTGCAACGGCAGGATCTCGGCTCACTACAACCTCTGCCTCCTGAGTTCACGTGATTCTCATGCCTTAGCCTCACATGTAGCTGTGACTACAGGCATGCGCCACCACGCCTGGCTAATTTTGTATTTTTGGTAGAGACGGGTTTCACCATATTGGCCAGGCTGGTCTCGAACTTCTGGCCTCAAGTGATCCACCCTCCTCGGCCTCCCAAAGTGCTGGGATTATGGGCATGAGCCAGCACACCCTGCCAGATTTTTCTAAATCATATATTTCGGCTTTTTTGAATAGATTGAATTTTTATAGGATGCTAGATATTGATTTTTGTTGTTGTTGGAACTTTGTTCTATTCTTTTAAATAAACTTAGACTTTGTTACCTTAGTTTAGTTAGTTGGAATCAGTTTGATCCCATGTTAATTGCAGCACTATTGACAATAGCAAAGACATGGAATCAACCTAAATAGTCATGAATGACAGACTGGATAAAGAAAATGTGCTATATATACACCATGGAATACTAAGTAGCCATAAAAAAGAACAAGGTCATATTATTTTGCAGAAACATGAATGGAGCTGGAGGTCATTATCCTTAGCAAACTAAGACAGGAATAGAAAAGTAAATACTGCATGTTCTCATTTATAAGTGGGAGCTAAATGATAAAAACACCAAGCCATATAGAGGGGAACAACACACACTGGCACCTATCAGAGGTTGGAAGGAGGGGAGGAGGGGAGAGGAGAAAAAAAAATTAGTATTGTGAACTAGGCTTAGTACATAGGTGATGAAATAATTTGTACATCAAACCTGTGTGATATGACTTTACCTGTATAACAAACCTGCCCATGTATCCCTAAACATAAAATAAAAGTTTTTTTAAAAAGATAAATGTCTCATGTTAGTATTGGTTATTTCTGGGTAGTAGGTTTGGGAGCAACTTTATTCTTATTCTTTTACTTTGTATTTTTCTAAATTTTCAAAAATTCTACAGTAAACATTTCTTTTATGGCAGAAAAGGGAAATAGAAATTATTTTATTTATTTAATAAAGAGGTCTGGTATTAGGAGACAGTATTTTGGTTGCTTGAAAGTATAGGACTCTTAAAATAGATGAATGCTCGTCCAATTTTCAGATCTGTACAGATTCTGGATTTTCTGTGCTAAGGAGCAGGTAGCATTGGCAAAAATACGTCTTCTCATCTTTCTTTCTGTTTCCTTTTTGACAGAGTTTTGCTCTTGTTGCCCAGGCTAGAGTACAATGGCGCGATCTGGGCTCACTTCAACCTCCACCTCCCAGGTTCAAGCGATTCTCCTGCCTCAGTCTCCCAAGTAGCTAGGATTACAGGCATGCACCACCACGCTTGTCTAATTTTTGTACTTTTAGTAGAGACAGGGTTTCACCATGTTGATCAGGCAGGATGGTCTCAAACTCCTGATCTCCAGTGATCCACCCACCTCGGCCTCCCAAAGTGCTGGGTTACAGGCATGAGCCACTGTGCCCGGCCCTTCTCACCTTTCTGATGCAGGAGGTGAACATTGATGTGGTACTGATAACCTTGTTCAGGTCTCGATTAGTAGAAATTCTTCCACTAAACTGTCAGTAGGTTGTCTTTCTTAATTTTCACTGCCGCTTTGTGTTTTCATCTTTCTATGTGCCTTCATTGGTGTTTTAGGAAGAAGTTGTGCAAGGCTGCATTTGGCAATGTTAGCCTGAAGTCTTTTTAAAACTTTGAGCATACAGGAAAAATTGTTTCTGCTGATCTACAATTCAGTTGTCACATACGCGATGCTATCTTATGTGGGCATTTTTTTCTTTTATATTATTATTTCACAGAGATCTGTAATTCCTCTCACTTCAAGGTCACTCTAATAAGTTGAGCCTGGCTTCCTGACATATTGGGGAAATGTGTTTTATTTTGTTTGTATTTATCCCAGATCCTGAACCAGAGCACATGTAACTCACCCTCAGATGCAAAACAAAGGAATATAACAGGTAGGGACTGAGCTCTGGGAACAGCACGTTTGTTGTTTCCAAAGATCACTTCTGATGACAGAGGCTACTTTGGTTTTGGTTTCCTGAATCGTGATTCTGAGGCCTTTTCTGAAAAGGGGAAACTATTCAGAGTCCATATAGAAAGTTTTAGAATCAATGCTGCCTTCTTGGTTTCCAGGAACTTCAGTCATTGTGTAGTTGTTAGTGTGCTTGTGGTGAAATCACCCTAAAATTTGATTATGTCTACATTGAAATTAAGGTCAGCACAAGAGAAAATATCAGTACATAAATCCCACTTCTTATGTATATGTTGGTAAAACTATTCTTTAAATTTTTTTCTGCCAGAGCAGTATTAAAATGTATGAACAGTTACATCTAGTTTCATGAAGCTATTATCCAGATTGAGAAGTTAGGCTATCTTAGAAGTTCACTGCAATTTTCTCCTAATATAATTTTTGACACCTCAAAATAAAACTTCTTTTTAATTGTGTACGTGTTTTTAGTGCCTTATGTGGGTTACCTTCCATATGTATAATTAAGTTTTACCATTTTATATTTAAAATTCAGTGAATGTTAAAACTTGAAAATTAACATTCAAAAATAATGATATAACTGTAGAAGTCAGGTCGTGTTTCAGTTTTGTGCTATCCTTTAGACAGTGTGATTAGTAGTTTTGAATTCTTCTTGCTGAAATTGACAAAGAAACATTCTAAAAACCAAATTCACATTTTTTTTTAGATTGAAGAAAGCTTGGAGATTATCTAAACCTAAATCTTTATTTTATGAGAGAGAAAACTGAGAGCCGTTAAGAATAAATATATAACAGGCTCATACACCAGAGTTTTAAAATCACTGTTTACTGTGCCTTTATGGGATAATCAACTGTACAGTACATGACCTGCAGAGGACACCATTCCAGGTACCCTATAATAATAAAATTATGTACTTATTTCTCAAACAACTATTTCCTTTCTATGAAGAGAAAGGAATCAGAACATCTTTTGCTTCTGCTATCCCTTTAGCTACTTAAATTTAGTTCAGACTTTTTCAAAAGCCTATTTGATAATTGCATAAAATCACAGCCATTAGGGATGAGTCATTCTATACTCAAGCAAATTTTTATTGAGATTAATTTATGCTAATCAAGGATAATGGGCTGACCACGAGCAATGATATTAGCTAATGTAAACACCCTAGCAAGTTACAAGAGTGATGGCACTCTTAGGAATAAGCCAGTTTGTAATGAAATAGACCTCTTCCACATCTGAGCTACAGCTGTAGGCCTGTCAATCCTTCAAACTCCCTGAGGCCTGTGCTTTCTAAACTTTAACGGTAGCTAGCAGAAACTAAAAACGAATTCATAATGTTTTTCATGAAAGTCCTTCTGGCATTTAGTGTCTTATTAGGCACCTAAGCAGCAGATAAATATCAGCTTTATGAGTTCTGATTGTTTGGCTCTGTCTCTAATGGAGATGAAACTAAAGAAAAAGGCCAGAGATTTCTGACATCATCATGATTTTCTGCAAATTTATGTGTATATATTGTCATTCTGGTGTGGACCACTCTAGCTGTTTCTTTGTGGACTTTTAGAGAATAGTTACTAATAGAGTTCCTGGGTAATGCAATGGTTGTCTAGTAATGACTCAGTTTTCCACATGCAGTTAATGCCTGCAATTATTATATTTTTTTCTTGAGACAGAGTCTTGCTCTGTCACCCAGGCTGGAGTGCAGTGGTGCGATCTCAGCTCACTGCAACCTCTGCCTCTCGGGTTCAAGCATTTCTCTCCCCTCGGCCTCCCGATTAATTGGGATTACAGACGCCCACCACCACACCAGGCTAACTTTTGTATTTTTAGTAGAGACGGGGTTTCACCATGCTGGGCAGGCTGGTCTTGAACTCCTGACCTCAGGTGATCCATCCTGCCTTGGCCTCCCAAAGTGCTGGGATTACAGGCGTGAGCCACCACACCCTGCCAATGCCTGCAATTCTACAAACACCACCACCCCCACATTCTCCCCCATCTCTCCCACAGGAAGTGATCTCGACCTAAAACTGCAACAGTGCCTTCAATTCTATATATAATTACATCTAATTTCTTCTTGAATACATCTGTGCATAGCTGAAATTGTTAGAGGTCAGTTTAGATTAATGAAAAATTGATATTTCTGAATGCTGTAGATAAAGAGTAATAAAACATTTTGCATGTGGAGTGCCTTCATACTTCCAAAAGGATTTCAAATCCATTGTTTCATTTGATGGTCAAAACAGCACTGTGAAGTTCATAGCACAGGGACAAGCATTCTCATTTTACATCTGAGAAAACAGAGGCAGAGTGCTTGAATGGGTTTCCCCAGCTTACTCTAAGAGTAAGTCTTACAGTAGAGACAAGTACCTATATACCTTGACTCCTATCTAAATGGCTTTTCTTCTAAACACAGCTGAAACATTTCTGTTTTTAAGCTGTCATCATTGGTATTGTTATTAGGCTATTTACATTAATAAATTTAACAATACTATTTGTTATAAATGAACTTCACCATGATATAACTAAATGAGCATTTCTAAAGTGTTTGAAAAGTGTTAATGAAAATTATGGTATTACAAAATTATTGCAGAGATACTTGGAAGTTTGCATAGAAAAGGCAAGAAATCAGAGAATTCTAGATAATATACAAAATGCTAGCACACAGCCCATCATTTTCCGATCAAAAGTTGACCTTTTAAAATTGACAGAGTGAGGTTAGCAGGGTTACCATTCCCATTTTAGTATATTTGAGCTGGTGTTTCTAGTGGTGAGTACAAAGTCCATGAAAGTTGAAGAATAAGACATTTTCACTCTTTTGTATGTCATCATGTGTCCTCTTTGCCTCTATCTCACTTAATTGTAAGTCATGTACCCAGCAAGTTGGCTCTACCAGGAAGTTTTCTTTTCTTATACTTTAAACGCCAAGGAAACATAACCTATTCACTGCTAGTGGTATTGAGCTTATAACC
The DNA here is from genome assembly GCA_036589455.1 of Ateles fusciceps. Taxonomy (NCBI): domain Eukaryota; kingdom Metazoa; phylum Chordata; class Mammalia; order Primates; family Atelidae; genus Ateles; species Ateles fusciceps. The sequence continues at coordinate 81,329 of JAZHEH010001915.1, forward strand.
GCCTCTTGCCTTTTTCTCTTATGTATTAGTCATATCTCTCATTCCTCACATTTATCATGCTACCCTTCAATACAGGAGGCAGTATAGTGTACTTGTTAAAAAAAATCATAGATTTAGAAGTCAGGCCAAGTGAGGCTTGATCTTATCACTTACTGCCTTACCCACTTTTTAGCCATGTGACTGCCTGCCCAGAGTTGTCAATTCCTCATCTGTAAAATGGTGTTCATGCATTAATCTGCAGGTGGTTGGATAATGTTTGTACATAGAATGTATATGGCTGAAACAATAGAGGGATTAACACTAAAAGTGGTTCAATTGATTAGTAAACTAGATTGTTTGATTTGAGGAATCCCTGTGTCATTTAACATGGTTGTTATGGCTATTGGATTATGGATATGTAGGTAGATAGATAGATAGATAGATAGATAGATAGATAGATAGATAGACTGACATAGATATTGATAGATGACTTCTAGATTCTTTCAGGGCTAATTGATTATGCCACTACCTAAGTATAAATGTATTCTTCTATATAGGTATATTTGTCACCTAGTTTCTGCAGTTCATTCAACTAGAATTCTCTTCTGGGGCCCTATTTTTAGAATATATATGTTGCAAGTAATAGAATATCTAACTAATAAATGACTTTTAAAATAGAGATTTATTATCTCACTTAATAAAACTCTATAACTGGGCTTTTCCTGGGTCTATAATGGCAGGACTCTCAGTTGGTTTCTCTGCAATTATTTTAGCTTTCCCATCAGAGTGCAAGATGGCTGCCAAAATATAACATTGTCAGAGAACTTATCAAAGAGTGGAAGAAGATACTTTCCTACTGCATCCTCTGCTATTCAACAGGAAGGAAACCTTTCACAGAAGTCCTTCCTCCTCACCCCCCATGAAATAATTCCCCTTACACATTTTTCAACAAAACTGGGTCTGGGTCGCATGCTCATCCCTAAACAGATCACTGGCAAGAGGGCAACGGGGTTATCATGTTTGGTTTACACTGGAGAGATATCCACCTTCCCTAAGCTTGTTGCTGCTTATCCTGAACAAAATCAGTGTTCTGTTAGCAAGGTAGCAGGGGGCATAGCTTTTGGATGAACAATAACCAGCAGTGCCTGCTATAAGGATGTAGAGACTATTATCAGGCAACAGATTTCTATCTAATGTAACCTAACACAAAGCTCAAGCCTCCTCTTGACCTGAAACTTGAAAAGCCAAAGTGACTTAGTAAAAGTCATGTTATGATGTTAATTATGGGACACTATTTTGTGCTTTTTTTTTTCTTTCTCTTTTGATATAGAAGTGAAATTTGCTATACAAAACCACATAGGCTGAAATTGGAACATAAGCTGAAACTGGAATGCAGAAGAAGGATAATTTGCACTTGAACAATTCACATAGATTTTCAAGGTTGGAAGGAACATTAGAAAATATATACTTATGTCTCAAAATCCTCCTTCCAGTGTTTCAGTTTGCAAAAGCGAAACTATGTCAAATAATTTTTCCCCTTTTCTTGAATACTTTTGATAATGGGCATCTCATTACGTCATAACGCAGTCCAGTGTCTTTTTTTTAACAGTTCTAACTATTACAAATTTCAACTTTTACTGACACAAAATCTATCTTCTTCAAACATTCATTATAGTGCATAAATCTAGTGCCACATAGGACTGATCCAATCTCTCTTTAAAATTCTTTAAATTTAGAAGAAATTGCTCAGTCTCGTTTCCATATAATAACCCCGAAAATAGTTGAAGGAAGTTATGGTGCACCCTTTTGTCTCCCCTGAATTTATTTGTCTCTATATCCTGTATGGTTTCATCCTATGTTCACCTTGGTCCCTTGCTTGCAGTCTCTGCTTATCTTAAAAGTGGCACCTAGAAAACAATGAAATCCTCTGGAGTGGATTGGTAAGTGGGGGAGTAGATAGTGACACATCTCTATCGTTCAATATACTAAATATCTATTAAGACAATCTATGTGTGCACTATTTTATGATGATATTTAAATGATGGACTCATACTGAGCTAGTTTTCAACTATATCTAAGTCTTTTTGTTTTTCAGGATTTAATGTTAAGCCTCAGCACCTGTATCTTGTAAAGATACTGTTTTTATGATTTGAGGAATTTTTAGGGGAGGGGTGCAATTTGCGTAAAGGATGTTAAATTGTTTCCTGTTACATTTCATCATATTAGGTTAAGGTATTCCTTTTTCAAAAAAAAAATCTTATCCTGTTTGTTTAAAAATGCATCTAAGTTGTGATAACTGCTAAAGTTCTGTAAAAAAGGGGGCTTAAAGAATTTCTTTACATTGCTGCTCTCAATCCTGACTACAAAACAGTATCACCTGAGAGACTGAAAAAAAAGTCCAAACAAATATTACAGACCAAAACGCTAATACTCAGGCCCAACCCTAAACCAGTGTAATCAGAAACTCTGGAGATTGGCCTTGGCATTACTATTTTTTTAAACTCCCCATATAATTTTTGTGAGCAGCCAGGATTGAAAATAACTGTGTTATAATGACACAAGGCAGGAAATTCTGGATAACTGAGGAAATGGTCCTCCAATACAAAATTATAGCTCTATATCATAGAGACAAGATAGACCTCTCAAGTTCAAATATCTTTCCAAAGTTTTATGTATTTTGGACGCAAATTAGAAATTCCTAATGTGAATTTATATAATCCCTTTTCTACCTTAATACAATTATTGTTAACATTTTTGTATGGTTTCTTGCAGTATCCCATGTATCTCTCGCTCTCTTTTTTTTTTTAACAGTTTTAACCATATTAATAGTAAGCCAAAATATTTTTAGGTGCTGTTCTCTATTCTTTATAGTTATCATTTTAATGAATGTGTAATTTTCCAGTGAAAGAACATAGCATACTTTACTGATTTCCCTATTATTAGACATTTAGGATGATTGTTGTAGATAATGCTGCACCAAACACTCTCATCTATAAAATGTTTATTGTATTTTGAATTTGAATAATTTCCTAAGTATAAGTCCTAAAAGTAGAATTAATTAAGGATATTAATATTTTATTGCATAATTTTAAATTGCTTTCTAAGAGGTCTGTAAAATTTGCCATAAAATTTTATACATATAAGGATACTGGTGCTGCCAAATTGTTGGCTGCATTAGGATGTATTATTGAAGTTTTTACAAATTATAGGAAAAAAATTACTTATATTGCTTTAAAGAAAGAAATTCCCTCCCTAGATTATCAGCAGCGTTAAATGCGTGCCTACTTGTAAATATTTTCTTCTTGCTCAGGGGGTGGCTTTGGCTGTGACTTTTGTGGTTTCATGTAAATTTGAGGATTGGTTTTTCTATTTCTGTAAAGAATTTCATTGCTATTTTGATACAGATTGCATTAAATCTATAAATTGCACTGAATCTATATTCCTTGGGTAGTATGAACATTTTAATAATATTTATTTTTTCAATCAATGAAGATGGAATATCCTTCCATTTTTGTATGTCCTCTTCAATTTCCTTCATCAATGTTTTATAGTTTTCAATGTAGAGATCTTTCACTTTGATTAAGTTTATTCTTAGGTAATTTATATAATATGTAGCTATTGTATATGAGATTAATTTCTTCATTTCTTATTCAGATTGTTCACTGTTGGTATACAGAAATGGCACTAATTTTTGTATTGTTGATTTAGTATCCTGCAGCTTACTGAATTTATTTATCAGTTCTCACAGTACTTTGGTGGAGTCCTTAAATATTTCTAAATATCATATCATATCATATGCAAATAACAATAATTTGACTCTTCCTTTCCAATTTGCATACTCCTTATTTCTTTCTCTTTAATTGATCTGGCTAGGACTTCTAATATACTATATTGAATAAAAGTGGTGAAAGTGGTCATTCTTGTATTGTTCCAAGTCTTAAAGGAAAGGTTTTCAGTTTTTCCCCATTCAGTATAATACTAGCTGTGGTTTTGTTGTATATGGCTTTTATCATGTTGATGTAAGTTCCTTCTACATGCAGTTTTTTCAGGGATGTTGAATTTTCTGTATGCATCATGAAGTGATGTTGAAATTTATCGAATGCTTTTTTCTGCCCCAATCGAAATGACGACAAGATTTTTGTCCTTCATTCTGTTGATATGATGTATCACATTTATTGATTTGCATATGTTGAACCATCCTTGCATCCCTGGGATAAATCCCACTTGATCGTGATGAATGATCCTTTTAATGTGTTGCTGAATTTGATTTGCTAGTTTTCGTTGAGGATTTTTGTACCCATATTAATCGGAGACAGTGCCCTCTAGTATTCTTTTTGTGTTGTGTCTTTGCCTGATTTTGTTATCAGAGTAATACTGGCCACATAAAATAAGTTTGGAAGTATTCCCTTCTTGATTTTTTGGAATTGTTTGAGTAAGATTGGTATTAATTATTCGTTAAATGTTTGGTAGAACTCTGCAATGAAGGCACCAGGTCCTGGGTTTTTCTTTTATGAGAGACATTTTATTACTGCTTTTATCCCATTACTTGTTCTTAGTTTATTCAAGTTTTGGATTTCTTCATGGTTAATTCTTGGTAGGTTCTGTGTGTCTAGGAATTTATCCATTTCATATAGGTTTTCCAATTTATTGGCATATAGTTGCTCATAATACTCTTTAATGATCCTTTGAAGTTCTGTGGTATCAGTTGAAATGTTTCCTTTTTCATCTTTGATTTCATCTGTCTTCTCTTTTTTTGTTAGTCTGACTAAAGAGTTGTCAATTTTATGTTTTCAGAAAAACAACTTTTCATTTCATTGACATTTTGGATGTTTTTAGTTTCAAATTTATTTATTTATGCTCCTATGTTTATTATTTATTTTCTTCTACTAATCTTGGGTTTGGCTTGGTCTTGAATTTCTAATTCTTTAAGACACACTGTTCGATTGTGTATTTCAAGTTTTTCTACCTTTCTGATATAGGTGTTTATTCCTACAAACATTCCTCTTAGAACTGCTTTTCTTGCATACCATAGGTTTTGGTATGTTGTCTTTCAATTTTCATTTGTTTCAAGAAATGTTTTAATTTCATTCTTATTTTTTAAATGGCCCTCTGATTGTTCAGAAGCATATTGTTTAATTTTGATGTGTTTGTATAGTTTCAAGTTCCTCTTGTTATTGATTTCTAGTCTTATTCCTTTGTGGTCAGGAAAAGATACTTGATATGGTTTTGATGTTTTGGAATTTGTTGAGATGAGTTTTGTTGCCTAACATAAGGTCTCTCCTTGAGAATATTCTATGCACTGAAGAGAATAATGTGTATTCTGCAGCAGTGAAGCAAAATGTTCTGTAAATATCTATTAGGTCCATTGGTCTATAATGTAAATTACTTCTGATGTTTCCTTGTTGATTTTTGTCTAGATGATCTGTCCAATGCTGAAAGTCCTCAGTTATTATTGTATTAGGATCTCCTCTCTCTCTCTAATTATAATTTGCTTTATATATCTGGGTATTCCAATGTTGAGTGCCTATACATTTATCATTGTTATGTTCTCTTGCTAAATTAACCCCTTTATCACTATATAATGACCTTCCTGGCAGGTTATATTATCTATAAGCTTTATTTTAGGTTAACACATGGCAGTTACAAAACAATAAGAATGGGACCACTTGATTTGATAGAATTGAAACCACCGTTCGTATATTATTTGTGCTGTTAACATTGAAAATGATCACGTTTTGTCATTCTTTGTCTATACTATATTTTAATGAACAGAGCCTTGGATTTTGATATGATTATATTTTGTGTTTGTTGTGTCTTTCTAAAAATATTCTTAAAACCCAACATTAAGGGATCTTATCTCATATTTTCTTCTAATAAGGTTACAGCTTTGAATTTCATCTGGAGTTAACTTTTTGCACATTGTGAGAAGCACAGGTCTTATTTCATCTTCTCAGTATGGTATAAGTTTTTCCAATTCTATCCATTAAATATCCTATCCTTGATTTGTGATACAACCTTGTAATATGTTAAAAGTTAGTAGTGCAAGACCCTTTCTTGGTCTTCTCTTTAGAATTGTCTCTGCTATTTGTAAGCATTTACTTCTTTCTAAAAATTTTAGAATCTGTTTGCCTTATTACTCCTAAACTAGTTCTGCATTTTTATTATAATTTTATTAACCCTGTAGATCATTTTGGGTAGAAATGCATGCAATAATATGGGATATTGTTCTATTTATTCAGGTATTCTTTAACACTCTTTGTAAGCATTTAAAGTTCTTTATTAGGTTTTGTGGGGTGTTGGGTTAAATTATATTTTAGATAACTTATAGTGTTCTCTGCTATTGTAAATTTTATCTTATTTTCTATTTTAATTACTTCTTGATCTAGAGAAATGCTATTGATTTTTAAGTTGACTTGTGTTCAGCAACCTTTTTGAACTCTTCAACTAGTTCTAATAGTTTGGGGATTCTCTTCAGCTTTCTGTGTAAATCATCATATTATCTGAAATAACATCATTCTTATCTCTTCTCTTGTAGTATTAATATCTTTTATTTTCTTTACTTTTCTTATTGCATTCATCAGGACTTCTAATAAGGTGTGTTCTGTTCTAACAGGGAATATGAATTCCTGAAGAGAACAAAGGTATACAAAATCATCCAATAAATATCACTGGGCTTATGGATGAATGGGGTCGAGGTCACAACATTAAAAAACTTCATCAGTGACAAATTTTAAAAAATAATTTTAAGAACTTAAAATAAATGTTATCACAGATTTTTGCATGTTAAATAGTTAAGAAGTATATGAATGCATAAATAAATATGGCACTTTGCCTTGAAAAAGATTTGAAGTAAGTTTGTGGACATGGGTAGTGGAAATGTTGCAGCTTGTGAGTAATTGTGAAATGGTAGAAGGAGGGTTATTTGAAATCAGGTGGAAAGTTGGAATGCCAGAGGTGAGCAAGCGTGGCTCATAAGCACGGGGTAAACTGAGGGAGCTGGTGGATACTGAAGAGTGTGTATGTGTTTCTGTGAAACAGAGTAAGCACAAACACAAGTTTGTTTACTTCTCTTTGGTTCAGTTCAGCTGGGCGTGGTTTCCTGTGTTTGCCTAGTGTTCCTCCTGGAAGAAATCATGCATAAGAAAACACAAAATGCATGTTACACTCAAATTGCTTTGATATATTAATCATGCTGGAAAAAGTATGTTTTCAAAACTTGCATTATATCAGAACCAATGTGCTATCATAAAATATAGTAATGATAGCATCCTTGTTTAGTTTCTAACTTTACAGAAAATTCATATATGCTGTCTCTGTTAAAAAGTGCTTGCTTTGCACCATATGTTCTCACTCATAGGTGGGTGTTGAACAACAAGAACACGTGGATTCAGGGAGAGGAGCATCACACACAGAGGACACTTGAGGGGGGTAGGGGAGAGACGGAGAGACAACTGGGGGGTGGGGAGGGGATAACATGGGGAGAAATGCCAGATATAGTATGCACCAAAAGGAAAATAAATTAAAAAAAAAAAAAGTGCTGGCTTTGGACTTTTGGCAGATACATTTTATGAAGTTAAAAATATTTCATTATATTATTAATTTTGTAAATATATCATAAAGAGAGACTCCTTTTGGTCTGTTAAAGTGGAAATGATATTGACAAAATTTTTCTGGCACTAAGTTATTGTTTTGTCCCAGAGGGAGATTCTATTTGGTTAACCAGATTCTGTTTGGTTATCTGACTTGTTATTTTTTCTTATACACAAGTACAGCTACCTAATACTATATTAATAATTTTTATATCAACGATCTTTGAATTTCTTAATTTTTATAATATGTTTAGCTGGTTTTGGTATTAAGGCTGTAAGAGCCTTATGAGTTTGTCTGCAAAAATTTGTGTAAGGGGTTGATATGGTTTGGCTGTGTACCCACCCAAATCTCCTGCATCTCCCAGAATTCCCATGTGTTGTGGGAGGGACCCAGGGAGAGATAATTAAATCATGGGGGCTGGTCTTTCCAGTGCTGTTCTCATAATAGTGACTAAGTCTCATGAGATCTGATGGGTTTATCAGGGGTTTCCACTTCTGCTTCTTCCTCATTTGTCTCTTGCTGCTAACACATAAGAAGTGCCTTTCACCCTCTGCCATGATTATGAGACCTCCGCAGCTATGTGGAACTGTAAGTGAAATTAAACCTCCTTTTCTTCTCAGTCTTGGGTATGTCTTATCAGGAGTGTAAAAATGGGCTAGTACAGATCGGGTTGACTGTTCTTTGAAAGTCAGTAAAACTCAGCTATAAAAAAGCATTTGGGGCTGGTGCTCATCTGAAGGGGGAAACCTTTGCCCTATGAGTTCATTTCTTTAATGTAATTAGTTTAATGAAGTTTTCAAATTGTTGTGACAGTTTGGCATTTTGTGTTTTTCCAGATTGATTCAACTTGTGTAGGTTTTAAAAATTTTATTTATTAGTGACTGTCTTAGTATGTATCCAATTAGTATCCCTAATTTTCTTGATGTAATTGTTCTACTAGTGGTTTGAGGGTTTCACATTTTACTTTTATTGCTTTCAGATGTTTCTAGTTTCACAAAGATGTAAGCCCAGACTGATCAGAGATGAATTCGCCAATACTGAAGAGATGGAATATTCATGGGTTCTTTGAATGTTGGGAACATGTAGCTTTCTAATTTAGGAGTTGGCAGTTGTTCTGATGGGATTACTTGTGTAGATACAAGGGACTGATCTCCGAGCATCACAGGTTATAAAGAGACAGTGAACATCTCAGTGGTCAAATTTATCCCAGAGGTAGTATAGGCTGTGATTAGAAAAACTGAGATATTAGAATGTATTATTATGGCATCAATATTTTGTCAATAACCACATTGGATTAAAAGCCGGAGGCTTTCCTGAGACCTATGCTGAGGGGAGCTCGACCTCTGAGCTTTCATAATTGCTGAGCCAGAAAAAAATAATGCGATGGATTAGATACTGGTTCTTGAAGCTTTCCCCTGAAAATTACAAACATACTTTTCACTGACATTCAATTGACCCACAGGTGTCAAGACTGGAATTGCTTTTACAGGGGGAGAAAAGTGTCACCTACCTCCTCTCATATCTGGAAAGAGAATCAGAAATATTTGATGAATAGCTATGATGACTACGATATTTGATGATGAGTATGAGATAATATATGGCTTCAAGAAGCTCTAAGTTTATGATTTATGGTCATAAATACCTGCAAAATAAGGCATAATGCAGTAAATTCCAGAAGAGATGAAACAAAGTTTTGTGGGGCTTTAGAGGAGGAGGAGACCTATTTGGCCATTGTGGTCTAGGAGCACACCATTTTCTCTCTAAAGGTATTCATTTTACTTCTAGTTTGTGAGACCAAACTAATCTTTATGCTAACCATGCTCATTATTATATGAAAATACTAGGCTTCAGATACCTCACACAATGAATAAGCACAATGATTTCCAGGTGTACTGCACTAAAAAGGTAAAAATAAATGTAAGATGGAGTTAGAAGATCTATCAGTCACTGGGCTTGATCTCTGATTTAGCTTAGGAGAGAGAATAAAGTTTAGGCTCGTGTATGTAATTCCGTTCAACTGTTGCTATTGTGATTATTCTGAGTTTCCATTATTTCAAACTTTCTTCCAAATATACAGAGTCATATCTGAAATGTTTCCCTCCAACACTGGCAAAGTAAAAGTGAATATCATAGTAAACTTTTCAGGGATGATAGTTAGATCTTGGGCATCAAAACTGATTACATTTTGAAGCTTTCCATTTGCAGTACAATGTTCACTGAATTACCACTCAATTTCTTTTAATCATGTTCTGAAAACTTTTCAGTGGATTTGAATTGAGGCATGTTTTATTTATTCATTTAACAATGATGGTGCTATTAAAATGTCAATTCCAAGCCTCATTATATGTCGAACTTCCTAGATGGTATTGCTTTTATTTGGATTTCTAATTCTCTCATTATTTTGTAACCCTTGATAATGCTTAGCTTAGTACTCAACCAATTCCTCTCCTCTAACTGATTTACTTTGGCTGATGATGCCTTAGTTCAAATTACCCTGACCAGAAAAGAATGGGCCCAGGTTTCCATAGGTCATAGAATCTCAACCCCAGTCCCAGTGTTTGCCTCAATAGTGTGAGCTATAGTATGCCCTCCATGACACACTCAAATTCATATTATTCTTGGTACTATTTGCCTGTGTATATGGTACTCACAGATAGATCCTGCAAAGAAAACTTCCAAGAATTTCTATAACTATTCTGTTTGACTGTGGCAAAGTTTATATTTATCAGGTCTTTATGCAATTTCGGGAGAGGATGGGATATTGAAGTTTAAATAAGCATTTTTTACTACAGATGGCAAAAATCGTAGTTACTTTGTATTGGCAACAGTTTTATTGTTCTCAAATTCTATGAACTATCTTTATACCAGAAGTTAGTTGTTATAAAAAAAAAATACATATTACCAATGTAGTTTTACTGTCTCTCTTCATTCTTAGATGGTGACATCTCTACTTTTACTGATAAAATAGAAGCAATCAGAAGAGAATATCCACATCCTCCCCCCTCAAACTCTACTAACCCAATTACATTGTGCATGCTGCTTCATTCTTGCTTCTAACACTAACCCTTTCACTTTTGTACAGGGTCCCTAAGCAAGGATTAAAACTCTCACCCCTTTCTATCATACCATTGTATGCTGATGAGAATGATTGATGACAAACAGAAAAAACAAATATGCTGTATCTCCCGTTTTAAAAAACCCTTTTTACACCCCACACTACTCTTCTCATTCCCTACCCCAATATTAGTTGTCTATTGCTTTGTAACAAATTCCCCAGAACTTGGAAGCTAAAAGCAACGTACATTATCTCATAGTTTATGTGGATCAGAAATTTGGGAGCAGGTTAGATGGTATCTCTAGCTTAGTTTCTTTATGAGACTAATTAAACTATTATCTGGGGTAACAATCCTGACTCTACCATACTCACAAGGCTGTTATCACAAAGCTAGATTCACTTCCATATTCACTCACAAGGCTGTTGGCTGGCATCAGTTCCTGTTGGGCTACTGAATGGAGGGCCTTAGTTCCTTGCTATACCACTTGGGCCTCTCTATAGGGTTGCTCACTGTATGGAAGCTTGCTATCCCCAGCACCAGTGTTCACAGAGAGACATGGAGAAAGAAAAAGACATCAAGAAAGAAACTACAGGCTGGTGCGATGGCTCACACCTGTAATCCCAGCACTTTGGGAAGCTGAGGCAGGTGGATTATTTGAGGTAAGGAGTTCGATACCAACCAAGTTTGAGACCAAGATGGTGAAACCCCTCTACTAAAAATACAAAAAAAATTAGCCAGGCAGGGTGGCACATGCCTGTAGTCCCGGCTACTCGGGAGGCTGAAGCAGGAGAATTGCTTGAACCCAGGAGGTAGAGGTTGCAGTGAGCCGAGATCATGCCACTGCACTCCAGCCTAAGCAACAGAGTGAGACCCTGTCTCAGAAAACATAAATAAACAAAAATAGAATAAAAAAGAAAGAAGCTATAGTCTTCCTGTAAGTTAAACTCAGAAGTGACACTATTCTTTCTGTTTTTAGCTGTAAGTCGTTAAATCCAGCCAGAACTCAAGGGAAGAGGATTACATAGGGGTGTGAATACCAGGAAACAGAGAATCATGCGAGAGTAGTTTAGAGACTGCAGACTCCTCTAGCTACTGCCATAAGTCCTCTGCTTCCCTTTCTAACTAACCTCACTGTTAGGATAGTGTCTTAGTCCATTTGTACTGCTATAACAAAATACTACAGAGTAATTTATAAATAATATAAATTTATTTCTCAGGATTCTGAAGGCTGAGGAGTCCAAGATGATGGTGCCAGCAGATTAAGTGTGTAGTAAAGGCAAGCTTTCTGTTTCCAAGATGGTGCCTTGTAGCTGTGTTTTCCGTAGGGGAAGAATGCTGTGTCCTCACATGGCAGAAAGAACAGAAGGGCAAAAGGGAACTCCAGAATTCATTGGCGCCGCCTTTAAAAGAGCATTAATCCGATTCATGAGGGCTCAAACCTCATGACCCAATAATTTCCCATTTATTGCATTGAGGATTAAGTTTCAACATGAATTTTAGAGGAACGCAATCATTTAACCCATAGCTTATGGCTACTATTAAAAATATGAAGAAAAAAATAAGTATTGATGAGAATGTGGAGAAATTGGAACCATTGTCCACTGTTGGTGGGATTGTAAACTGATGCTGCCACTATGGAAAGCAGTATCTCAAAAAGACACCACAAGAAAAGGAAACTATAGGTCAGTGTCTCTGATAACACAGATGCAAAAATTCTCAATAAAGTACAAGCAAACTGAAATCAACAATGCATCAAAAAGGCTATACATCATGACCAAGTAAGATATATCCATGGATGGAAGATGGTTTAACATATGCCATATCACTTTGTACTAAACTCCTAAAAGTGTAATCTATACTTATTTTAATCATTTTCTCACCTCAAACACCCATTAGATTTATAGTTCTTTCATTCCACAATTCCACTGAAAGAACTTTCACCTTGCCAAATCTTCTTTTTTTTTTTTTTGAGATGGATTATTGCTCCGTTATCCAGGCTAAAGTACAGTGGCATAATCTACGTTCTGATTTATCCTCCCCAGTAGCTGAGACTATAGGCACGATTTACCATGTCCGGCTAATTTTTGTGTTTTTAGTAGAGATGGGGTTTCACCACATTGGCCAGGCTGGTCTCAAACTCCTCACTTCAGGTGATCCGCCTGCCTCGGCCTCCCAGAGTGCTGGGATTACAGGCGTGAGCCACTATGCCCTGCCACCTTGCCAAACCTAATGATCCATTCTCAGTCCTTATATTGAGGATTTATCCACAGAATTTGATGGAGTAGTCATATCTTTTATCTGGAAACACTTTCTTCACTTGGCTTTTAGGACTTCATAGTCTTTTGGCTTTTCTGATACCTCATTTGCTTTTTCAAAATCAAACTGCCTAGTTGTTTTTTTCTTCCTTATGTCCCATCTCTAAATGTTGGGTTCTACAAGAATTCTCTCCTAGCCTTTCTTCTCATCTCTAGATTATATCTTCCAGATGCACATCTAATAAACATCTAAATCCTAAAATGTCCAAAACAGGACCCTTGAGTTCTACCCACAAAATTGACTTCCACAGTTTTCCCCTGCTCATTGAACAGCAGCTCATTGAACTACAAACACAATTGCTTAGGTAAATTTTAGCAAATTCAATATACTCCACCTTCAAATATATCCTCAATTCAATCCCTACATACTGCTTGCATTATTCGCATTTTGGTCTTTGCCACCACCACATTTTGCCTAGATTAATGACTCCAAAGTGGAAATTACAAACTTCAGGATTTTCACAAGATGACTCATGAGAACATGTAAAAATAAAAATAAAAATAGAATCATAATAAATATTTATTCTCTAATCCTTTATTGCATATGTTTTAGAAGATACATGATATATTAGAACATCTATGTGCATATAATCTATAAATAATTAAATATACATATATTAGGATATATGCTTTAAATTTGTTACCATTAAGGAAAATTGATTAAAAAGTTCAGATATATTTAATGGAGACTACTACCTGGAGGTCATTTCTGTTATTTTTTTAAATCAAGAAATAATTTATATATAACAAAATTTACCATTTTAAAGTGTACAATTTAGTGGTTTTTAGTATATTTGTGAGGCTGTGTGAACACTACTACTATCTAGTTCTATAACATGTTTATTACCCCAAAAGAAAACTTTATTCTCACTAGCAATGACACCCATTGTTTCCTCCCTTGATGCCTTGGAAATCCTTCATCTACTTTTTGTTTTTATTAGTTTCCTTATTCTGAATATTTCACATAAATTAAGTCATATTATATGTGATCTTTTGTGTGGTTTATTTGACTTGGCATAATGGTTTCAAGGTTCATTCATGTTGTAGCATCTATTAGTACTTCATTTCTTTTTTATTGCCAAAAAATATCTCATTGTATGAATACATCATACCTTATTTATCTATCACTAGGTTGATGGACATTTGAATTATTTCCAGTTTTGGTTATTGCAAATAATATTGCAATAAGCATTTCTGTACAAGTTTTGCATAGACATATATTTTCAATTATCTTGAACCTGTAATAACATTACTGTGTCATATACCAATCCCATGTTTAACTTCTTTGGGGACTGCCAGATAATTTTCCAAAATGGCTGCATCATTTTATATTTCAAATTGGTAGCATATGAGGGTTTCAATTTGTCCCCATGCTGACCAACACTAGTAAATGTCTGTCTTTTTTATTACAACCATCTTAGTGGGTGGGAAGTGGTATTACATTGTGGTTTTGATTTGCATTTTCTTAGTAACTGATTATGTTGATCATCTTTTCATATGCTTATTGGCCATTTATATATCTCCTTTGGAGAAATGTTCATTCAAATTATCTAACCATTTTTATTTTTAATTTTTTAACTTTTATTTTACATTCAGGGGTACATATGCAGGTTTGTTATATAGGTAAATTGTGTGTCACAGAAGGTTGATGTACAAATTATTTCATCACCTAAGTAATAAGCATAGTATACCATAGTTTTTCAAACCTCACCCTCCTCCCACCCTCTACCCTCAAGTAAGCCTAGTGTCTGTTGTTCCCTTCTTTGTGTCCATATGTACTAAATGTTTAGCTCACACTTAAAAGTGTGGTTATCTAAGTATCTTCATAGGTCTTTAAAAGCTTGCTTTATGGATCTGGGTGCTCCTGTGTTGGATGCATATATATTTATGATGGTTAGGCCTTCTTGTTGAATTGAGCCCTTTACCATTATGGAATGCCTTTTGTCTTTTTTGATCCTGGCTGGCTTCAAGTCTGTTTGTCTGAAATTAGAATCGCAATCCCTGCTTCCTTTTTTTGTTTGTTTGTTTGCTTGGTAGATTTTTCTCCATTCTTTTATTTTGAGCCTATGAGGGTTATTGCATGTGAGAAGAGTCTCTTGAAGATCACATACCACTGAGTTTTGCTTCTTTATACAACTTGCCACTCTGTGACTTTTAACTGGAACAATTTTCCCATTTACATTCAGGGTTAGTATTAACATGTGTGGATTTGATTCTTTCATCATGCAGTTAGCTGGTTATTAGGCAAAGTTGTTTGTGTGGTTGCTTTATAGTGTCATTTCAGTGTGTTTTTGCCTTGACTCATAGCGATCTTTCTTTCCATATTTAGCATTCCCTTCAGGAGCTCTTGTAAGGCAGGTCTGATGGTAATGAATTTCCTTAGTATTTGCTTATCTAAAAAGTATCTTCTTTCTCTTTATCTTATGAAGTTTAGTTTGTTGGATATAAAATTCTTGGTTGAAAATCATTTTTTTAAAGAATGCTACAAATGGGCTCTGAATCTTTTCTGGCTTCTTAGGTTTCTGCTGATAGGTTTGCTGTTAGCCTGAGGAGGTTTCCTTTTTAGGTGACCTGCCCCTTCTCTCTAGCTGCCTTTAGCATTTTTCTTTCATTTTGACCTTGGAGAATCTGAAAATTGTGTGTCTTAAGGATGATCTGCTTATGTGATATTTCATAGGGGTTCTCTGCATTTCCTTAATTTGAGTGTTGGCTTCCGTAGTGATGTTTGGGAAATTTTCATGGTTGTTATCCTGAAATATGTTTCCAAGTTGCTTTTTTTCACCACATCTTTTTCAGGAATACCAGTGAGTCATAGATTTGGTCTCTTTACATAATCCCATATTTCTTGGAGGTGTTCTTTATTCTTCTTTATTGTTTTCTTTATTTTTGTCTGACTGAATTATTTTGAAGAGCCAGTCTTTGAGCTCTGAGATTCTTTCCTCAGCTTGGTTGATTCTGCTTAATACTTACAATTGCGTTATGAAATTCTTGTGATGTGTTTTTCTGCCTCTCAGGTAAGTTTGGTTCTGTGTTACAATGGCCATTTCATCTATCAGCTTCTGTATTGTTTTATCGTAATCCTTAGATTCCTTGGAATCAGTTTTGACTTTGTCCTGAATGTTGATGATCTTCATTTCTATTCATATTCTGAATTATTTTTCTGTCATTTCAGTCTTTTCAGCCTGGTTAAGAACCAATGCTAGGGAGCTAGTGTCATTTGGAAGTAAGAAAACACTATGGCTTTTTTAGTTTCCTGAGATTTTGTACTGGACCTTTCCCATCTTTGTGGGCTGATGTACCTCCAATCTTTGGAGTTGCTGTCCTTTGCATTTTTCTTTTTTCTTTTATCCTCTTTGATGTGCTTAGGTGTTTGATAGTGGTAAAAGGTGGGTTCATTCAACTAGCTTCATTTCTGGAAAATTCTAGGGGGTCAAGGCTCGGCTCAGGACTACTGGGTTAAGTTCACTCTGGCAGACTTGTACCAGGCCCCTGGCTTTCTTTTCTCACCCCTTCAGATTAGGAACCTGCTGTGTTGGAGTGGTTGAGATGTTCTCAGTCCTCTCATCATGGCACTCTGATGGGTGGTGCCAGCCAAAGCTCTTCATCGGGCAATGGCAGCAGATTCTATGCTCATTTACACACACCAGCAGCAGTTGCAGTGTAGTGAGGTGCACTCTCATTGGCTGTGGTGGGGCCCTGGTGGATGCAGGGGTGCCAGCCTCCAATGCAGGCATTCACAATGGTGGCAATGGCAGCACAGTATGGCAGAGTTGGGCTCTTTGCACTTTTTAAAATTGGGTTATTTGACTTTTTATTGTTCAGTTATAAGAGTTCTATATATATCTCTGCAAGGGCGTTTATCAATATTATGATTGCAAAATATTTTCTCTTATCCAAGGGTGGTCTTTTCATTACATTGATGGTGTCCTTTGAGCACAAATATTTCTAATTTTGCTGAAGTCTAATTGGTCTACTTTTTCTTTTGTTGCTTATGCTTTTGGTATTATATACCAGAAATCACTGCCCAATCTAAGGTCATGGAGATTTATGTTTATGTTTTCTTCTTAGAGTTTTATAATTCTAGACTTCAAATTAGATCTTGTATCCATTTTGAGTTAATTTTGTATGTGGTATGTAAACACCACATTTGTTCTGTTGCCTATATATATCCAATTATCCCAACATCATTTGTTGAAAGAACAATTCATATCTATTGATATCTTGGCATCCCTCTCTAAAGACAATTGACCACAAATATACAGATTTAGTTCTGTACTTTAATTCTATTCTAATTATCTATATACACAGTTTTAATTACTGTGGCTTTGTTAGTAATTTTGAAATAAAGAAGCATGAGTCCTCCAAGTATTTTCCAAAAAATGTTAGTTATTTTGATTTCTTATATTTTTACATAAATCTTGGGGATTACCTTGTACATTTCTGTAAAAGTCAACTGGGATATTGACAGGGATGACTTCAAATCTCTAGATGACTATGAGGAATAATGCTATCAATGGTCTTACTCTTTCAGTACAAGAAAATGGGATGTCTTTTCACTTATTATATCATTAATTTCTTACAATGATATTTTGTAGTATTTGGTGTATAAGTCTTGCTTGTTAAATTTAATTCTAAATTTATTTCTAAATATTTTATTTAGAATTTAATTTATTTATTTCTAAAGACATAAGGGAAATTTCTACATATTTAGAATTTTTGATTTCTAAATATTTTAAATTTATTTTTAAATATTGCATTATTTCTGATGCTATTGTAAATAGAATCATCTTCTTAATTTCATTTTCAGATTGTTCATTAATAGTTACGGAGATATAATCAAGTTTTTTAAGTTAACTTGATATTTTTCAAACTTTCTAAACTCATTTATCCTAATTTTTTGTGAATTCCTTAGCATTTCTATATATAAGATTTTATCCTCTACAAATAAAGATATCTTTCTTCTTCCTTTTCAATCTAGATTCATTTGAAAATCATTTTCTTGTGTAATTGTCCTGAATACAGCAATGTACAATGTCAAATAGAAGTGACAAGAGTAGACACCCTTGCCAAGTTTCCAATCTTAGAGGGAAAATTTTAGTCTTTTATCATTAACCTTCCTGTTAGCTTTTGTTTTTTTATAGATGTCCATTGACATTTTTTAAAAGTTTCTTTCTGTTAGTGTGGTTTTCTTAAATCATGAAATGTTTTAGATTTTGTTATTTTGCATCTTTTCAATATTTTATTCAATTAATATGGTATGTTACATTGATTGATACTACTATGTTGACCCAACCATGCCTTCCTGGAATAAATTTCACTTGATCATAGTGCATATTTTTTTCATATGTTGCTGGATTTTGTTTGCTAGTATTGTGTTGAAGGTCTTGCATCTAATTTCATTAGGGGTAATGGTCTGTAATTTTTTGTTTGTTTGTTTTAGTTTCTTTTCTCCCTCTTGTATAAGGATATTACTAGCCTCATAGAATGAGGTAGAAGTGTTTTTTTCCTCTTCTATTTTTTGGGAGAGTTTGTGAAATAATGTTGTTAATTCTTATTTAAGCATTTGGTAGAATCCAAGAACAGTAAAGCCATCTGGGCATGGGCTTTTCTTTATGGAAAGTGTTTTGATTACTAATTCAATCTTTTTGCTTATTATAGGTTTATTCAGATTTTTTCACTTTTTCTTCATTCAGTTTTGGTAATTGATGTCTTTTCTATGAGTTAACTCGTTATATCTAGGTTATGTAATTTGTTGATATAACATTGTTTACAGTACCCATTTATAATACTGTTTATGTAAGATCAGTAGAAACATTCCCCCTCTATCTTATCTCTCCATCTCTATCATGTCTATCTCACTTTTGATGAATCTATAATACCTAAAGGTTTGTCAATTTTGTTAATCTTTCTCAAGAATCAGCTTTTGGTTTCATTGATTTTTACTATTCTTTATCTATTTTCTATTTTGTTTTTTTCTACTTGAATCTTTTATTTTCCTCCTACTGCTTGCTTTGGGTTTAATTTTCGGTTATTTTCCTGTGTCTTAATGTGGAAGGTTGATTTTGCGATCCTTCTTATTTTTAGTTATGGAAATTTGCAGCTATAAATTTCCTCACTAAGTACTGCTTTTAAGGTGCATGTTATGAATTTTGCTATGTTGTGCCTTTGCTTTCATTCATTTAAAAATATTTTGTAATTTACTTTTTATTTTTTTATCCGTTAATTATATAGGTTTGTGTTACATAACTTCCACATAAATGTAAATTTCTCAAATTTATTTCTGTTATTGATTTCCAGTTATATTTCATTGTGGTTGCAGAACATACTTTGTATGATTTCAATCAATTTATATTTATTTATATTGTTTTGTAGCCTGATACATGGCATATCCTGGAGAAGTTCTATATATACTTTAGAAGAATGTGTATTTTCCTGTTGTTGAGTGGACTGTTCTACAAATAAGATCTAGGTTTTTATATTTATTGTTATTTCCATCTGGAGAATTTCTATCTTGTTTTTTAAAATAATTTCTCTTCATTAATAATCTTATTTAATGATGCATTTGTCTCCTGGTTTCCTTTTTTTCTTTTCTTTTTTTTGAGACAAAATTTCACTCTTGTTGCCCAGGCTGGAGTGCAATGGTGCAGTCTTGCTCACTGCAACCTCCGCCTCCCAGATTCAAGTGATTCTCCTGCCTCAGCCTCCCAGGTAGCTGGGATTACAGGCACCCACCACCATGCGTGGCTAATTTTTGTATTTTTGGTAGAGACAGGGTTTCACCATATTGGCCATGCTGGTATTGAACTCTTCACCTCAGGTGATTGACCTGCCTCGGCCTCCCAAAGTGCTGGTATTACAGGGGTGAGTCACCACACCCAGCCTCCTTTTGTTCTTTATGCATGTTTTCCTTTAGTTTTTGAGCATTTTAAGACAGATTGTTTAAAGTCTACTAAAGTGTAACATTTGTGTTCATTCAGGGACAGTTTCTAATAGAAAATTCTTTCTGTTTATAAGGGTCGTACTTTCTTGTTTCTTTGTATGTCTCATTTTTTTTTTTTTTTTTTTTTGCTGAAAATTTGGGATTTTATATAATATTATGTGTCACTGGTGAAAATCAGATTCCTTTACATCCCTGAGGTTTGTTATTTTTGTTTTTTGTTTAGTGAACTTTCTGAACTAATTCTCTATGGTCTGTATTTTATTATAAGCAAATTATTTCTTGTGTGTGGTCACTGAAGTCTCTGCTCAGTTAGCTTAGTAATCAAGTAATGATTAGACAGAGTTTACCTAAACACTTGGCACTAATAAGTCTCCAGTGTTAGCAGAAGGTCACTGTTTCCATGCAGCTCGGCTTCCACCCTCAAGCAGGTAATTTACAACTTTATTTTCACTTTCTACTTGTGAAGAGCCATCATTTCAGCTCAAGGTGAGAATTTAGGACCCTCTTAGGTTTGTCCTAACCATACTCAAAGCCCTGGGAATACTCACAGCCCTTCATATGTGCATGGTTTTCTAGATCTTCAAAAACATATCAGAGCTTTTCAAAGTCTCCGTGGACATCTCATTCCCCAGCTTTCCTTTTAAACTTTTTATTTGCCTATAGTGTCCTCCAATTGTTATCAACTACTTCAGGCAGACATAATTTTAAACAACTGCTGTAACTGTTTTCAACAAATACTTCCAAGAAAAGGTAGTTAACTCTGGGTGAGTTTTGAGTCAGGCCAACTAAACAAGCCATGGGAGTGGTGTCTTCCAAAGAACCACCAGATGGATTAAGTAATGATTCCTCTGTGTATAGGCCTTTAACAAAACTTCAATCCCATTCTGTCCCCTCCAGTGGCTGCCAAACTGCTGGTTTTCATTCTGATTGTAGATCATTTGCTTTTTTGGCTACTATGGAGCAGGAAGAAGGGGATTGGAAATAGGGTGAATTAAAATGCCACAAAGCTCTCTTGTCTTACCAAGATACAGCTATTTTTCTTAAATAAATGTTTCTGATTATTCCAAGCCTTTGGTTAATTCCCAGCATTCTGGGAAAAAAAAGTATTAACAGTTTTTACTAGTGTTTTCCTTGCTTTTTTCCAAAGTCTTGTACTCTACCATTTCCACTAATGTCACCTAATTGTTTTTATTACAACAAAACATTCATCCTCTGGATTTTGCCTACTTGGTTATCTAACTTTGATCAAGTCTTTGTTCACATTGTAACTCCTCAGACTAGCTTTTTCCACTCACTCTTTTTATAGTACTTGTAACTACCTTACTGTCCTGTATTATCTTTATAGTACCTGGCAATATACTATATAGCTAACCATTGTTGTCCCCAGTAAAAAGTTATTCTGTAAGAATTTGTGTATTTTGTTCACAGTTTAACTCTCTCACATAACACTGTCTTTGGCCTATGGTATGAGCTCAATAATTATTTGTTGAATAAATAACTTGATTGATGACCACTTTTTCTTCTTCCAAATCAAATACCTGGCTAAATGAAATCAGTTTTTAATAAAATAATATTTATTATTTTGTATGAATATTAATGTGGTACATACTAATTAAAATATGGAAATGTAGAAACATATAGAAAATAATAATTACCCATGGATACTCTTGTGAGCAGTTTGATATATATCAGTTTGTTTTACAGAATTGGATTTTTTTTTGATACACATTTTTACATATGGATGTACCTGCTTTATTTAACCATTTCCTTACTGTTGAACTTGTTGAAGTTGCCTTCAATTTTTTGTTAATTTATGATAAATATATTTGTGGAAAAAATACTTTTTGTTCATTTTCGTGGTTAGTTCCTAAGATTAAAATTGTACAATTAAAGTTTCTGAGTCTTAGAATATATAAAATGATGAGTTATTTTTATAAATATTACTCAACTTCCCTTCAGAGATGATTTTCTTAACTTGTAACCATTCTGCAGTCTTGGAGATTTCCTATTCCCTCAAAACGTTCCAGTCTTGACTACTTTCATATTTATTTTATCAGTTCATAGGCCAATAAAAATGCTATCTTGTATTGTTGATTTCTTTCATTACTAATGACACTGAGCATTTTATAGGTTTATTAATGTTGATTGCAATATTATAATTGCCTGCCTGATAACTATTTTTAGTTTTTTAGTATTCAGTGTTCTCCTTTTTGATAAGGGAGGCCTCTGTTAAGTAAATAATTCTTTATTGAACATACAAGCTCTTCCTTGGTTTCTATTTTTATGTAAATTCTAATGTTTTTATTTCTTATGCAGCCAAATATCATAATTGCATTTATATAAACACTTAACACTAATTGTTGCATTTAATTCTTAATATTTCATATTTTTTTGTTATTGTGATGAGGTTTTTGTCTTTTATATTTTCTAAATAATTACATTGGTAGATTAAAAAGGCATTGATATTTATTCAGTTTTAACAGACACAGTTTTATTGCTTCAAATAATGTATTAACTATTCTCTTTTATTTTCATATTGATTGTATTACTTGAAAATAATGGTTCACTCATTTCTTCATTTAACACGTAATTATTTGGTACATACTCTATGCCAGAGACTGTTCCTCACTCTAAGAATATATTTCCATCTATAAGACAAGACAGATGATGACTGTATCCTCATAGCAGAAGAGAGATAATGATCAAACAAAATCTTCTACAATATATCATATGATGATAAGTGTTATGAATTCAAAAATGGGGAAAGAGGCCATCGAGGGATGATGGCAGAAAAAGGTTACGATTTTCAATGGGGGTGATTCAGGAAGGATGCTCTGATAAAGTGACATTTGAGAACAAACTTGAGGAAGTTAGGAAGTAAGTTATGGGAAAAATCTAGATCTGGGTACACAACGTTCCAGACAGAGAAAACAGTACATGAAAAGTGCTTCCCTGAGGCAGAAACAAGTCTAAAACTTTAAGGAACAGCAAGGAGGCCAATGTGCCCTTTTATGGAGTAATCATGAGGGAGAGTAGTAGGATACAAGGTCAGAGAAGTAGTGGGGGATGGCAGAATGTGTATAATCTTGTAGACTTTGGACTTTTATCATGAGAGGGAAACCAATAAATAATTTTAATGAAAAAAGTGACATGATCCAACTTAAATTGATTAATAATTTTTCTAACTGCTAGGGGAAGAATAAAGTAATGGGGAAGGACAGAAGGATGGAAATTAGTAGTTGCAAGGCTAGGCAATAGATGATATTGGTTATGACCTGGGTGGTAGTGTCAGAGACTGTGCAAAGTATACACATTGGGAGTATACTCCGATGGAATAACCGATAATAGTTGCCAATGAACTGGTCATAAATTATGAGAGAAAGAGGACAAAGAGTACTCATTCCTAAGTTCTAGGCCTGAACCTCTGAGTTAATGACCTAACCATTTACGTAGACATGGAGATCTAGGAAACAGTTGGGATTAGAATGAGGAATGAACCAAACATTTGACCTTGTAAATGGTAAGCTTGAGTTTCCAATTAAGCATTCAAGTGGAGATGTCATGTAGGCAGCTGACTATACAAACATAAGTTCAGGGGGAGTTCTGAGCTAGAGATGTAAGTTTGGTTTCACCCATTTATGGAAGGAACTTGAAGTCATTCGATTGGATGAGATCATTTTGTGTATGAAGACCTCAAAGTCTGAGCACTGGGGCATTCCAACATGTATAACATCATGAAAATGAGGAAGACCCACCAGTGGAAATGATAAGAAGTGGCCTGTGAGGTACAAAGACAAATAAAAGCAAGCAGTGTCACACAAAAGAGTACTTCAAGAAGGAGCAATTGGCTCTTATTTTTATAAAATTTATATCTCTTTTTAAATTATTGCATTATATAGAAATTCCAATAGTGATAGTACTTATAACTAATATCTATTAAGCAACTAGTATGCATTAGGCATTTTGTTTAGCACTGTCAAGTGCTAAGTGCCAAGTGTCATTATACAATTTAGTTCTCATAATAATATAGGAGCAAGTGAAAATTATCATCCAAATTCCTCAGATGCAAATCCAAGGATGAGGTAATTTAGAACACTTGCTTATGATTTCTTGGCTAGTAAGTTTCGAATCTAGATTTGAACCCAGGATGTCAGGAGTTAAAATCAGTTTTTTTAAACTGTTACACCATTTTGCCAAAGTACTATTAATCATTAGTGATGTTAGCAGTAGTCATCATTGGCTTTGAAATACTTCTTGCATTTTTGCATTGAACATGATGCCAGTTGTTGGCATGTAAATATAAATAGATTATATGATAGGTAGGTAGTAGATAGACATAATCATGCTATGGAAATGTAAGAAAATGACCTTTTTTAATTTAGTAATATTTTTTATTAGAAGCAAATGCAGAAATTAATTTAAAATGTATTTGGGGCCTTTTGAGTAAATGTTGACAGGATTATTTTTAAATGCATATAGAAATTCAAAGGACCTAGAATAGCTAACATAATTTTCAGTAACAACAAAGTGAGACAACTTATCCATTTGATTTCAAAACTTACTATAATGCTATATTAACATAGAGAACTAAATTGTATAATTAGTGTCAAGTGCTTGACAAAATGCCTAATACATAATAAGTGCTTAACAGATATTAATTGTTAGTACTATCACCAGTAATAGTAATCGAAACAGAATAGCACTGACATAAGGGAACACATATAGATCAATGGAACAAATTGGAAGTTCAGAAATAGACCCATATATACATGGCCGATGATTTTTGACAAAAGTACAAAGGCAATTCAGAGCCAAAAAAATAGTCTTTTATACAAATTGTGCTAAAACAATTGAATGCAGAAACAATTAGGCTGATTTATTTTTTCTGATCATATACAAAATTAACTTGAATTGGATCATAGACCTGAATCTCAGATCCAAAACTATTAAATTTCTAGCAGACTTAAGAGAATACCATTATGATCTTGGGTTCGGGAAAAATTTCTTAAATAGCACACAAAGTATATGGACCACAAGGAAAATGTTTAGTAAATTGGACTGTATCAAAATTTAAAAGCATTGTTCTTGAAAATACATGAGTAAGAAAATGAAGAGATAAGTCACAGACTTGCAGAAATAGTTGCAAAACATGCTGATAACACATACAACCTTACAATAAGTTAAACAACCCAATTAAAAATTGGCAAAATATTTAATCAGCCACTTCACAAAAAAATGACATATGAATGGTCAGCAAGCACATGAAAAGAACAGACACTTCTCAAAGAAGACATTTATGTGGCCAAAAAACACAAGAAAAAGCTCAAAATCACTGATCATTAGAGAAATGGAAATCAAAACCACAGTGAGATACCATCTGATGCCAGTCAGAATGGCAATTATTAAAAACTCAAGAAAAAACAGATGCTAGTGAGGCTGTGGAGAAATAGGAAGGCTTTTACACTTTTGGTGGGCATGTAAATTAGTTCAACCATTGTGGAAGATAGTGTGGCAGTTCCTCAAAGACCTAGAACCAGAAATAGCATTTAACCCAGCAGCCTCATTACTGGACATATACTCAGAGGGCTATAAATCATTCTATTATAAAGATACATACAAGTGTATGTTCATTGCAGCATTGTTCACAATAGCAAAGACATAGAATCAATCTAATGCCCATCAATGATAGACTGGGCAAAGAAAATGTGGTACATATACACTTTAAAATACTATGCAGCCATAAAAAGGAATGAGATCATGTCCTCTGCAGGGACATGGATGAAGCTGGAAGCCAGTGCCCTCAGGAAACTAGCAAAGGAACAGAAAACCAAACACCATGTGTTCTCACTTACAAGTGGGAGCTGAACAATGAGAACACATGGACACAGGGAGGGGAACAACACACACTGGGGCCTGTGTGGGGGAAAAGAGAGCATCAGGAAGAACAGCTACTGCATGTGGGGCTTAATACCTAGGTGATGGGTTGATAGGTGCAGCAAACCACCATGGCACACGTTTACCTATGTAACAAACCTGCGTATCCTGCACATGTATCCTGCAACTTCAAATAAAATAAATTTTAAAAATAAATAAAATAAGATAAAATAAAATAAAAGATGCTCTGCATGTTATCAAAAATGGTGATAAGGCCACATGCGGTGACTTACGCCTATAATTCCAGCACTTTGGGGAGTCGAGGCAGGTGGATCACTTGAAGTCAGGAGTTCAAGACCAGCCTGGCCAACATGGCAAAACCCTATCTCTACTAAAAATACAAAAATGTGCTGAGTGTGGTGGTGCCCCCCTGTAATCCCAGCTACTGGGGAGGCTGAGGCACGATACTTGCATGAACTCAGGAGGCAGAGGTTGCAGTGAGCTGAGATCATGCCACTGCACTCCAGCCTGGCCGACAGAGCAAGACTTCGTCTCAAAAAAAAAAAAAAAAAAAAAAAAAAAAAAAAAAAAAAAGGCAAGTACAAACACAAGGAGATATCAGCACACACAATTAAATGGTTAAAATTTACAAAAAGAACATCGACCATGACAACTGGTAATTTTCACACACTGATGGTGAGATGATGTGATATAAAATAGTATAATCACTTTGGAACAGTTACCATTTTTCTTATTAATTTAAACATACACTCGTTACGACTCAGCAATCTCACACCTACATTTTTTACCCAGGAAAAATAAAACCATATGCCCATACATACAGTTGTGCACAAATGATTATAGCAGCTTTATTGTTAATAGCCAAAAACTATAAATGATACAAAGTACCCATCAGCACATCAATGCAACTAAATAATATTCAGCAATAAAAGGAATGAACTACTACAGACACATGCTACAACATGAATGAATGTCAAAAACATTAGGCTAAGCAAAAAAAGCCAGATAAAAAAATACATACTGTATTATTCATTTATATAAAACTATTGAAAAGACAATTTAGACTGGTGGCCTGGACCTGGCACTGGATGTATTTAGAAGCAGAATTGATGGTGATAGGACTATGATGAGATTTTAATGGCACAAGGACACTTTTAAGTGTAATAAAAAATTTCGTTTTCCTGATAGTGGTGAGGGTTACCTCTGTATAAATTTGTCAAAACTCAACAAATTGCCAAAAATTGTATTTTATTATAGATGAATAATCTTTCAATAAGCTTTATTTTTTTAAAAAGACGATCTATTTTGGCAACCAAAGAGGTAATAATATAATTTTCTTGTCAATTATTAATGTGACAAAGATAATAATAAATGTCCTAATATTCAACCTCTTTGCATTTCTGAAATGAAGCATACTTTATTATAACAGTTTATTCATTTACTCTCTTGCTAGATTTCAGTTTTTAGGGCTTAATTCAAGATTTTTTTGTATCTATACTCATGAAATTGGTCAATGATTTTATTATTGAAAGAATATATACCCAAAGACTTTTCCCTACAATTTTTCTTACATACTCATACTTAGTCTCTTATTTTGTACTGTTTTCAGAACGCTCATTAAAAACAGAAGTTATCTAAAATGTGTTCTTGCTTTCTCCTGTAAATCATTTTTAAAAGTATGCCCTTTCGCTTGAAAGACAAGATACTGTCCATGATTATTTTTCCATTTGCAAAGTATGATACACTTAGTAGATCTGACACTCCAAAGGCATTCATATATCCTACAGCTTGCCTTCCTTCACTGTAAAAGCAGAATATCTTAAATATCTTGCCAGACTGCCTTGAAGCTGACTATGGCTATCTGACACAATAGTTGGTCAATGAAATACAAGCAAATGTTGCTGGGCAGGCTTGCTGCAAACTTTTTATATTAACATACTAAGCATGTATGTAAGTGTATGAGCATACTAAACCAGCATTTCCCTTAGATACTTTGCATATTGCTGCCTGAAATTCAGATGAGAAGCTAGGAGATACAGTCACCTTGTAACCATGCAGGGAAAAGCTACACACTAAAGCTGGCAGAATAAGAAGATAGAAAAGCTTATATATTTGTTGATGTCCTTGAGTAGCTGTACCAGCCCTGGGTTGCCTGCCTCTGGCCTGTACATCACTGGAATATATAGACTCTCAACTTTGTAGGTGCTGTTGGTCAATTTTTCTCATATGCACAGACAAATGTGAGTGCAATTTTCTTTATATTTAATATAAACAAGAAAAATGTTTATATTAAATATAATGGTTTATATTTAATATCTACCAGGTTGCTGTTGAAATCATCCTCTCACACATTAAGCTGTAGAGCAGAGTGATATATATTAAAAGTAACTAGTGGCCGGGCACAGTGGCTCACGCCTGTAATCCCGAGCACTTTTCGGAGGCCAAGGCAAGCGGATCACTTGAGGTCAGGAGTTCGAGACCAGCCTCTATCAAAAATACAAAAATTAGCTGGGTGTGGATGGCGCATACCTGTAGTCCCGTCTACTTTGGAGGCTGAGGCAGGAGAATCCCTTGAACCCCAGAGGCGGTGGTTGCAGTGAGCTGAGATTTCACCGCTGCACTCCAGCCTGGGTGACAGAGTGAGACTGTTTCGAAAAAAAAAAAAAAAGTAGCGATGGAGCAGTGTATGAAGAAGGGGTTGGTGCTTTGAGAAGCCTCTGGAAAAGATTTTTATATTTCTGTGACAGCTTCCTTCTATTTGTTAAGCCACTGAGCTATAGGACAGCTTTCTGTATTCAGATGTCTTTTTAGTTAGCCTCCATCCCAGTTACTTGGTAGCTCTATCTGTCTGGACTTCTTCCCGAGTCTTTTGCCAGAAATGCAGCCATCTGTACAGATGGCTATCTGCTCCTGGTAGCTTTGTGAATCATGGAGCCTCCCGCTTGTTGTATATTATGGTTCTTGGCTGGCAAAGGTATTTGAGAAGGGTTGTTATACATCTGCCTTAACATCCATCCTTGCCTGGAGTTTTTACCCTTCTAACTTAGGTGGTAATAGTTGGCTTTTTCTAAGATTGCCCCTACATATGCTCATGATTCTGTGATGTCTTTTCAGAAGAAAGTTGTCATTAAGATTTGCAGCTTTCTTTAATATGCTGACATGTTCATAATATCAAGAAGAAATTCCTTGACATTTCTAGTATGTGAATAGCACCCTTGCCAGATTTCCAGAAATGAAACAAATTCCTTGCCATCCTTTTAATTCCTTGGCTTGTTCAATAGGTGAATATTTAGAAAGAGGCACTATTCAAGTCTCAACTTACGCAGAGTTCCTGAAGTTTGCTTTAAATTTAAGAAGATATATAAACATTCAGAAGGGAAATTAAATATATGTGTCCCAAATGCAAATGTTCTACTACATGACACTTGACTTTAAATCAAATGTCCCTCAGTCAAATCAGTGTGGTGCAATGTGAAGTGCAATGGCTTGGGACCTGGAGATTCAGTTACCAGGTGTGTGACCAGGAACAAGGGATTACAATTTCTCCCATTTCCTCATCTCTAAAAAAGAATTGTTTGGATGATAGTTTTGTTGTTGTTTGTTTGTTTGACTAGTCTGTTCTATTTTTATTATTATACTTTAAGTTATGGGATACATGTGCAGAACATGCAGGTTTGTTACACAGGTATACGTGTGCCATGATGGTTTGTTGCACCCATCAACCTGTCATCTACATTAGGTATTTCTCCCTAATGCTATCCCTCCCCCTAGACCCTAACCTGCTGACAGGCCCTGGTGTGTGATGTTCCCCTCCCTGTGTCCACGTGTTCTCATTGTTCAACTCCCACTTATGAGTGAGAACATGCAGTGTTTGGTTTTCTGTTCCTGTGTTAGTTTGCTGAGAATGATGGTTTCCAGCTTTATCCATGTCCCTGCAAAGGACATGAACTCATCCCCTTTTTTATGACTGCATAGTATTCCATGGTGTTTATGTGCCACATTTTCTTTTCCAGTCTATCATTGATGGGCATTTGGGTTGGTTCCAAGTCTTTGCTATTGTGAACAGTGCTGCAATAAACATATGTGTGCATATGTCTTCATAGTAGAATGACTTATAATGTTTTGGGTATATAACCAATAATGGGATTGTTGGGTCAAATGGTATTTCTAGTTCTAGATCCTTGAGGAATTGCCACCCTGTCTTCCACAAGGGTTAAACTAATTTACACTCCCACCAACAGTGTAAAAGTGTTCATATTTGGATTATAGTTTTTAACCAAAATTATTCCAAGAAATAGAAACTAACCAATGTCTGCAGTGTGAAACTCAGGAGTAAACACATAGAAGAGAGGAACAGAAAGGGACATATTTTCAAGGCATGAGATAGCAGACAATCAACTAAGATTGCTTCTAGCCCTGATATTCTACTTCATAATCTGTTTCAGTGTGTGACATTTCCTGAAATTACTATACTTTCATCAAAAATGGGCTTCCTCATTCTTGTGAATTAAAGATAGATAGGTAGAATAGATATAGATTTTCATACCTACAGTGGTTATTGTTAACTTGATGGTTTTTATATTTTAAAAGTTTGTGCCTTTGTGAATTTTTAAAATTTTCTACAGAGCCATATATTTCACATTGAATAACACAAAGAGAATTATTTTCCCATAATTACATACTCACTGGAGTAAGGGGTTGCCTAACAAAGACCAATGGGCTATGTTATATACTGCTGTCAGTTTCTTAAAAGGTTGATACAATAATTGCTGCTGCAGCAGCAACAACAATAATAATGATAAAAAACATCAAGCTCTTACTTGATCCCTATTTTTATACCTTTATTTGTATGATATATAATATAGTTAATATTTTTCATTTACCATATGTCATCTAACTTCTTTAATCTTCATAGGAATCCTAAAAAGAAAAGGAATCTATTCTTTACCCTATTTAATATATAAAGAGACTTTGAGATATGGAGTTCTATACCATCAGAATGATGCATCATTGCATGAACATCAGAAGAGAAGCACACAAACCCAATGAATTCTGCAAAGGTAATGTCAACTTCTCTGGCATCAGAGCATTTAGGAAGTGCTTTCTTTCTTTGTTTCCTAGAGCTGTGGGTCTTATTTGTGTTCATTTGACACATATGTTCTGAAAGGTTTTAGACATATTTTGTTACTAATACTAGTTCAAAGACAGAAATTTCTTAATTACACATATTTTAATTTTTTTATTTTTAATTGTTTAAAGTGTACAATTCAGTGGTTTCCAGTATACACACAAAGTTGCACAGCCAACACCACTAATTCCAGAATATCTCAACATCCCAAAGAGGAAACCCCACACCAATTAGCAGTCAATTCCCAATCTTCCCTTGCCTCAGTCCCTGGCAACTATCAATCTACCTCTGTCTCCATGGATTTGCCTTCCAACATTGACTATAAATAGAATAATGTAATATGTTGGCTGGGAGTGGTGGCTCATGCCTGTAATCCCAGCACTTTGGGAGGCCAAGGCAGGCGGATCACCTGAGGTCAGGAGTTGGAGACCAGCCTGACCAACATGGAGAAACCCCATCACTACTGAAAATACAAAAATTAGCCTGGCTTGGTGGTTCATGCCTGTAATCCCAGCTACTTGGGAGGCTGAGGCAGGAGAATCGTTTAAACCCAGGAGGCAGAGGTTGTAGTGAGCCAAGATCATGCCACTGCACTCCAGCCTGGACAACAAAGGGAAACTCCATCTCAAAAAAAAAAAAAGTCTTTTGTGTCTTCCTTCTTTCAATTAGCATCATGTTTTCAAGTTTCGTGTATGTTGTAGATATGTAAGCATTTCATTTACTTTTATGAGTGAATAATATTCCGCTGTATGGAATACGACATATTATTTATCAATTCGTTAGTTGGTGGACTTCTGGATTGCTTTTAATTTTTAGTTATTGTGAATAATGCTGCTGTGAGCATTGATGCACAAGTTTTTAAGAGAAAATATATTTTCATTTTTTTTTTGATATGTACCTACTAGTGAAATTGCTGTGAAATATGATATCATCATGTTTAACTTTTTGGGGAAATCCTGGACTATTTCCTAAAGCAGCTGCAGCTTTTTACATTCCCATCATCACTGTATGAGAGTTACAATTTCTCCACGTCCTCATCAATATGTGTTACTGTCTTTTTAAAAGCCATTTTAGTGGGTGTGTTCATTGCAATTTCATTGTGGTTGTGATTTGCATTATCCAAATGACTAATGGTGTTGAAAGTCTTTTCATGTACTTACTGGCTATTTCCATGTAGTCTCTGGAGAAATGTCTATTCAAATCATTTGACCACATTTAAGTGGGTTGTTGTCTTTTTATTGTTGAGTTGTAAGACTTATGTATATATTCTGGATTGGTTTGCAAATTTTTTTCCTTCATTCTGTAGGTTTCCTTTTCATTTTCTTTATATGACTTTTGAAGCGTGAAAACATTTAATTTTAATGAAGTCAAATTTAGTTATTGTTTCTTTTCTTACTTGTGCTTTTTGTGTCATATCTAAGAAGCTTTGCCTAATCTAGAGTTGTAAATATGCCTATGCTTTCTTCTGAGAGTTTTAAAGTTTACATTAAGATTTAGATGTTGTATATACATATTTTGAGTTAATTGTTATGCATGATGTGAGCAAGTTGTCCAAGTTTATTATTTTGTATTTAGATATCGAGTTATCCCAGAATCTTTGGTTGAAAAAGTCTTCTTTTTTCCATTAAATTATCTTGGCACTCTTGATGAAAGTCAACTGACAATAAATGTAAGAGTTTATTCCTATACTTTTAATTGTATTCCATTCACCTATATCTATTCTTTTTTAACTTTTATTTTAAGTTCAGGGGTACATGTGCAGGCTTGTTATATAGGTAAACTTGTGTCAGGGTAGGGGGTTGCTGAAGAGATTATTTCATCACCCAGGCATCAAGCCTAATACCCATTAGTTACTTTTTTTTTTTTTCACATTCTGTCTCCTCTCCTCCCACCCTCCACCCTCTGGTAGGCTCCAGTGTCTGTTGTTCTTCTCTAGGTATCCATGTGTTCTCATCACTTACCTCCCACTTGTAAGTGAGAACGTACAGTATTTGGTTTTGTGTTCCTATATTAGTTTGCTAAGAATAATGGTCTCTAGCTCCATCCATGTTTCTGCAAAGGACATAGCTCATTCTTTTTTATGGTTGCATAGTATTCCATGGTATATATATATATCATATTTTCTTTATTCAGTCTACCATTGATGGGCATTTAGGTTTATTCTATATCTTTGTTAATGTAAATAGGGCTGCAATGAACATATGCACACATGTGTTTTATGATAGAATGGTTTATATTCCATGGGGTAAATATCCAGTAACAAGATTGATGGGTTTAATGGTAGTTCTGCTTTTAGGTCTTTGAGGAATTGCCGCACAGTTTTCTACAATGTTTGAACTAGTTTATGCTCCCAGCAACAGTCTACAAATTTTCCTTTTTCTCTGCAACCTTGCCAGCACCTATTAATTTTTTATTTTTTAGCCATTCTCACTGGTGTGAGATAGTATTGAGGCAGGAAAATAGGGTCTGGATGCAAGGAACATAAAGTCAATTCACACTTCAGCTACGACAGGAAATATCTTCATAGAGCATATTTTCACTTTTCTTTGGTATGTACCTAATAGTGGAATTGCTGTGTCATATGATATCATAATGTTTAATTGATTGATGAAACGCCAGACTATTTCCCAAAGTAGCTGCAGCATTTTACATTCCCATCATCACTGTATGAGAGTTGAGTATTTTTTTTTTCTTATGCTTGCTGGCCGCATGTATATCTTCTTTTGAAAAGTGTTCACTTTCTTTGTCCACTTTCTAATAGGGATTTTTTTTCTTGTAAATTTGTTGAAGTTCCTTATAGAAGCTGGATATTAGACTTTTGTCAATTGCATAGTTTGCAAAAATTTTCTCCCATTCTTTGTGATGTCTGTTTACTCTGTTGATAGTTTCTATTGCTGTGCAGAAGCTCTTTCATTTAATTAGATCCCATTTGCCAATTTTTGCTTTTGTTGCAATTGCTTTGATTGTCTTCATCATGAAATCTTTGCCCTTGCCTATGTCCTGAATAGTATTGCCTAGGTTGTCTTTCCAGATTTTTATAGTTTTGGGTTTTACATTTAAGACTGTAATTCATCTTGAGTTAATTTCTGTATATGGTGTAAGAAGGGATCCAGTTTCAATTTTTTGCATATGGATAACCAGTTATCACAGCACCATTTGTTGAATAGGGAGTCTTTTCCCAATTGCTTGTTTTAGTCAGGTTTTTTGAATATCAGATAGCTGTATGTGTGCAGTCTTATTTATGGGTTCTCTATTCTGTTCCATTGTCTATGTGTCTGTCCTTGTACCAGTACCATGCTGTTTTGGTTACTGTGGCTCTGTACTATAGTTTGAAGTTGGATAGCATGATGCCTCCAGCTTTGTTCTTTTTGCTTGGGATTGCCTTGGCTATTTGGGCTCTTTTTCTTTGTTTCCTGTGAATTTTAAAATAGTATTTTTTTCTAATTCTGAGAAGAATATCATTGGTAGTTTGATAGGAGTAGGATTGAATCTGTAAATTGCTTTGAGAAGTATGGTCATTTTAGTGATAATGATTCTCCTATCCATGAGCATAGAATATTTTTCCATTTGTTTGTGTCATCTCTGATTTCTTTGAGCAGTGTTTGGTTGTTCTTATTGTAGATATATTTTGCTTCCCTGGTTAGTTATATACCTAGATATTTTATTTTTTTTGTGACAATTGTGAGTGGGATTGCCTTCCCAATTTGACTCTCTGCTTGGCTGTTGTTGGTGTATAGGAATGGTAGTGATTTTTGTACATTGATTTTATATGGTGAGACTTTGCTGAAGTTGTTTAGCAGTTTAAGGAGCTAGACCTATATCTATTCTTATAGCAATATCACAATTTTTTGATTACTGCAGTTTTTTCACCTTTGTTATTGTTTTAGTTATTCTGATCTCTTACAGTTCCCATGAATTCAAGATAAGCTTTTACATTTTAATACAAAAAGCAACTGTGACTTTGATAAGGAATTGCATTGAGTCTGTGGATCAGTTTGGGGAATGTGATTGTTAGTTTCACTTGGCAACTTGTGTAGTACTCTAATCAAGCATAAATTTCTGTCTCCATAAGGTATTTTCTAGATATGGTTAACATTTACAATCAGTTTCCCTTTAAGTAAAGGAGATTACTTTTGATAATGTGGGTGAGGCTTATGCAAAGAATTGATAGGCCTTAGGAATGAAAACAAGTTTCCTGGAAAAGAATAAATTCTGTTTTCACTCTCAGCATCAATTTCTGCTTGAGTTTTCAGCTGGCTTGCCTGCCCTACAGATTTGGAACTTACCAGCACCCACAATAACATGAGCCAACTCCTTGAAATAAGTGTTGTATTTTTTTTGTGTGCTTTTGAGACAGACAGGGTCTCACTCTGTTGCCCAGGCTGGAGTGCAGTGATGTGATCATAGCTCACTGTAGTCTTGATCTCCCAGGCTCAATCAATCCTCCCATCTCAGCCTCACAAGTAGCTGGACCTACCAGTACACACAACCATGTCCTGGCTAATTATTTATTTTTTGTAGAGATGGGTCTCACTATAGGGTCATGTGTTGTCTGCAATTCTTGGGCTCAAGTGATCCTTTTGCCTCACATCCCCAAGTGCTGAGATTCTAAGTATGAGCCACCACACCTGGTCTGAAATAAATGTTTTCATAAATATTCTTTCTCCTTTTTCTCCTTCTCTCTCTTCCTCTCTCTCTCTCTCCCTCCACCACTCTTTGTCTCCTATTTGATTTCTTTCTCTGGAAAATCCTAACTAACAACATAGTGTATGGCCATCTTAACAATATGAAGTCTTCTAATCCAGAAACATGAGATGTCTTTTCATTCATTACATCTTCATTTCTTTCAAGAATGATTGATACTTTCTAGTATACAAATTTTGCAGTTCTTTCATTTAATTTACTTCTAAGTATTTTATTCTTTTTGATGCTATTGTAAATGGAATTGCCTTCTTAATTTCATTCTGTATCATTTACTGATAGAATACATAAATACAGCTGATTTTCATATATTAATTTTGTATCCTATAACATTGCTGAACTCATTTATGATTCTACTAGTTTGTTTTGGAAATTACTTATAATTTCCTCAATACAAGGTCATGTCATTTGCAAATAGAGATAGTTTTACTTCTTTCTTTCCAATCTGAACTTATTTCATTTCTTTTTCTTACCTTATTGTCCTGGCTTAACCCCAGTAAAATTTTGAAAACATATGGAGATGGCAAATATCTTATCTTGTTCTTGATCTTATGGGGATAGTTTTTAGTCTTTCATCAATAATTGTAGAGCGAGTTGTAGTTTTTCTTTATCAGATTGAGGAAGTTCCCTTCTGAGTTTAATTTGTGAGATTTTTCATCATAAAAGAATGTTGGCTATTGTCAAATGTTTTTTCTACATCTATTGAGATGATTTTTTTCATTATCAAATTAACATGGTACATTACATTTTTTGTTTTTATATGTTGAATCAACCTTGCATTCCTGGATTAAATACTGCTTGTTCATGGTGTATAACATTTTTTACATGTTTCTGGTTTTGGTTAGCTAGCATATTTTTAGAATTTTTCCATCTTTATTCATAAATCATATTGGTCTGTTTCTGTGCAATGATTTTTGGGGTGCTGTTGGTAGATACATATACATTTATAATTGTTATGTCCTCTTGATGGATTGACCCTTATATCATTGGAAAATGTTCTTTCTCTCTAGTATGAACTTTTGTATTAAAATCCATTTTTTTCCAATAATGGTATCTACTCCTATCATTATTGCTTTTTGCATGGTATATCTTTTTCTATTATTTTACTCTCAACATAATGCCTTCAGGATTTCAATTAATATCAACTTATAACAGTGTATTTTAGATTAGTAACAAATTAAGTATTATAGAAAACTTTACTCCTATATATCTCTCTTCCCTTCCTGTTCTTTTTACTGTCATTGTCATACAAATTCAATCTTTATACATTATAAGTGCATCAACAGAGTTTTATAATTATTGTTTAATGCTATTGTCTTTTAACTCAGATAAGAGAAGACCATTACAAACAAAAATTATACACTATCATTTGTATTTGCTTATGTTGTTCCTGGTACTCTTTATTTTAACTACCATCTTAACAGTTTTTTTTTCTTTTTAACCTGAGGCCTTTCTTTAGTATTATTTGTAGGGAAGATCTGCTAGTGACAAATTCTCAGTTTTTGCTGATCTGGGAATGTCTTAATGTCTTCGTTTTTGAAAGATAAATTTTCTGCGTAGAGAATTATTGGTTGACCATCTTTTTCTTTAAGCACTTTGAATATGTCATCCAACTGTTTTCTGGCCTCCATAATTTCTGATGAAAAATTATCTGTCAATGTTATTGTGATTCTTTTTACATGATGAGTTGCTTCTCCCTTTCAGCTTTCAAGATTCTCTACTTTTGAATTTTGAGTTTGATTATGATCTGCTTTAGTGGGGATGTATTTGAGTCTATCCTATGTGGATCTCATTAATCTTGGTCATACTGATTAGTTTTTCTTCAAATTACTGAGATTTTGAAAAGTGTTTCCTCAAATATTCTCTCTGTTCCTTTCAATCTCTCTTCTTCTGGGATAGCTATTATGCATATTGCATTAGGCTGAATAATGGCTCCCTTTTGATATCCAGGCCCTAACCCCTAGAACCTGAGAATATCACTTTATATGGCAAAAGGTATTTTCCACTGTGATTAAATCAAATAGTTTGAGAACAGGAGATAATCCTAGATTAGTCACATGGGCTTTAAATGCAATCACAAGTATCCTTATATGAGAGAGACAGAGGAAGATTTGACACAACAGGCATAAGGTAATGTGAATGTGAAAGTACAGAGAGACATGAAGACACTATATTGTTGATTTTGAAGATGGAAGGAAAGAGCTGTACACATAGGAATGCAATTCTAGGAGCTAAAAATACAGGGAAACAGATTATCCCTTGTGTCTCTGAAGGGAGTGTGGCCCTGACAATACCTTTGTTTTGGCCCAGTAAAATGGACTTCAGTCTTCTGGCCTCAGAACTATAAGAGAATAAGCATTTTTAAAGTCATAAAGTGTGTGATAATGCTTATTATAGCAGCCAAAAGAAACCCATATATGTATGTTGAGATGGTTGTTGGTATATCAAAGTTCTCTAAAATTCTGTTAATTTTTCTTCATTTTTTTCTTTCTGTTCCTCAGGCTAGATAATCTCAATGACCCCATCAAGTTAACTGATTCTTTGTCTTCCTTTGTCCTTCTTCTGTTTGCTATTGAATCCCTCTAGTACATTTTTTATTTCTGTATTACACTTATCAACTCTAGAATTTGTAGTTCATTTGTTATCTCTATCAATATTCTCTACTTGATGATACATCATTCTCATACTTTCATGTAATTATTTAGGAGTGATTTCCCTTAGTTCTTTGTACATATTTTAAATAGCTGATGTAAAGTATTTTACTGCTAAGTACAACGTCTCCTCTTCTATTTTCCTCTAGAGGTCTCTCTCTGGAGAGAGGTTATAAATTCTAGCCCTGCTCTGATGGAGTTCCAGAGGATTTGGTTGTAAATGGTTACAATGTGCCTTTCATTTCTTAATCCTAAAAGATGGCTAATGCCTAGATGTCCAACCCATATGAGTAGGTATCTTTTCCACAGGAAACTTGTTTATACTGTCAGACACTCTTATGGCTCTTGTCTGACCTGTGTACAGTTCATTTTTACTAAGATAGCCACTCTAAGAGGCTCACTGGGAGGAAAGTTGTGTTTGGTTGTGTCAATCAGGTAAGACACAAAGGAGGCAGCACAACATAACACATGAAATAACAGAAGCATTTTAAAACTCACAGATCCATAAAAGAAGAGGGGTACCCATGAGGGAACATAGAAAGCCTGAAGGCAACAAAGTGCTCAACTAGTAGGTGAGGGGGTGACAGACTGGGGAGACCTGTGCGACTATGCCTTTATTAAGGCTCATGGGTGTTATCTCTTAGGCTCTCCCATGGGGACTGTGGGTTGGCTAGTTTAAAGAAAACATGTATGAAGCAGGGAATTATTCATGTTACTCTGGTGTTGGTCATTAGGCTTTCTTATGCTCAGCAGCTATGGGATGTGTTAGGTTTTGAGTAAGCAAGATGAGGAAAAATCAGGCTATATCAAAAACACAAAGAGAGGAAGCTTTAACTACGCTAAATGGGTCAGAGTATGACTAGGTTTCAAATAACTTATGTCAGGTCTAAGAATGGATGCTGAAATAGCAACTATGCTAAACAAATTTAAGACAGCTCTTCTTCAGGGATATCCCTCTTCAGGGATAGTTTCTATTGACTGCTTTTCCCCTGGTATAGGCCATAGTTTCCAGTTTCCTCACATGTCTCAATTGTTTTGTTGTTGAAAACTGAACATTTTAAATAATATAATGTGAAAAATCTCTAAATCAGATTTTTCCCCATTCCCAATTTTGTTGTTTTTCTGTTTGCTTTTGTTGTTGCCGTTTGTTTAGTGAGTTTCTTGAACTAATTCTGTATAGTCTGTATTATTTGATGTATATGGTCACTAAAGTCTCTGCTCAGTTAGCTTAGTGGTCAGTTAATGACTGGACATATATTAGATTAGACACATATGAGAAATTAGGGCCTTCTCAACTTTTCCCTAGGTGTGCACACATACCTGCCCATACATGAATCCTTCTAAAATTCCCAAGAATATGTTGAAGCTTTAAAAATCCTTCTATGGACATGTCATTCCCTAGCTTTTTCTTTTCAGTTTTTCTAGTCAGCTTCATGTCTGCCCTAACTATAGCTGACATCTCAAACAGCTGTGATGTTGAACAATTGCCACTGATTGATTTCAACAAAAGCCTGTTGACAATGAATGAGGTTGAATCACGTGAAACAAAGACAAAGTCTGCAGGTTGGGATATTTAGAGAACTGCCAGACAGGTCCCTGATGCCATTCTATGTGGTTGGAGCTGGAAGACACACTTAATGGCATTCTTCTATTTTTGATGACTGCCAGACTGCTTTTTTTATGCCACTATAATTGTAGGACACTTGGTTTTGAGAATATTGCAGAGCTGAGTTAAAATATCACAAATTTCACTGTTCTTGTCTATATCCAGATATTTTCTAGAATAAAGACTTCTCAAATTGTTGCAAGTTTTTAATTTCCAGAGTTATAAACAAGTTAATTTAGAATTTTCACCTGTGTTCTTATTGCTTTTATGAGAGAAAGGGTTTTCATAAGTTCTTATGCTGCCATTTTGGTAATTAACCACTGAAAGAAAATGAGCAAATTATATCTCTGACAAAGAATTCATAACCAGACTATATATGAAACTCTGAAACTCAATGAGAATTTCTTAAAACATCCAATAGAATATAGAGAAAATTCATCAATGATCATTTTATAAAATAGGATATATGTATGGAAAATAAACACATGCAAAATATAGCTACTTGAAAAACAGTTTGGCAATATGTTACAAAAACTAAATATGTGATTATTATATAACTCAGAAATGCTTATTAATTTTCTTAGATAACTGAAAACCAATGATCACACAAAATCTTATACATGAATGTTCATAGCAACTTTATTTGTAGTAGCCCAAAGCTAGAAAGAACATAAATTTTGTTCAATAGGTGAATGGTTAAACTATGGCACATCTATACCATGGAATAGTACAGAGCAATTACAAAATATTGGATTACTGATATACACAACAATTTGGATGATCTCAAGGGAATTATGCTGAGTGACAAAAGCCAATCTCTATGTGTTATATACTGTATGATGGCATCTATATAACATTCCTGAAATAATAACATTATGGGGATGAAGAACAGATTAGTGTTTACTAGCTTTTATGGACCAAAAAGGATGGCAGGGAGATGTGTATAATGGAATAGCACAAGGGATCCTGTGGTAAATGGAACAGTTACATATCTTGATTATTTTGGTGTTTACCCAATATACACATGTGGTAAAATTGCATAGAACTACACACACACACACACACACACACACACGCACACACATTAGTGTATGTAAAGCTGGTGAAGTCTGAGTAAGGTCTGTGGATTATACCGATGTCAATTTCTTGGTTGAATATAATACTATAGATACGTAAGTTGCTACTATTGGAGGAACTAGATAAAGGGTATATAGCACTCTCCCTCTACTCTTTGCATCTTCCTTCGAATCTATAAATATTTTAAAATAAAAGTTTTTAAAAAACCAATTGGAATGAGACACATGCTTATTCCTATAATAGTGTTACTATACTCAACTATTAATATAGTCTCATAGCTTTCTTCATATGAAGATAAGGGATAGAGAGGAGCTCATATCTAGTACTTGGGAACCAAGAGAAACCCAAATAGATCCATTTGAATGCATAACATGGCAGAAAAAAAGGGTTTCAGATGTACTATATTCTGGTACAATCTACAGATAAAGAATAAGGATAATGCAGTGGGAACAGTTGAATATTGGTTTACTTGTATTTGTGTCTTTGTTTTTAAATTTTTACCCGTGTATTAAGTAATCATTCTCATGCTTTTATAAAAAAAATATTCAAGACTGAGTAATTTATAAAGAAAAGAGTTTCTAATTGACCTACAGTTCCGCATGCCTTCACTGGCCTCAGGAACTTACAATCATTGTGGAAGACCTCTCTTCATAGGGTGGCAGGAGAGAGAATGAACGCCAGCAGGGTAAATGCGATAGATGCTTATAAACCACGAGATCTCTGCTGATAACTCACTACCATGGGAATAGCATGGGGAACCACCCTCATGATTCAGCTCTTCCACCTGGTCCTGCCCTTGACATGTGGGAATTATTACAAATCAAGATGAGATTTGAGTGGGGACACAGAGCCAAACTATATACTTCTGCCCCTGGCCCCTCCCAAATCACATGTCCTCACATTTCAAAACACAATCATGCCCTTGCAACAGTCCCTCAAAGTATTAACTCATTTCAACATTAACCCAGAAGTCCACGTCCAAAGTCTCATCTTAGACAAAGCAAGTCCCTTCCACCTATGAGCCCTAAAAACAAAAGCAAGATACTTATTTCTGAGATACAATGGCAGTACAGGCATTGGGTAAATACACTCATTCCAAAATGGGAGAAGTTGGCCAAAACAAAGTCCATAATCCAATAGGGCAGTTATTAAAGCTTAAAGTTCCAAAGTGATCTCCTTAGGCTCCATGTCTCACATCCATCCTGGCTCACAATGATGTAAGACGTGAGCTCCCACAGCCTTGGGCAGCTCCTGACCCTGCTGGCTGTGTAGGTATAGGCCCCCTCCCAGCTGTTTCTAATGGGACAGTGTTGAGTGCCTGTGGTTTTCCCTGGTGCAAGCTATCAGTGGACTTTACAATTCTAGGGTCTGGAGGACTATGGCCCTCTTCTAGAGATCCACTATGCAGTGCCCCAGGAAGGACTCTGTTTGAAAGCTCCAACCCCAGATTTCCCTTCTGCACTGCCCTAGTGAAGGTTCTCCCTAAAGGGATCCACCCCTGCAGAACACTTTTCTGCCTGGGACATCCAGGCATTTCCATACTGCCTCTGAAATCCAGGCAGATGTTCCCAAACCTCAATTCTTGACTTCTATGCACCTGCAGGGCCAATGCCATGTGTAACCTGCCAAGGGTTGGGGCTTGCACTCTCTGAAACAATGGTCTGAGCTGCATGTTGGTCCCTTTAGCCACAGCTGAACCAGAAGCAGCTGGGATGAAGGGCATCATGTCTTGAGCCTTCACAGAGAAACGGGGGTGCTCTGGCTCTGGCCACACGAAACCATTGTTTTTTTCCTTCTAGGCTGCTTGGCTTGTAGTGGGAGAGGATGCAGTGAAGGTCTGTGATATGCCCTGGTGACATTTTACCCATTGTCTTGGTGATTTAATATTTGGCTCCTCGTTACTTATGCAAATTTCTGAAGCCAGCCTGAATTTCTCTCCAGAAAATAAGTTTTTCTTTTCCACCTCATAGTCAACTGCAAATTTTACAAATTTTTACGCTCTGCTTTCTCTAATGCTTTGCCCCTTAGGAACTTATTCCAACAGATACTGTTAACCATCTCTATAGTTCAAAATTTCCACAGATCTTAGGGCAGGGGCAAAATGCCCCCAGTCCCTTTGCTAAAGAATAGCAAGAGTCATATTTTCTCAGTTCCCAAGAAGTTTCTCATCTCCATCTGAGACCACCTCAGCCTGGACTTCAGTGTCCATATCACTATCAGTATTTTGGTCAAAACCGTTCAACAAGTCTCTAGGAAGTTACAAACTTTCCCACACTTTCCAGTCTTCCGAGCCCTCCAAGTCTCTAGGAAGTTCCAAACTTTCCCACAATTTCTTCTCTTCTTCTGAGCTCTCAAAACTGTTCCAGACTCTGACTGTTACCTAGTTCCAAAGTGGCCTCCACATTTTCTGGTATCTTTACAGCCAGACCCCACTCCTAATACCAATATCTGTATTAGTCGGGGGTTCTCTAGAGGGACAGAACTAATAGGATAAATGTATATATGAAGGGGAGTTTATTAAGGAGTATTGGCTCACATGATCACAGGGTGAAGTCCACAATAGGCCATCTGCAAGCTAGGAGCCAGGAAGCCAGTCTGAGTCCCCCAACACCTCAAAAGCAGGGAATATGACAGTGCAGCCTTCATTCTGTGGCCAAAGGCCTGAGGGTCCCTGACCACTGTTGTAAGTCCAAGAGTCCAAAGCTGAAGAGCCTGGAGTCTGATATTTGAGGGCAGGAAGCATCCAGCACAGGAGAAAAATAAAAGC
Organism: Ateles fusciceps; assembly: GCA_036589455.1. Lineage (NCBI taxonomy): Eukaryota > Metazoa > Chordata > Mammalia > Primates > Atelidae > Ateles > Ateles fusciceps. The sequence continues at coordinate 125,034 of JAZHEH010001915.1, forward strand.
CAGAAGACTCAGCCAGTCTAGTCCTTCCACGTTCTTCTGCCTGCTTTATTCTAGGCACACTGGCAGCTAATTAGATGGTGCCCACCCAGGTAGATGGTGGGCCTGCCTCTGTCATTTCACCGACTCAAATGTTAATCTCCTCTGTCAACACCCTCATAGACACACCAAGGAGCATTACTTTGCATCCTACAATCCAATCAAATTGACACTCAATGTTACTATCACACCCTGTAAATGTATAATTGTGGATTTCAGAATAATACTCTTTAAGCCTCATTAAGGGTAGTTTTAGATCTAGGACATTTTCTCACCCTGTTCCTGTTTTATTTGGAGGGAACAATTCTGTTTTTGAGAAAATGTAAAATCTTGGCTGTGCTCTCATGCTAGCAAGGCCAGAGAAGAAAGGGCAGATGAGTTTCCCTTAAGAAACCCTATAGCTCAAGGAACTGAAGTGATACAAGTTCCATAACTGGTGACAAAAGCCCAACTATTTGCTGTGATACTGTTAAATTATAAAAATGTGGTCCTATAACATTTCATAAATATTATAGCACATTTCAATTGACATTATAATTTATTTTTGGACATGGTGTCTTGCTCATTAGACTGTATTTTTTCTAGGACAGGGACAATATTTATTTTGTCTCTGTTCTGAGTACCTATCATAAGGCCTGGACCTAGTGAGAACCCAATAAATGTTTGATAAAAGAGTTTTCCATTATGGCAGATCAAGTCATCTTTCTTGAAAGATGTGTATTTTTTGGTTCCCAGTCTTAATGATAAGGGTAACATATTTCATCTTTTGTACTATTTTAATGAAAAGCAATACTTTCAAAATGTGAGATCCAAATGTGTCCCATTTGATGGAATAGTTCTTGATCCAGGGCCAGCCTATATAAATACACTACAAATGATCTAAATTCTATGCTTAAGAGGGAAAGACTTTTACTTAAATATAATTCTCCCATCAGATGTCTAAAAAAGCTTTCAATATAATCCTAGACTAGGATACCTGGAATATCCTTATATGTCATCCATTCCAAGCCCCTCATTTTACAAATAAAAAATTCACTGAGAAGTGACTTATTTTAGACCATCCTGTAAGTGAGTGAGAGGGCTACAACTAGAGTGCAAGTCTCAAAACCGTAATAAAATTAAAATTACAGTAAGATTCTTTCTCAAATGATATGGATTTATTCAAGAGACATTGAGTTGGAGTGATGTGGAGACTACATTTAACGGATCCAGTGTGATATTAGTCATGTACAGTAGACAAAAAGAAAACTTGTCAGTAGTTACTAATACTACATTTTGAAAATAACATTCTTGCTATAATCCATGCAACAAAACAAAACAAAACAAAACCCAAACTTTGCCATCTACAAAAGTGCCTAGAAATAAAATGCAGAGAAAATTCTTGATCAGCATTAGCAGATCTAAAGTTCTGGCAAACTATTTCCTCAACGCTGAATAGCAAGGAATGGAATAATAAAGGGAAATAAAGTGGCTCTAGGGAGCTTGAGCAATCAACAGATCCAAGAATACTTGAAAAGATAGAATCATTGTTAAAATTAGTTTAAGCGGAAATGGTGATTAAAAGGTGAGAAACTTTTATTTAATTATACTTTAAGTTCTGGGGTACATGTGCAGATCTTGCAGGATTGTTACATAGGTATACACATGCCATGGTGGTTTGCTGCCTCCATACCCCCTTCACCTACGTTAGGTATTTCTCCTAATGTTACTCCCTCCCCATACTCCCCACCCCATGCTATCACTCCCCTAGCCCGACACCCTCCAACAGACCCCAGTGTATGATGTTCCCCTCCCCTGTGTCTGTGTGTTCTCATTGTTCAACACCCATTTATAAGTGAGAACATGCAGTGTTTGGTTTTCTGTTCTTGTGTTAGTTTGCTGAGAATGATAGTTTCCAGATCATCCATGTCCCTGCAAAGGACATGAACTCAACCTTTTATGGCTGCAAAGTACTCCATGGTATAAATTTACAAGAAAAAAACAAACCACCCCATCAAAAAGTGGGCAAAGGATATGAACAGGCACTTTTCAAATAAGACATTTATGAGGCCAACAAACATATGAAAAAATGCTCATCATCACTGGTCATTAGAGGAATGCAAATCAAAACCACATTGAGATACCATCTCATGCCAGCTAGAATAGCGATCATTAAAAAATCTGAAGACAACAGATGCTGGAGAGGATGTGGAGAAATAGGAACACTTTTACACTGTTGGTGGGAGTGTAAATTAGTGCAACCGTTGTGGAAGACAGTGCAGTGATTCCTCAAGGATCTCTAAATAGAAATACCATTTGACCCAGCATTCCCAATACTGGGTATATACCCAAAGGATTATAAATCATTCTATTATAAAGACACATGCACACGTATGTTCATTGCAGCACTGTTTAAAATAGTAAAGACTTGGAAGCAACCCAAATGCCCATCAAGGACAGACTGGAAAAGGTGAGAAACTTTAATGTAGTGTCACTACTCAGTAGTAGGGCTGGTTTTCTCTTCTGATATGAAAAAGATCTCTTTATAATTATTTCTTGTACTATCCAAAAATGATAAATGTAAAGTATTTGGAATGATATTGTTGAAAGGGTCGACTAGCTACCAGATAACTCATTTATTTATGAAGACAATTAGGGGATGAAGTGATAGAATTGGAGGAAGACCACACATGGAAGAGCCTCTGAAGCCAAATTTAGGACTTTGAAGTTGTTGATAAAGTATTAAACAAACAAATAATATGATGATCTAAAGGATTTTTAGGAAGATTATCTAGGCAAGATATAAAAACAGATAGTGAGAGACATTGGCATTAATCCAGGTAAAATATTCCAGAGAAGGTGGCAGTAAGAATGGTAAAAAGCAGAAAAGCAATTGCAAATAAATACTGGGCCACTTTCAATGATCAGCTAAATATGGGACATAAAGGGGCAACTCAAAGACCTTGATTTTCTGAGTTTGAAGCTGGTTAGAATTATTTTGCTTCTGATTTGGGCCAGCTCTGAGGAAAACATAAGGAGTTCTTTTGTTTGTCGTGTGAATAAATGTCTAACCTTTAGGGAAATGTGTATTTGAGCTTGAGGCATGAATCAAACTTAGTTGGAAATTTAAAATTTTGAGATGTATCAGTTATTAACAATTATTGAAATGAGAGATGAACACTTGAGGGAATGGAAAGGTAGAAAAGCAGAAGACAGAAGAGTGAGCCTTGAGTAATACCTCCAGCTACTAGCAAAGGACCTAGAATTTGCAAATGCAGTCTAAGAAAGGAATAAAAAAATAGCTGAAAGAATAATTATCTAATCTTAAGGCTTCTTACAGTTACAGTAATTTAGACAGTGTTGTACTGGCATAAAAATCAACAAATGACAAACAGAACAGAAAAGAGAGCCTGTGAACGCATATTTACAGGGTTATTTGATTTTGACAAATACAGCAAAGAAATACAATGTGGAAATAAGTTTTTTCAACCAATGAAGATGGAATATATATATGTATATATTCCATACATTTCTAGATAGATATATATGTATAGATATACATATATATAATATATCTATACATATATATCATATATAATATATATGTGTACATATATGCATATATATCTATACATATATGTACACATATACATATGTGTACACATATATATTATATATGATATATATGTATAGATATATATACACATATATATTATATATCTATACATCTATACATCTATATATCTATACATCTATACATCTATAATATATATGTATAGATATACAATATATATATTTCACTTTTTGAATATATATATAATTCAGCTTTTGAATATATATAGCTTTCAAATATATAGTCAGCTTTTGAATATATATATATATATATACACACACACACACGCACACAACACATATTCACGCATCAGTGACAGAAATACATGATTATTGTGTGAAAATCATAATATACTTACACAAACACAAACCTAACTGGTGTACCTACTACACACCTAGGCTATATGATATGGTCTGTTGCTCCTAGGCTACAAACCTGTACAGGATATTACTGTAGGCAATTATAACACAATGATAAGTATTTGTTTATCCAAACATATTTAAATGCAGGAAAGGTACAGTCAAAATATGGCATAAGAGATTAAAATGGTATAACTGTAGGGCATTTTCCATGAATAGAGCTTGCAGGATTTAAAGTTTTTCTGTGTCAGTCAGTGAGTGAGGTGGTGAGCGAATGTGAAGGGCTCAGACATTACTGTATACTACTGTAGAATTTATAAACACTACATTTAGGCTACACTAAATTTATACAAAATATTTTTCTTCAACAATAAGTTCACCTTAGCTTTTTGCAACTTTTCAACTTTATAAACTTTGTAAGTTTTAACTTTTTAATTCTTTTTTTTTTTTTTAATTGCATTGTAGGTTTGGGGGTACATGTGAAGCACATGGAAGATTGTTGCATAGGTACACACATGGCAGTGTGATTTGCTGCCTTCCTCCCCATCACCTATATCTGGCATTTTTCCCCCATGCTATCCCCTCCCCCAACTCCCACCCCCCCACTATCCCTCCCCTTTTCCCCCCCAGACACCCCAGTGTGTGATACTCCCCTCCCTGTGTCCATGTGTTCCCATTGTTCAACACCCGCCTATGAGGAAGCACTTACATTAAAACACACAGTGTACTGCCATTAAAAAAAATCTTTCTTTGTATCCTTATGCTATAAGCCTTCTCTATTTCAAACTTTCAATTTTTAACTTATGAAACATTTTTGTTTAAAAAAGGCACATAAACAGACACATTAGACCAGGCCTACACAGGGTTAGGATAATCAATATCACTCTCTGCCCCCTCCACATCTAGTTCCACTGGAAGGTTGTCAGGGGCAATGACATGCATGGAATTCTCGTCTTGTCTAGGCTAGATATGCCTTCTTCTGGAATACCTCCTGAAAGACCTGGCCCTGAGGCTGTTTTATGGCTAACTTTTTAAGTAGAAGGAGGACAAAATTAGAGTATGGTAAATATGCAAACCATTAACAGTTATTTATTATCATGAAAGCAATTATCATAAAATAAAATAATTTATAAAACAGACCATTGAAATTAAAATATCTACACATCAAAAAATGTCATTAAGAAAATTTATATAAAGGCCATAAACTGAGAGAAAAATATTCACAATGCATATGTTTGACAAAGGATTGGTATCTAGATTATATAAATAATTCCTACAAAGCAATAATAAAAAGACAATTCAGTATAGGTAGGCAGCACAGAGTAATTGATATTTCACAAAGGAAGATACATGAATGACAATAAGTACATAAAAACATGCTATAAAGCATTAATTGTCAGAGAAATGGCAGATAAAAGCCACATATGATACCATACACACCAATCAGAATGGCTTAAAATTTAAAAGACTGGACATAGCAATATTGGCCAGGATTTTGAAGAACTGAAACTTTTATATGCTGCTGGTAGGAGGGTAAAATGGTACTACTACTTTGAAAAAATGTTCTCTCTCTCACAGTTTTTTATAAAATGACCCTTACATCTACCCTAGGACTTAGACAATCTGCTTTTAGGTATTTATCTAAGAGAAGTGAGAGCATATTTCCACAAAACCTTGCATAAGATTGTTTTTAGCAGTTTTATTCAAAACAGCCCAGAACTGGAAATGGCCCAGGTATTCTCAACTGAAAAGTGGACAAAATAACTATGGTGTATTCATATTGTGGAGATTGCTCAGAAACAAAATGGAATGTAATACACATGACAATGTTAATGGGTCTCAAAACATGTTCCTAAGTAAAAGAAGCCTTATACAGACACATATGTTAACATTTGTAATAAGTTCTAAAAAAACACAAGTAATCTTAGTGTAAAAAAGAAATCATACCAGTCATTCTTTGTGGGTGGATGAGGGATTGACTGGAAGGGTACTAAGTAACTTTTTGTAGTGATAGGAATATTCTATACCTTGAAAAGAGTTTCTGTTACATGCTGTACACATTTGTCAATACTCATGGATTGATAGACCTAACATGTTTGTTTATTATACAGTATACAATTTTATCTCCATTTCTCCCCAAAGAACTATAGAAATATTAAACTCTACTTCCTGTATATGCTTGATAAAGGGCTTAAAGATGATGTATATTGATGTCTGTAACTTACTTTGAAATGCAAATAAAATAATTATTACATATAAAAAGAGCATTAACTGATGCATTTATTTGTGTAAAAAGAAACATAAAAAGCTAGTATATCACTGTATAATTCCTTAAATTCAGTGTGTTTGATTGAACATTTTCATAATGAAATGTTGGGGAAAATATTTGGAAGTGAATATAATCACTAACTTGTAACCTTAATGTGGAGATTGTATCAAATTGGTTTAGAGGTGTGGATCAAGCCAACAAATTGTAACTATAGTTTTTTGTTTTTTTTTTTTTTGAGACAGAGTTTCCCAGTTGCCCAGGCCGGAGTGCAGTGGCATGATCTTGGCTCACTGCAACCCCCACCTCCCAAGCTCAAGTCATTCTCCTGCCTCAGCATCCTGAGTAGCTGGGATTTCAGGAGCCGCCACCACAGCTGGCTAATTTTTGTATTTTTGGTAGAGATGGGGTTTCTCCATGTTGCCCAGGCTGGTCTTGAACTCCTGACCTCAGATGATCCACCCACCTCAGCCTCCCAAAGTGCTGGGATTACAGGCATGAACCACTGTGCTTAGCCCAGGTTTTTTAAAATTTATGTTGCGTTAAATTGCAAGGTAAACTGAAAGAAGCTGTGCAAAAGAACCAAGGATCATCATGGTAAAGAAAATGAACATGAGATGTGTATGTCTGTGCATGCTCACGTGTGTGAGAGAAAAAGGGGAGGGGGACATAGCTGGACCCAGTGACTCACAGTTGTAATCCCAGTGACTTGGGAGGCTGAGGTGGGAGGATCACATGAGCCAGGAGTTCATGACCCACCTGAACAACATAGCGAGACCTCATCTCCGCAAAAAAATTTAAAATATTAGCCAGGCATGGTGGCGTATGCCTTGCAGTCCCAGCTACTTGGGAGGCTGAGGTGGGGAAGATTACTTGAACTTAGAAATTTGAGGCTGCAGTGAGCTGGTGATTGTGACACTGTAATCTAGCCTGGATGACAGAGCAAGACCTCAACCCCAGAAGAGAGAGAGAGAGGGGGTGGGGGTACTATTTTAAATTATTCTGTAAAACTCAACAATTCCAAAATAAACTTTATTCAAGGAAAAAATGATTAAAATATGCATTTTAGGTATTGAGGTGATGTCAGCAAGATGGAAGAACAGGAATTTTCTCCTGTAATTCCCCCACTATCTACAATTTTGACAACCACTTAAGTGCGAGAGTACTTTCGTGGGAGTCTGGTAGTCCCATCTCACAAATGGAATGAAACAAATATGAGAGATCAAGTCCCATTGAAAACAGCCAGAAAATAGTTTCACTGCTTATGTCATCCATCTCTCAAGGTAGCAGAACTCAAGCCAAGAGATAGACCATTGACCCATCATTTCTCCACTGGGTGACAGGGGAGAGTGTAGTAAATGAGTGTCTGGCTTTCCTACCATATGGGACACTCACCAGAGGCCTACTTTTTCTCCTCCCCCACTCGGAATACTGAGGGAATCATCATGGCTGAGTGACTGAGAGTCTGTGAGCAGGGAATAGAAACAGTGACTCATAGCAACCAGAGACTGAAATTCAACAAAGGGACACATATGCTACTAACAACTTCATAGACTCCATCAGGAGGCCCACTCACCAAGTTTCTTGGGATGCCTGACTGTAGACCCCCCAAACTGGCACATGAGTGCTCCAAGACTTTGCCTGTCTCCCCCCCCCCTCTACCTTGGCTTGCTCTCTGCACATGCCCCAAACCCTGAAGGCATGTGTGAACTTGTGAGCATGCAGAGGCAGGCAGCTTGACTCTGTGGGAATGGGAGAAGGCACATTGACTCAAAATAAAGGGATGAGAGAAGATTTACCAAGCAAATGGAGAGAAAAGAAAAAAAACAGGGGTTGCAATCCTAGTCTCTGAGAAAATGGCCTTTAAACCAACAAAGATCAAAAGAGACAAAGAAGGGTATTACATAATGGTAAAAGGATCAATGCATCAAGAAGAGCTAACTAACCTAAATATATATACACCTAATAACAGGAGCCCCCAGATACATAAAGCAAGATCTTAACAACCTACAAAGAGATTTAGACTCCTGCACAATAATAGTGGGAGACTTTAACATTCCACTGTCAATATTAGACAGATCAGCAAGACAGAAAATCAACAAGGATATCGAGGACTTGAACACAGATACTGGACCAAGCGGACCTAATAGACATCTACAGCACTCTCCCACCTCAAATCCACAGAATATACATTCTTCTCAGCACCACATTACACTTACTCTAAAATTGACCACATAGTTGGAAGTAAATCACTCCTCAGTAAATGCAAAAGAATGGAAAATCATAACAAACAGTCTCTCAGATCACAGTGGAATCAAATTAGAACTCAGAATTAAGAAACTAACTCAAACCGTACAACTAAAGGGAAACTGAAAAACTTGGCTCTTGAATGTCGACTGGATAAACAATGAAATGAAGGCAGAAATAATAATGTTCTTTGAAATCAATGAGAATGAAGGAGATACAATGTACCAGAATCTCTGGGACACATTTAAAGCAGTGTCTAGCGGGAAATCTATAGCAATAAATGCCCACATGAGAAGCGAGGAAGATCTCGAAATCGACACTCTATCATTAAAGTTGGAAGGGCTATAGGAGCAAGATCAAAAAACTCAAAAGCTAGCAGAAGACAAGAAATAACTAAGATCAGAGCAGAACTGAGAGAGATACAGACACAAAAAACCCTTCGAGAAATCAGTAAATCCAGGAGCTGGTTCTTTGAAAAGATCAACAAAATAGACCACTAGCCAGACTAATAAAAAAGAAAAAAGAGAAGTACATATTAGATGCAATTAAAAAAAACGATAAAGGGGATATCACCACCACTTCCACAGAAATAAACTACCATGAGATTACTACAAACAACTCTATGCACATAAACCAGTAATCTGGAAGAAATGGATGCATCCTTGGCAGTACACCCTCCCAAGACTTAAACCAGGAAGAAGCTGAATCCCCTGAATAGACTAATAACGAGGCCTGAAGTTGAGGCAGCAATTAATAGCCTACCAACCAAAACAAGTCAAGGTCCAGATAGGTTCACAGCCCAATTCTACCAGATACACAAAAGTGAGCTGGTACCACTCCTTCTAAAACTACTTGAAACAATACCAAAAGAGGGAATCCTTCCCAAATCATTTTATGAAACCAACATCATCATCCTGAAACCAAAAACTGGCAGAGACACAACTAAAAAAAAAAAAACTCAGGCCAATATCCATGATGAATATCGATGCAAAAAGCTTCAATAAAATACTGGCAAACTGAATGCAACAGCACATCAAAAAGCATATCCATCACGATCAAGTAGGCTTCATCCTGGGGGGATGCAAGGCTGGTTCAACATATGCAAATCCATAAACATAATCCACCACATACACAGAACCAAAGACAAAAACCACATGATTATCTCAATAGATTTAGGAAAGGCCTTCAGAAATTCTACAGCCCTTTATGCTAAAAACCTTCAATAAACTAGGTATCGATGGAACATATCTCAAAATAATAAAAACTATTTACAACAAACCCACAGCTAATGTCATACAGAACGGGCAAACTGGAAGCGGTTCCCTTCGAAAACTGGCACTAAACAAGGATGCCCTCTCTCACCACTCCCATTCAATATAGTATTGGAAGTTCTAGCCACAGCAAATCAGGCAAGAAAAAGAAATAGAGGGGTATTCAATTAGGAAAAGAGGAAGTCAAGTTGTCTCTATTTGCAGACAGCATGATTGGTATATTTACAAGACCCCATCATTTCAGCCCAAAATCTCCTTAAGCTGATAAGCAACTTCAGCAAAGTCTCAGGATACAGAATCAATGTGCAGAAATCACAAGCATTCCTTTACACCAATAACAGACAAACAGAGCCAAATCATGAGTGAACTCCCATTCACAATTACTACAAAGAGAATAAAATACCTAGGAATACAACTAACAAAGGATGTAAAAGACCTGTTCAAGGAGAAATACAAACCACTGCTCTAGCAAATAAGAGAGGACACAAAAAGATGGAAAAACATTCCAAGCTCATGGTATGGAAGAATCAATTTCGTGAAAATGGCCATACTGTCCAAAGAAATTAATAGATATAATGCTGTCCCCATCAAGCTACCATTGACCTCCTTCACAGAACGGGGAAAAAAAACACTTTAAACTTCATAGGGAACCAAAAGAGAGCCTGCATAGCCAAGACAATCCTAGGCAAAAAGAACAAAGCTGGAGCTATCATGCTACCCGATTTCAAACTATACTACAAGGCTACAGTAATCAAAACATCATGGCACTGGTACCAAAACAAAGATACAGACCAATGGAACAGAACAGAGCCCTCAGAAGCAACACCACACATCTACAACATCTGATCTTTGACAAACCTGACAAAAACAAGCAATGGGTAAAGGATTCCCTGTTTAATAAATGGTGTTGGGAAAACTGGCTAGTCATGTGCAGAGAGCTGAAACTGGACCCCTTCCTTGCACCTTACACTAAAGTTAATTCCAGATGGATTAAAGATTTAAAGAAAAGACCTAACACCATAAAAACCCTAGAAGAAAACCTAGGCAATACCATTCATGACATAAGCATAGGCAAGGACTTCACAATTAAAACAACAAAAGCAATGGAAACAAAAGCAAAAATAGACAAATGGGATCTAATTAAACTTAAGAGTTTCTGCACAGCAAAATAAACTATCATTAGAGTGAGACCGCCAACCAACAGAATTTGAAAAAATTTTGCACTCCACCCATCTGTCAAAGGGCTACTATCCAGAATCTACAAAGAACTAAAGTAGATTTACAAGAAAAAGCAAACCCATTCAAAAGAGGGTGAAGGATATGAACAGACTTTTCAAAAGAAGACATTTATGAGGCCAACAAACATATGAAAAAATGCTCATCATTACTGGTCAGTAGAGAAATGCAAATCAAAACCACATTGAGATACCATCTCACGCCAGTTAGAATGGCAATAATTAAAAAATCTGGAGACAACAGATGCTGGAGAGGATGTGGAGAAATAGGAACACTTTTACACTGTTGGTGGGGAGTGTAAATTAGTTCAACCATTGTGGAAGACAGTGTGGTGATTCCTCAAGGATCTAGAAATAGAAATACCATTTGACCCAGCAATCCCATTTACTGGGTATATACCCAAAGGATTATAAATCATTTTATTATAAAAACACATGCGCATGTAATGTTCATTGTGGCACTGTTTACAATAGCAAACACCTGCAACCAACCCAAATGCCCATCAATGATAGACTGGACAAGGAAAATGTGGCACATGTATACCATGAAATACTATGAAGCCATAAAAATTGATGAGTTTGTGTCCTTTGTAGGGACATGGATATATCTGGAAACCATCATTCTCAGCAAACTGAAACAAGAACAGAAAACCCAACACCACATGTTCTCATTCATAGGCAGGTGTTGAACAATGATACATGGGCACAGGGAGGAAAACATCACACACTGGGGGCTGTTGTGGGGTTGGGGGATAGGGGAGGGATTGCAGGGGGCAGGGAGGTTAGGGAGGGATAACACTGGGAGAAATGCCTGATGTAGGTGACAAGGGGATGGAGACAGCAAATCACCATGGCATGTGTGTACCTATAACAACAATCCTGCAATATCTGTACATATACCCCAGAAATTAAAATACACTAAAAGAAAAAGAAAAGGAAAATCATAAGGAAGAGAAAATGTATTAGAAGAAAACAAACAACAAACAAGGCTTGGGCCCAAAATTTTCTTTCTTTAGTGTCCTTGTCTGTAGTGGTATGAGAATAATGCTGGCTTCATAAAATGAGTTTGGGAGTGCTCCTTCGTCTTCATTTTTTTGGAAGATTTTGAGAAGGATTGCTGTTAGTTTTTTCCTCAAATATTGGATGGAATTTACCAATGTTGATACAAAATCAACATAAAAAATGCAGTTATTTCTCTACACCTACAATGAACTATCCAAGAAATGAATTAGTGGCCAGGTGTGGTGGCTCACACCTGTAATCCTACCACTTTGGGAGTCCAAGGCAGGTGGATCACCTGAGGTCACAAGTTTGAGACCAACCTGTCCAACATGGCAAAACCCGGCCTCTACTAAAAATACAATTAGCCAGGCATGGTAGTGGGCACCTATAAACCCAGCTACTCAGGAAGCTGAGGCAAGAGAATCCCTTTAACTCAGGAGGTGGAGGTGGCAGTGATCCAAGATCACACCACTGCACTCCAGCCTGGGTGACAGAACAAGGGTCCATCTCAAAATCAAAACAAAGCAAAACCCCCCAAAGTAAATTAGAAAAACAATCTCATTTGCAATTGCATCAAAAAGGAAAAAGTACTTAGGAATACTCAAGGAGGTGAAAAATCTGTACATTAAAAACTATAAAATACTGATGAAAGTAATTGAAGAAGAAAAATAAATGCAACAGTATCCTGTGTTCATGGTTTGGAGGAATTAATATTGCAAAATTGTTAATACTAACCAAAGTGATCTACAGATTCAATGCAAGCCCCATCAAAATCTTAATACAATTTTTTACAGAAATAGAAAAAAATTCTAAAATCCATTATAGAACTACGTAAGTCCCCAAAGATCTAAAGCAATCTTGAGAAGAAGTATAGAACTAGAGATGTCACACCTCTTGATTTCAAATTGTATTATAAAGCTATAGTACTCCAAAACCCAAGAAATAAACCCACACATATATGATCAACTAATCAACAAAGGTACTAAAAATACATCATGGGGAAACATAATCTATACAATAAATGGTATTTTAAACATTTAATATCCAAATATAAAAGAATGACCTATACCATACACAAAAATCAACTCAATATCGATTAAAAACTTAAATATAAGACCTAAAATTGTAAAATTACTAGACTAAGAAATAAGGTCTGTGGCATTGGTCTTGGCAATAACTTTTTTTGGCTGTAATGCCAAAATCACTTGCAACAAAAGTAAAGATAAACAAGTGAGACTAAGTTAAATTAAAATGTTGCAAAGCCAGGCATGGTGGTCCATGCCTCCAAATTCTAACACTTTGGGAGATCCCGAGGTGGGCAGATGGCTTGAGACCAGGAGTTTAAGACCAGCATGGGAAACATGGTGAAACTCTATCTCTACTAAAAATACAAAAATTGAGGTGGCAGGATCAACTGAGCCTGGGGAGGTCATGGCTGTGGTGAGCCGTGATCATGCCACTGCACTCCAACCTGGGTCACAGAGTGAGACCCTGTTTAAAAATATATATGTATCTGCCCAGCAAAGGAAACAACAGACAAAATGAAAAGGCAACCCGCAGAATAGGAGAAAATATTTGCAAACCATATTTCTCATAAGGAGTTAATATCCAAAATGTATAAAGAACTCATACAACTCAATAGCAAAAATACAAATAACTGAATTTTGAAAAATGAACCAAAGAGCTGAATAGACATCTCTCCAAGGAAGACATGCAAAGGGCCAACATATATCTGAAAAGGTGCTTAACATCATTAATCATAAAGGAAAGGCAAATCAAAATCACAGTGAAATACCACCTTACACATGTTATTAATAGGAATAATATTATCAAAAAGTTAAAAAATAGTAAGTGTTGGCAAGGAGGTATTCTTGTACACTGTTATGGGAATGTAAATTAGCATAGCCATTATGTAAAACAGTATGGAGATCCTCATAAAAGTAAAAATAGAACTACTGTATGATCCAGCATTCCCACTTCTGGTTACATATCCAAAGGAAATGAAATCAGTATGCCAAACAGACATCTGAGCTCCCCATTACAGCATTATTCACAATAGATAAGTTATGGAACAACCTAAGTGCCCACTGACAGATGAATGAAGAACGAAAATTGTGTGTGTGTGTGTATATATTATATATATATATATATATATATATATATATATCTTAGCCATAAAAAGAAGGAACTCATTCCGTTTACATAAACATGGATGAAATTTCAGAGTATTTTGAAATAAGCAAACTAAGTGAAATAAGCCCGATGCAAAAGAAAAAAACATTACATGATATCATTTATATAAAAATAATTTTAAAAAGTTGAACTAATGGAAACAGAAAGTTGAATGGTGGTTACCAGGGTCTAGGTGTTGAGGTAATGTGGAGACATAAAAACAAAATTATTTTAATTTTCGCCTTTATATACCATTTAGATTTTTCATAGTAAATATGTAACCTTAAAAAATAAAATGTGCAATTTCAATGTAAAGATGTTGTTAGAACATAATTTTGCTGATTTTTTCCCTATATGATTGTGCCAAACTACCCTATAACTTGAAGAACTCCTTTTTGAGCAGGCAAAATATAGATTGTTCAATAGAAGAAAAGGAGGAATTAGTAGGGCAATCTTCTATAGCCTAATAGGCAAGGTTGTGAATTATACTTTGCTTATAGTACATTTTATTTCGTTTTATCTACTGAAGAGAATGATTTACTCATTAGGTTTCTACGAAACATAGAGAGCAACTCCATTTCAGAGATGCTCAAATAATACAGACCTAAGTGGCTCATAATATTTTTTTGATAATGAGATATAATGGAATGAGGCATTGTAGAAAGAGTGCTCCTTTCCCCAGACATCACTTGCATACCAGGGGCTCTGCCCCTCATTGTCCAGCTACACTAGGCTAATTAATATTTTTGAGATACCCAGTGCTATTTCATGTGTCTTTGATGCGAAGCTCTATGTCTTCACTTGTACTATTCTGTTCTGTTTTGTTTTGTTTGACATAGTGTCTACACTTCCTTTCTGGCTGTTGAATTCCTACTCATCTTTTAAGACTCTACTGAAAAATTAACTCTTCTGTGAATATGTTTAAATTTCCCTCACCAAAAATTTTTCCTTCATTGTGTTTTTTATATTACAGCATTTAGTATAATCTAAGTGTGATGCTTGCATGTTTATCTACCACTCTAGACTGAGAGTTTATAGAAGAAGATCTTGTGAATTCCGTTTTAGTACAGTTAGCCTTGCAGGTGACTCCAAGGAACTTTGAAGCTCTCTTTACGGAAATTTTCCTACAAATAGGCAACATGACTTCTTTATTTAGTGTCCTGGACACACACCCACACACACACACACACTCACACACACACAAATAGGATAGTGTTTGTCTTGTATATATCTGGCACTAAATATGTTGGTAAATATTTTTTTGATGTATTTTGGAACGTTCTTAAGACCCATGAAAGTCAAACATTGTTCAAGCTGTTTTATTCAGCTGTTTTACATTAAGAAGAGACCTATACCTCTGGTAGAATCGGCTTTGACCCCATCTGGTCCTGGACATTTTTCAGTTGGTAGGCTATTAATTGCTGCCTCAACTTCAGACCTTGTTATTGGTCTATTCAGGAATTCAACTTCTTCCTAGCTTAGTCTTGGGAGGGTGTAAGTGTCCAGGAATTTATTCATTTCTTTTAGATATACTGGTTTATATGCATAGAGGTGTTTGGTGTTTCCAGTAATCTCTGATAGTAGTTTGTATTTCTGTGGGATTGGTGGTGACATCCCCTTTATTATTTTTTATTGCATCTATTTGAATCATCTTCTCTCTTTTCTTCTTTATTAGTCTGGCTAGCAGTCTATCTATTTTGTTGATCTTTTAAAAACAAAAACCAGCTCCTGGATTTGTTGATTTTTTGAAGGGTTTTTTTATGTCTCTATCTCCTTCAGTTCTTCTCTGATCTTAGTTATTTCTTCTTGTCTTCTGCTAGCTTTTGAATTTGTTTGACCTTGCTCCTCTAGTTTTTTTTAATTGTGACGTCGGTAGGGTGTCGATTTTTAGAGCTTTCCTCACTTCTCATGTGGGGATTTAGTGCTATAAATTTCCCTCTAAACACTGCTTTAACTTGGAACCCACCCAAATGCCCATAAATGATAGACTGGATAAAGAAAATGTGGCACATAGACAACATGGAATACTATGCAGCCATAAAAAAGGATGAGTTCATGTCCTTTGCAGGGACATGGATGAAACTGGGAACCATCATTCTCAGCAAACTGACACAAGAACAGAAAACCAAACTGCTTGTTCTCACTCATAAGTGGCTGTTGAACAATGAGAACACATGGACACAGGGGAAGGGACCATCACACACTGAGGCTTGTCGGATGGGGGGCTAGGGGAGGATATGAGGGGGTGGGGGCATTGGGGAGGGATAGCATTAGGAGAAATACCTAATGTAGATGACGGGGCAATGGATGCAACAAACCACACCCATGGCACGTGTATACCTATGTAACAAAGCTGCACGATCTGCACATGTACCTCAGAAAATTAAAGTATACATATATATATATATATGTGTATATATATATATATACACACACACACACGCACATACATCAAACTACCCAACCTAAAACAAATACATAGAACAACTGGGGGAAAAAAAAGAAAAGAAAAGAAGGGAACTATACTATAGCCAGACTTGGAGAACTAATTCATTCTGGTTTTGAAATTTTTGAAGAAGAAAATAACACTCTGCATTGTAATCATCCAGTTTGTCCCAGGGTATTAGCGACAGAGATGTTTCCATATGTGAAGAACATAAAACTGAATAGTTACTTTCAATTGGAGTTCCACTTTATTAATCCCAGTAAGGAAAGAAAAATTCTCTGTTACTCAACCCCAGAGTATCTTTTTCTACAAAATTTATGCAGTGTCAATCCATTTATCTTTTGTGTGAATGCTTTATCCCAGCCTCAGTAATGTGCTATGCAGCACCGACAGTTTTTAAGGTAATAAATATCTACTGTGCCAAGCTGAGCGATTGACTCAAAGGTGTGGTGTTTTTACTTAATCATGGTCCCATACATTTCTTTTACTCTAATTGCTAACTTTACACAGCATTGAAAACAAGAGCGTACACAATTATTCAGAGTACAAAATATGCAGATATGTTAACATGTTGTAGGGCAAACCTGGGCAATACTATGTAGCATGCATAAGTGTCATAGCTGGAAGGATAGCTTCTGAAGCCAGAGAGCTGTGGATTTTGAACTTGACGTTCCATTCTCTTGACTGAATAGACATATGATCATCCTTTCAGAGGAAGACAGAATCTCTGAGTCCTTTTGGAAGCATATCAACGGGTGTGTGTGTGTGTGTGTGTGTGTGTGTGTGTGTGTGTGTGTGTGTGTGTCTGTGTGAAGGTTTGCACAAAAGACAAATAGGCAGTGTTTGTAACAAAAACTAATAAAAAATGAGAAACTTTCCTGGGCGCCGTGGCTCACGCCTGTAATCCTAGCACATTGGGAGGCCGAGGCGGGTGGATCATGAGGTCAGGAGTTCAAGACCAGCCTGGCCAAGATGGTAAAACCCCGTTTCTACTAAAAATACAAAAATCAGCCAGGCGTGTTGGTGGGCGCCTGTAATCCCAGCTACTTGGGAGTCTGAGGCAGGAGAATCGCTTGAACCTAGGAGGCAGAGGTTGCAGTAAGCTGAGATTGCGCCATTACACTCCAACCTGGGTGACAGAGCGAGACTCTCTCTCAAAAAAAAAAAAGAAAAACAGAACTGATATTTGATTAGTTTACAATTCTAAAACTGAAAATCATCCACATTGTGTGTTCTAGAAAGATTTCCTGCATTATGACAGAATTGCAACGTTACAAACCTCTTCCAGTATGCCCACACAGAAATTGGAAAATCCCCCAAAATGATGCCAAATATTATACTTGCCTGCATTCTTTATTGTGGTAAATGTGATGAGAAATACAAGATACTTGTACTCATGTGATATTAGCAAAAGTGTTCATTGATTTGTCACAGATTATTGTTCTGTGCGCAACAAATTCAGACCAACATCTACATAGCAACACAATGTTTAAAGATTAAATGTGGTACACATACACCATGGAATACTATGCAGCCATCAGAAATGATGAGTTCGTATCCTTTGTAGGGACATGGATGAACCTGGAAACCAACATTCTCAGCAAACTGACACAAGAACAGAAAATAGCACCACATGTTCTCACTCATAGGTGGGTGTTGAACAATGAGAACACATGGACACAGGGAGGGGAGCATCACACACTGGGGTTGTCTGGGGGGGGGCCAAGGGAGGGACAGTGAGGGAGTGGGGGAGTTGGGGAGAGATAGCATGGGGAGAAATGCCAGATATAGGTGATGGGGGAGGAAGGCAGCACATCACACTGCCATGTGTGTACCTATGCAACAATCTTGCATGTTCTTCATATGTACCCCAAAACCTAAAATGCAATTAAAAATAAATAAATAAAAAAATGCCCTGAATATGTGATGGTTCATGAAAATAGTAATTTCCAAAATTCCCCTAAGCTGGGATTTTTTTTCATTCTCTCTCTCTTCCTGTCTCTCTCTGTTTCTTGGAGATAAAGAGCAGTCTCAAATTAGAGACATGTTCTTTTTGAGTATACTATTACTTGTAGCATTCTCAATCGTGTGAAACCACGAGATCACATCTTTGTGGACAGAGCAACAAAAGGTATGAAAAGTTGTCTTTGTAAATATGGCTAAGAATTTGAAGGGTACTAGTGGCCTGACCTAGCTATACTTTGCCAATTGTTTTATAATTAGAAATGGCAATCTATTATACCACTGCCATATCCCTGTACAGATTTTTGTACTGGCAATTAGAGTCCTGCTGTAATCAATTTCTAAAGTGCAGAAATGGCTTTGAAATAGAGGTCGAAAGGATTTTCAAAAACAATAGAAAAAAGCGTAGATTGTCTCGAAGAGACTGTTGTTTAAAAACTATGCCAGTGAAGGCACATTTTAGTTTTACCCATGAATGACATCTCATCTAAATGAGGCTTCTAAGATACATTTTTATGAAATCTGTTGAAAATGGTTATCAGTTCTGATCCCACCACCCCTTATCCACAGAATAGTTATGATCATCTGATATAGACAAAGAGTTATTCATTTTCCGTCATATGCCCATTTGGACAATTGATGTTTGGAAAAATTAAACCCATGTAGCTGAGGTCTTTGAAAAACTCTTCAGTGAGATTGACTGGCTTAAAACTGGAACAATATACAGGTTAGATGGGAGGAGTGCCACAGATAACTTCCCTCTCAATCCTTTAAGGATTCCATGGCAATGAGCATGTGCTCTCTTTGGGTACAAACAAAACTCCTGGGAGGGGGAATCTGGAGCCTGTTTTGCATTCAAAAAGTTGCAAATAGCCCGAAGAAAGTGGTTGTTTTCTTTTCCATATTCTATCTTAGGCTAAATACAGTGTAACAATTGAATATGCATTCACAGATAGGGGTGGAAAACTGACATAAGTGCTATGCCATAGAAAGGTGGCTTTCAAATTGTGGTACGTATCAGATTCAGGAGATTCCCAGGTCAAGCCTAGAACCAAAGAAGCATACAAAACATCACAGGTGATACAGGTACCCATAAAAAGCTTGAGGACCACCAGTCTACTGCAATGTTAATAGACGCTCCATGAAAATATGGCTTTGTGGCCAAATAAGTTTGTCTCAGCATTTGTAAAAGTTAAACAGACATCTTTAACATAGGACTTTTCAGTCCTATGTTAATCTGCTAATGCACACTAATCCTGAAGAGAGGAATAGTGTATGCCAGTGTGGTATAGTTTGGTTCTGTGTCCACACCTAAATATCATTTAGAATTGTAATCCAAATGTGCTGAGGGGAGGGAACTGGTGGGGAGGTGATTGGATCCTCAGGGCAGTTTCCCCATGCTATTCTCATGATAGTGAGGAGTTCTCACTAAATCTGATTGTTTGATAAGTGTCTGGCGCTTCCTCATTCTCTCTCCTGCTGCCATGTGAAGAAGGTCCTTCATCTTCTGTCATGATTATAAGTTTCCTGAGGACTCCCCAGCCATGCAGAACTGCTAGTCAATTAAGCCTCTTTCCTTTATACCAGCGTGAGAACGAATACCAGTGGTTCTCTAAGTCCCAAGGACCATCAGCCTCAGCATCACCTAGAAACTTGTTAGAAATGCCAAGATTTGGGCCTACACAAGACCCACTCAATCAGAAACTCTGAAGGTGAGGTCCAGTGAACTGAGTCTTATAAGCCTTCCAAGTGATTCTGATGTGAGCTAATATCTGAGACCTAATATTATTTGATGTGTTTCCCAGAACTATTTGACTAAGAGGCTTTTTTTCTTTCATCAGTTTGGTGGCAAGACTAATATTTTCTGTCAGGAGGAATGCTACTGAAGGATGTGCCTGGGAGCGTGGGGTGGGAAATGGTGTGTGTGTAATGATATGTGAAAGTATTGGTATCATCACTTGCAGAAAGGTTTATTTGAGGGCTATTTATTTTACTTATAAATTTATTTTAACACCACTGTCTGTTAAAAACAACTTTATGGCAGCTCAAAAAGAATGCTGAAGGTAAAGGATTCTTCCTGTGCATTTTGACTCTTTCCTATTAATGCCAGGCATCCCTGAGGCTAATTTGCATATTATTACCAGCAGACCTACACTATTTGTGAACAACAAAAAAGCAAGACCAGCAACTGAAGTAGTCAATAACCAAACTTTAAGGTTCTTAGAGAAAGAGGGAGACAATGTACTACTTTTCCCCTACTGATTGAAAATTAGTAAAGACTTACTAGGGAGAGGTGGTTGAGTGAGAGTCTCCTTGCGTTTAAACCATAGTACAAAGGCTCCTGCATCCAAGATAGGCAGGTGACCTTACCTCACGTAGGTGTGCTTTAGAGCTCAGGCAGGATGAAGCAGAATGAGGAGGACTTAGGATGAAATCACAAGGTTACTAGACTGGGCTGGGGTGGGCAGGGATAGGGGCTCATGCTGAATCTGGCCCAAACATCTTAGAAATGAGGACTCTCCCCTCATTACAAAAGCATGCTGTTTGGGGCCCCAGTAATTTTATTTGCAGATGCTCTGAGAACACTAGTCAATTACATTTTATGTATTTCACAACTCTTCCCTCCATATACAGATGTTCCTTCATTTACGATGGGGGTCACATACCAATAAACCCATCTTAAGTTGAAATTACATTTAACACACCTAACCTAACAAACATCATAGCTTAGCCTAACCTACCTTAAATGCACTTAGAACATTTACATTAACTTACAGTTGGACAAAATCATGTACTACAAAGCATATTTTATAATAAAGTGTTGAATATCTCATGCCATTTATTAAATACCGTACTGGAAATAAAAAGCAAAATGGTTGTATGGGTGCTTGAGATATAATTTCTACTACATGCCTATTGCTTCTGTACCACAGTGAAGCCCCAAAAATGTAAGCTGAACTATTATAAGAAGTCAGAGACCATCTGTATTGACTATTCTCAGTGTTCATTGCCAGATAATGGCAGCTATGGGGAGCTAGAGAAAAGTCATCAACATTAAAAAGTATTTGCATTTTCGTTCAGTTCTCAAAGGTAGAAAAGACAGTAGATATTTAGTCCTGTGTATTCCCTCTAGAGAGGAGAGAAATAAGCAAAAGAGAGGGGGAAATGACACTACAAGTTGCAGAGAAAATACAAGCACAAAGGTCTCATTTGTATAATTTGAACACTGAATGGGAATGTGAAATCCTCTAGTAACCAATCTGAAGTCCAAGTACAGTAGATAATAAAATAAACACACTTTAAAGTGTTCATGTTAATATGAATTGCTAGACTGTAGATTATCTGAGGACACTGACCTTATCTACATTATACAATGTTTATTCCAGTTGCTACTTCAGTTAATGGCACATAATGGATGCTCAATAAATACATGTTGAAAGATTATTCTTTGAATGAATATAAAGAGTTTATTCGGTGCGTATTTGGGTATACAACAACAAATATTAAACAACTTTTTAAATCTTTTTGTGCACAGGACAGAAAACTGCCTGTACATGCTATGTCCACTTTTGGAACACAGATTTAAACAATTATTAATGCACAAAATCTTACATATCATGCAACTCTATGCCAAGAACCCAACTTTCTTCCATGCAACAGATATGAAGATCTAAATGGAAACCTAGCTAATTCTTAAACACTTTTCCAGTAGCAAGTATAATATATGTTGTTGAGGGAAAACCAGTCTTAATATTTTCTTGTACACAATATTCATGTGCCAAATACAATGACAGAAGGACTCATACATATATAGATAAGACATCTCTTATTTTAACAACACAAAAGACAACATCACAGTTCCACAGTTCCTGTCTTTACATAAGAAGCCACAACAATAGTTTAACATGATACACAAATGGAATTAAGAGAAATCTACACTTGATGATAATTTTTAAAGTTATATTTACTGACTGGGGTTGACAATACAACTAAATTTCTAGTCACAAAGTACAGCACAATAACTTGACCACAATACTACAAATCTAAATAAAAAAAAAAAATTGGTAAAATCACAAGAACACTGTTACCTTGAGCCTGAGATGCCAATTCAGATTGAACCCTCGAATTTGGTTGATTTGGATTAAGTGACACAAAAAGTCAATAGAACCATTGAATTTCAGAAATCATAAAGTTGCACTATGCCGAAGAAAATGTACACGTGAATCAAGCGTCGATAGAAAACATTAAGCCAAGAAAACAACACAGTTCACATAATTTTGTTTGCCCCGACAAAACATTTAAGCAGTTAATTTTGTTACGTTATGTTTTGTTTTGTTTATTTTTGAAGAACAACTGTGGTCTCTTTAAACTTTCTTGGTGGGAGAGCAAATTTTGATCAGCATTAGTGCTGTGAAATATTTTTGGTTTGTGATCCCCCAAAGTATAGGTGAGATCATGTGAAAATTTGGCAGTCCTTCTCCCAGATTTAGTTCACTGAAATGCTTGGCATTCTTTTGCACAAGCTCAATCTAAATAATGGGGCTTTAGTATGAATGATAAGAAAGTCTAATGGCAGACAGAATAGTGAACTCTGCCTGTTTGTTTTGTAAAATGTCACAGACAAATTTGAACTTTTGGGTGAAGGACTGCTAGAAGAATTCAACAGCACCTAGAGGTAAGGTTCTGTTACAGAGCCCTTGTTTTGCCCTCACTGGCTACGTTGATTCATTGTGGCTCATGGATTTGCCTCCGTTCAGCACACCAGAGACACTTCTGCTCTTGGTTGGGGTCCCGCTTCCAGATCGGAGAACTCCGTAGATCGTGCAGTGATGGCTCCTTGTACATGGCCACTGAAAAGCACATAAAGATGGTGTAAAAGGCCTTCAATTGGGCACACTATTATTATTGTATTCTTGAAAATTTCTAAGAATAGTTTGTAGATGTTCTATTCTACACACCTAAATGATAAGTATGTGAAGTAATGCGTATGTTAATTAGCTTGACTTAGCTATTCCACAATGTATACATACTTTAAAATATCTTGTTGTTCATAATAGATATGTACAATTTTTATGTCAATTAAAAACTTAAATTTAGAAAAGAAAAAGAGAAAAAAATACTTTAAAAAAATGGGCATACCACACTGATCCGCAACTTTCTGTTGGTTACTACACTTCTGTGCCTTAAGCCAGACATGAAAACATTGCTTTCAAGGACTCAGTAGAGAGTGGACTGGATCAGATTAAGCAAAGATCTAGCCTTGGTGTAGTAGTGTGTAAAGAATTTTAATGCCTAACTTCTATCACTTATGGTTATGTAAGAGAGGATTAATAAAAAATGCATTTAATAAAGCTCTTAGAAGTTTAAATATGATCTATAGCATACTGTGCAAGGCAAATATAAAAATTTAAAACATTTTAAAACACTGATTTCTATCATTCTTTAAAATGAAACACTTTAAGACTCTAAGTATTAGATAGTTCTTGGTACAGTGAATGGTAACATTTATTATTGCTGTGCTATAAATAACCATACTAGCTTATAGTTATGGAACACTTATAACATGCTAAATACTGCTCTAAGTTCTTTGTATACATTATCCAATTTAATCTCTGTGAGGATCTTGTAAGTCCTCTTATCCATATTATACAGATGAACTTGAGGCATACACAGGTAAATAACCCGTTCAAGACCATCCATTAGTAAAAAGTGAAGTTAGGCCTTGAATCTAGGCAGTCTGGCTCCAAAAAATGTGCTGTAAAACACAGCGCTATGCTTATTTGAATTGGGCAGTGTCTGCCTCTACTCCAAACCCCTACTGTAACCCCAGGCTACTAACCTCTTTGAAGTCTTCCTCTGCCTTGCCTGCATTTTCTGTCTCTTCTCTACCATATCTCACTATTTCTTATATCCCTATTTTCCATAGCCTATTCTTATCCTTCACCCTTATTATTTTGCTATTAATCTGCTAATAATGATGGGAAAACTATAAGCAAAAGTTGCTGAAATAATATGTTGGGCCCTTAGAGAGGACCCAAGGAGCTTTCTGGTAAGTGTTAAGTGTACACACATTTTTAACACCTATGTTTCTGCCCAAGCAACATTTTAGCATAATTTGGGGGTCTTGGCTGTCCTGAGTTAGCAAGTAAGTTACTTCCACATGAGTAAAGTGTCATTATATATACATGCACTATGGAAAAATTAAAATCAGGAGAGCAAATGTTTTTGAATATAACAAAATGTTACCTTTTTTTAAATGAATATCTGAATATGGAACAACTATTTCACTTTCGAAAGTATGATAAAGGACTGCTTTAAATTACTATTTCTAAGTGTTCAACATCACTAATCATCAGGGAAATGCAAATTAAAACCACAAAGAGATATCACCTTACTGCTGTAAGAATGGCCATAATTAAAATGTCAAAAAGCAACAGATGTTGGCATGGATGTGGTGAAGAGGGAACGCTTTAACACTGCTAGTGAGCATATAACTTAGAACAACCACTATGGAAAACAGTATGGA
Source organism: Ateles fusciceps (assembly GCA_036589455.1). Lineage (NCBI taxonomy): Eukaryota > Metazoa > Chordata > Mammalia > Primates > Atelidae > Ateles > Ateles fusciceps. The sequence continues at coordinate 150,148 of JAZHEH010001915.1, forward strand.
GAATTCTTAAAGAACTAAAAGTAGAACTACCATTGGATTTGGCAATCTCACTCCTGGGTATCTACTGAAAGGAAAATGAATCATTGTATAAAAAACGACACCTGCACAGGTATGTTTATAGCAGCAAAATTCACATTTGCAAAAATATGGAACCAACTTAAGTGCCCATCAATCAATGAGTGGCTTAAAAAAATGCGGTATATATACACCATGGAATACTACTCAGCCATAAAAAGAAATGATATGATGTCTTTTGCAGCAGCATGGATGGAGCTGGAGGCCATTATTCGAAGTGACATAACTAAGGAATGGAAAACTAAATATTGTATGTTCTCACTTAAGTGGGAGCTAAGCTATGAGGAAACAAAGGCATAAACATGATATAATGGACTTTGGGGACTTGAGTAGGGGGAAAGTTTGGGAATGGGTTAAGGGATAAAACATTACATATTGGGTACAGTGTATACTGCTTGGGTGATGAGTGCACCAAAATTTCAGAAATCACCACTAAATAACTTATCTATGTAACCAAAAACCACCTGTACCCCCAAAACTATTGAAATTAAATAAATAAATAAGTATATTTAGTAGCATAATCCATAGTTTCCACAACATCAAATTTACCTTTTAGTGGTTTGGGCAGAAAATGAGCTGCAGGCTTGTTCTTCTTCACATGGTTGCCTTTCATAATCTCTCCTTCTTTGTTCAGACCCAGATACCACCCTCGGCCTGACTGCTGCTGACGGTATATCATTGATGAATATGTCACGTAATAATTTTCAAACACTGATTCTTTGAATTTGCACTCAGGTGTGAAAAGTTCCTGCAACAAAAGTAAATAAAAGTTCAGTGTTTATAGCTATGAATTCTCTGTAGAATCATGTGGTATTGCCTTTTAGGAGGTTAAGACATGCTTTGTTAAAGCTTGTATGACTGGTGCTCTATTTTAATAGTATAAACTATCATCATTGGAAATCAGTGGACTGTATATAACATTTCACGTGATGCTTTAGAAAAAGCCATAAGTGAAAGTGCTATTGATCAATGATTAGCTCTCTTTGTTATAGGTAGTGGGAACATTAGGACAAGCCACATAAGTGAAATATACTGGACAAATACAAGAGCCAAGGATTGAAAAGACAAGCATAAAACTGACATACGGAGCTTTATTCCCTTCAGGATTCAATATGAGAAAATAAACATTCGGTCCTTGTACATAATTTTCATGGATTCTTGAATTATTATACACTATGGTTGTCAATTGCCTCAGGCTGAAACCTGTGTTACAGTGCTGGCTGCCTATATTTCTAAAAGAATGCTACAAAGAAAGCCTACCTTTGACTTCTAGGTAAACCAAATTGATTTTTTTTGGATCATTGGACCTTGGCTTGAGACAGAAAGAAAAATTCCCCCTCACTCTATCCTTGCCTTACAGTAATATTTACATGCAAATCAATACAAAATTAAGGAATTTACAGTAATTCTACCAGCAGACATAATAGAGCAGCCCAGTGGACTCTGAAGTCAGGAATGTGGTTCTCCGCCATGCATTTGGCCATCTTTACTTTAGACTGGGAAGGCTCCTGCCCTCAATAGACCATTTCAAGGAAAAAATAAATAAAATAAAAACCTTTTGTGTGTTTGAGTGTACATGTGTGTATCTATGTGTACAATAAGCAGCCATTAAAAATAGTAATTTCAAAGCTAAATGAAATGAATAGCAGATTTGAATCTAAAAGTAAGCCATAGAGTAGCAAAGGGCCTACTTGGAGTGGAAGATTATCAGGAAAATGCTAACTGAGCTACATGTGATAGAGGCACCAATTAAACTATCAGATTTTTGCTAATTTGCTGAGATGTTATCAGGAAAAAAAATACTTGGAACTATCACCAAAAACATGTGTACAAATATTGCGAGCTTTCTGGGGCACCAGTCTTTTAAAAACAATGTCTCCATGGTTCTACCTTCCTTCACTTTCATATTGGATACCATTCTAAGCAATACACACTAGCTGAGAAACAATTATCTGAAGCACTCTCAGTCACTTCAGCAAGGAGGGGCATATTCCTCAGGCAAGGCAGCTTTTCTCTGAAATTTAAGCACTCAAGCAATTTCCTTTCCTTTTTTCTGGGATTCTACAAACACTGCTTCACACAGTAATCTGCCTAATCTCCCCCTACTTCCCCAATCTGGCTCCCAGAATGCACGAATTGGAGTATCTTTTGGGGTTATTTCAGCCTAGGGGCACACTTGATAGATCTTCAGAGGATTCACACAAATTCAACCTACTCAAGAAGCAATGTACTTCTAAGGCAACTGTCACATGTTAGGAACCAAAATGTTCTATTTATGGGCTGTGAAACCTCCTCTTTGTAGGATTTCTCAACATAAAGAAAGCCAAGAAAGTACAAATAAATTTGACTAGAAGTCTCCACATTTCTTTTAGTGATGAGGACAACTGCATAGAACGTTGCTGAAATTGTTTGAGAATTAAATCACTGTATGGAAAAACACATCATCACTGGAGAATGGATTTTCCTTTCATAAAGAGTCAGAAACCATTTGAATATAAATCTGGTGAACAATGCATATGATCAAGGCAAGTGATACCAATTAGCCACGTAAAACAATGTATGGCTGACTCCAGACTGGTGAGATGGGATCATTGCATATTCTAAGGCAGATCCCAAAATGGGCTGCATTTAATGTCTTATGTGAGAGCAGCATTCATTCATTCATTTAATACACATTTTCTAACGATCCATTATGTACTTGGTTGGTCCTAAATATTCATAGACAAGTAATATGTGGCCTCAGACAGCTTATCATATATTTGCAGGCATCAAACATGTACCCAAATGGCATAGATACAATGTGTGCTACCATAACGAAAAAAGGAAGGTTTACAGGAGGTGCTGTATGAAAACAGAAAAAGCCAGACTTAAATCTGACTGAGGGACTAGGGAGGGATTCACAGAGAGGGTGTCATTTTAGCAGAGCTTTTCAATACAGAAAACAGGGAAGAATAATATCTGAAGCACAGAGCCACACTTCCTCTACTTTTCCTGTGTTCCCTGTCTTAGTAATTTGGAATCCACCATCCTGGCAGTTGCTCACACTTAACACTTCAGAGGACCTTTCATTTTATTCCCATGATCTCTAGTCTATGATCCATGACCTTCACCTTCCATTCCCATTGCCACTGCTCTAGTTTGCGCCTTATTACCTCTTCACTGGACTGCTGTCATAACCTCCTAACTGGTTTCTTCTCTTCAGCTGGCAGGTTTGCTTTCCTAAAGCAAAGTTCCCTTCCTTGGGAAATTTTGATGATTTCACCTTGTCTATAGTGAAAACAACAACTTGATGTAACATTGAAAAATTATCTACAATTCAGCCACTACCATGCCTTCCAGCATCATCTTCCAGTGTCATTCACCACAGAACCATGTGTGCCTTCGTGTTTTACTGATGCCATTCATTTCCTTTGCTTAGAATGTCATTCCTTTGCTTCTCTACCTACTGGCTTTCCTCTAATCCCTCAAGGCCTAGCTCAAATATGTCTGTTTCCCAGAATCACATATAATCTCTCCCAATCAGAACTGATTACACCTGTTATCTGTGCTCCCATAAACTCTATCTACATCTCTAGCATGGCCTGTGACTCATATAACTGTATGATTAGCTCCAGATGGTAGGGAACTTGTCTGACGTTTTTCCCCAATCTACCTTCCCCTCACAAAAATGACACATGTTAGCACATGGCAGATCACTTGATTATTGTTTATATAATTTAAATTTCAGAGATTCTTATTTAAATATTGGAAATTCCAGGACTCAGAAGTATCAACTAGTAAAAAGTCTGCAGGGAGTTTCCTTAATACATATCATGAAATCAGCTATATGTAAAATGAGGCTGTTACTGCATGGACAGATTCTGCAAATGTGATTTAATATCTGTTAAGAATAACATGGCACCTACAATGTCAGGAGAAAAAACTTGGCAATTGTTACAACTATTGGAAAATGGCAAGGAAGCACTCAATGAACTGAGTGCTCTGTCACATCCTGGCAATTTCTTAGTCATCACCACTAAATTTGGATTCAAAAACTCAGTAGAAAGGGGAGAAAAATGAGGCCAAAAAAAGAATGTTGAAGCAACCAAAGAGTGTTCTGTTCTCTGTGTATGACACTGTCATTTTATCCAGTGTTGAGTAGGCAGAAGAGGCTTGATTTTTATCAAATGTGGAAAAATATGAGCATCCCACCCAACACAGGCAGGTCCACCAAAAGGGTACAGTTTCACTTCTATGTCTCTGCAGCGATACATATGAATAATAGAAATTGGATTTGCCCCAACCCATGAAATCCCTGTTCAGAGGATACTAGGTAGACGTTTGTCAAGAAACCAACCTATTTCGATTAATCTGAAGATGCTCAATAGTGAGCTGGAAGAAGGTATTATAGTGGTCTTGACACATGGGAAGCACTAAATGAAGGCAGCAATCGCTGTGTTCTGGATTTAACAGTCACTAGATAAATGTCTGCTATTGTAATAAATGCATGAATGAGTTAAAAAGATGTCATGAATTCCCTGCATAGTCACTGAGAAATTACTTGACATGAGTACAAAAGAAAAGATGCTTTAAGTCTTATGACCTTTTATATGTTGATTTCCCTTAAAAGTTGTTTACCACTCTTGCATATCTGTTTTTTTCAGACAAATAACAACTTTTTAGTTCAGGAAATAATCAATCTGTCTCTAATATCTTTCCTCTGTATAATCATGTCTATTCCCCTTGAAGTTCAATACTTGTTTCTTATCAGTAAATATTAAACTTTTTATTTAAGATATTCATATCAGTTAGTATCATTATAGTATAATGATAGTATTTTGGGTAAGGAATGAGGAATCCACATTTAGAGAATAAGTGGATCCAGGAGCAAAATCTAATATTTCTTTTACAAACATACTGACATGATTAAGGAGGAAATAATTCTTCGAAGGTTGAAATATCACTGACAAACATAAAACATATTAAAACCTCCACACAGACTTTGAGAGGCAAGTGAGCAATTCATTAGTGTAACCAGTTATGTTGAATATATACAAATAACTGCAACATGTTTTCTGGGTGTGCCAGAAAACATCTTTTTCCTGGAACAAAGGCTTGGGAGCAATATAAATTGTTATTCTCTGTCATAGTCAGAAAAAGCAACAGTGTCCTGGCCCCTGTCACGGAGGGCAAAGTATGGACAGAGTGTAGTATATCTTTGGCCTCCTGGAGCTGGAGCCAGGTCACAAGAAGCGTGGGCTATGATGATGGCTTCCCTCAATGGAGCCAAGTAAGGGCCATGTCAGCCAGCAGATGGTGTGTAGTTGTATCCTCAGTAGCCATACCAAACTGATGAGAGCTAAAATAGCTGTATAACATTTATGTTGTTTCAGCGTCTTAAACACATTCTCCAATACCAAAAGATACACACTAAGACTAAATATTTTCCTGATTAAAGTAAGTAATTTGGCAAACACAGGCCTTAATAACAGGTTTTTCATACTTTTTTTCACCCTGCTCTTGTATTTTCAGCTATAGTGCAATTGATAGGGTGGCACTGTTTCATTTGCGTCCGTATCTCAGCAGGATGGGAGGCTTTGAGGATTGCCATGCAGACTGTAAATGTTTCCCTTTAACACATTTCTCTCAAAAACATATTTTTTTTTACATGGGCTGTACTGATCCCCTTGTATCCAGAGTGAGAGACAGCAAGAGTCTACTGAAGTTGTCCATACATAAAATGGCAACACTAAGTCCTCAGTCTGGCGAACAAAGCCTGTGATGGCAGTGTTGCCAAGTGCACACATCCTGGTATAGAGTAATGTTTCTCGATATATTTTGTTTAATTCACATGTAACATTTGTTAAAGCAAGAACCATAGAACATAGAAAGAAAAACAGTTGATAGATATTAAGAGTAGCATTTAAAGAATGTTTGATAATGAACCTAGAAACACATAGTTTCCTCTTTTCAGTAGGTTCTTTAAGCCTATTTTCTATAAACCTTTCTCTTCTATGTTCCCACCTCTCTCTTCTTCTCCTCTCTTCCAGTCACATTTTTAGTAGCCTGATCATCCAATTAATTGAACAATTACTGCCAATAGCAAGGGTCACTCTTCTAATTCTGAGTCATGTTCTGAGGATAATTATTTTTCAAGATTTAAAGTTAGGTTATTTAAGCAGGTCTGACGTGTGTGCATCAATTATTCCTAGCCTAATGAAATTAATATGCAGATTAAAATTAGATTCTGTTGAAAAAACTTGAAAAAATAGAATCTTAAAACATAAATTGTGCCCATGGGGGTAACAATGTAACTACCTATATTCTCTATACAGGCTTGCCCTCTATCAGTTATTTCAAAATCCAGGACTAATCATTATATTTAGGGCTTTGATGTTCTCTCCCAGGGTATATTTGATGTGAATGAACTTCATTATTACTGAGATCAAAGCATGAGAAGGGAGAGATTGAGGAAGAGGGAATCAATACTCACCCAGTGCACTGTAGCTAAGCATAATTATTAATTCATGATAAACAGAATATGGATTGCTCACTCAAATATCCAGTGGACTATTAGATACTTGAGGGCAACTCCTAACATAAGGTCTGGAATACATTAAATTATCAATACGTACCTAGTGAAATAAATACATTAAAAATAGAATATATGAAGAAACTTTGGAAGCTCCCTTGTATAAATCCAAAAAAGGGTTAAATGTGGCACTACATTTTCCAATGAATAGAGGACTATTTTAAAGTAGAGACAGACAAGTCAAACTTGTCTGTGAGGGCAGAAAAGTAGGTGATTCTCAAAGGAGAAAAATGGCCTACAGATAAATTCGATTTAAATACTAGAAAGGATGAGAGAGAGGGAGAAGGGGAGGTAGGCGAAGAGGGGGAGAGAGTGAGGAAGGAAAGCAGGGAGGGCGGGAGAGACAGAAGGAGGGAAGAGAATACAGAATAACAAAAGAAAAACAATACTTAAGCAAAAATAAAAAGAACCCTAATAATTCAGACATAGGCAAGAAACTTATACTCTTGTTCTTTATGTCTGCAAATAGTTAAATGTTTCAGTTATATTCTACTAGCCTGATTTTTGTAAAATGGTGAAAAAAAGTTACCAGTTCTGCTGATCTTACTGGTTATTGTATGAGGATGCAATGAGATGATCTATGGTGAAAGAAGCTCTGAAAATTGTAAAGCTCCATAAACATGAAATGTGGGATTGCTTTGATAATACAGGCCCAGAAATCAAGGCCAAATAAATAAATTCACTTTTCAAGATTCTTTTCACTATGGGATCAATTCACCAAAAAAAGGGCCTGGCTATATGTGTTTTATTAACATGGAAGAATATAAATTCTGTCAAAAATTAGGACTGCACATGAATTACACTTTGTGTTCAGCACTCTCCTCCAAGCTTGGTTCTCAGAGAACTGTTTTGCCTCCTTTCATTTTTCATTTCTGTCTGCAATACACTGAAATGGCTGCAGTAATCCAAGCTACAGCACTAAAGAAATGCACTGCTTAAAAAGGGCTTCATGAAATACCATGCCACAAAATGACTTAAAAATACACATGTTAATTAGCAACCATTTGTAAAGAAATGCAAATTAGAATTAAGAATGTGCACATTGGGACTATTTTTTCTCATATGGTTACACTGAATTCTTGGTAGCATTTCTAGATTCCTAGATATTTCATAGATATTTTAATTTACCATATGTTGACCCCACAAAATACATCAGCATAGTATTGCTTTTTCTCCTTAGTTCTTCACAAACAAAAATAAGAAAAATATTCAGGAACCTGCCAACCAATGGCCTGTTGGGAACAGAACTAGGACTCAGATATGACCATATTTCAGCCCCAGAGTTCATTTAGTCCTATATATGGAATTGTTCTGGATTTTCATATATTTCTGTAAAGCAATGTCATACAATGGATTATCCAGGCTGTCAAATCTTCCAAAACATATTTGTTTTATATAACACACTGAAATAAGCTAGAAGTTAAAGAATGAGAGCAAACAAATACAATACATCCCTTCCAGAGGCTCAGATGGGTTGTTTTTGTCAAGATATAAAAATTACATTACCCAAATGCCTCACTCCTGCAAGCCTGTTCAGCAAATACATTTTGACATGGAAGTATCTTGTTTGAGACTCGTGACAAAGAAGAGAGATAGGCCATATGTCTTCAAGATTGTGTGACTGGCCCAAGACTGTGTTAGTCTGACCCTAACTTCCCCAAAGAATACAGATTGTTTAGGCAATTCAATTAGGTGGCAGAGGGTGTACTTCATTTTACATAAAATATGTGCCAGAGAGACTGTGTGAACTGCTGTATATTTTAAAACTTATTAGGGGATCTCATTCTTTAACAGAAATCTGTGGAAACGTTAATTCAAGTGAAGAACACTTCTCTAAGGTGAAGAACCCCTGAATAACTCCCTATTAACCTGCTTATTATGTGTATTAATTTAGTATATTGGTTTTTTTTTTTTTTTAATGGCAGGGCTGATCCATGTGCTTTGAAAGGTCAATCAAATATCAGATATGATTTCTAAAAATAAACCTTCTGGTCTTCTAGCCAGTCACTGGAATTAATTTGTTGCCCATTGGATACATAGTCTTTCTACCATGAAGCTTTCTAATTTGTGGCAGTACTCTTCTCTGTATTGACTTCAGAGTGGGATCTAAATCCAGTTGCAAGAATATGAGTTCTGAAGTACATGTTATCAGGAGAACAAGCTTAGTAGGTTGTGTCTTTTTAAATAGCTGTTGCAAGCACTTAACTAAAAATTCAAAGCTTAGGAGCTCTGAAAATTTTCCCAGAGATCCAACCAACTGTCATGCACAAGACAAAGGTCCTTTCCTCCTACATGAATTGGGACAGGCTCTGGCAAGGTCTATTAAAAATAAAATGATACCAGAGTAGGGTGCATATGATATTCTAGTACCTCAAGAATTTTCTTTTTTTTTTGAGATGGAGTATGTTCTGTTGCCCAGGCTGAAGTGCAATGGCATGATCTCGGCTCACTGCAACCTCCGTCCCCCACTGCTAGAATTCAAGGGATTCTCCCCGTCTCAGCCTCCCAAGTAGCTGGGATTACAGGCATGTGCCACCATGCCTGGCTAATTTTTGTATTTTTAGTAGAGACGGGGTTTTACAATGTTGACCAGACTGGTCCCGAACTCCTGACCTCAGGTAATCTGCCTGCCTCAGCCTCCCAAAGTGCTGGGATTACAGGCGTGAGCCACTGCACCTGCCAAAAATGTTTGAGAATCATAATTTTTACTCACATTGGATAGCAGTTCTGTTACATTTTGGTAGGATTGTCTCTGAAGGAAAGTGTCACAGTAATCAGGAGTCTGCTTCTTCAAAAACTTTGAAAGGGGATTTTCTTGAACAAGTAGAAAAGTAATGCTAGACAATAGCAATTGCTCAAATGGAAGTTATTAATACATTATTTTTCTACTGTAAAACATAAAAGCTGGTGTCATAGGGCAAGGTGCAAAGGCCTCATCTATAAAGCAAGGATTTGAATGGATGAGAATGGTGCTGCAGAGGACTATTAAACTGCTGCGTCACATTACATCTGCAAATGACTGCTAAGGATAACAAGTGCTAAAGAGAGGAATCTTTTTATGAAGAGTGCATTTCTACTCTCATCAGTTCCTTGAAAGGAGCTACATGAGAGGATGCTAGTGGGCAGTCATTTGTCACAAATCTGAATGGAGGAAGTCAATTTATTTATTTAAAACTCAAATAGAAGAAGCAATTCTAATCTAGGACTTACTGAAAGCCTATTGTGTCCCAGGCACTGTGACAGCCATCTTTGGAATATATAGCAATCTGCTTTACTCTTCAAGGCACTCTCTCAGTAATTACATCCCTCTGGCCTGAGAGGAGGAGTTTTCTCCCACTTCACAGGTGAGAAAATCACAGCAACGGTGCCCTTAACAAGTCATTTTAAAAATCAACTCAATTGCAAGTGCACTTTTTCACCCACAGAGTAGTCACTGGGTAGACAATAGGCAGTAATATAAAATCCCTTCTAAACATGCAATTTCAACAATTGCCAAAGGCCTAGGCCCCTCCCTCCTATTTGTGTGCTCTGGCTCCTTTGAAGATATCAGTTCAATATCTGCCTCTTCCACTTCCAGTTTTCTGACTGTAGGCAATCTTGCGTGTTTTCTTGATCCTGCATCTGCAAGATAGGGACAGTATCTTGCGCCTCATAGGGAAGATAACAGAAGGCATGGGGAAGCAGTTAGCCTCAGGTGGAAATGCCTAAACAACTCACCAGATCCCTTACCTTTCTTTTTAACTTTCCATTTGTGTGATATATAAGAAAAATGTAGCATTTCTCCTCACCCTGCAACTTGACACTGGTATAAAACTAGTGCTCGTCAATAAAAGCAAGAAGAAAAGCACCCTTTACGATTCTGTGAGGGGCTAATGCTGTGCACATTAATTGTATGTGATCATTTTCAAGGATGACAATACATACGAGCCTTTGATTTAAGACTTGAAAATACTCTAAGGTTCTAATACTAGAATTACTATAATGTGTATGAGTGAGCCAACATAGATAATAAAGGGATTTGTGAAATAATCCCGGTATTAATAGGCCAAATGACATTTATGTTAATCTCACTTTAATTACTATGCTACAAAAACTACAATATTATTATCTTACTTCTTTTGTTCCAAACCACTACTCACTAGTTCTACTTCATAATGTACGTTACTAATAACAATAATGAAAAATAAGTACTTTATGTTTAAGCAATACCTACATTTAAAGTTTTCTACAACTGCTTGAACAGATATGGCATTCAAGTGACAAGTAAGGGACAGTTTAGCAAAAGTAATGATAACAAAAGTCATGATTATGTGTGAGTTTTGTAGACTTTGTAAAAAATTCTCCAGAGAGCTTTATTTTAGAGTCAAAGAAAATGGAACTCGAGATGCTAATACACTGGAACCTGGCATTAACACTTTCTAGCTGGAGAACTAATCCAGTACAGGGAAGTAGCTCCTTAAGAAGAAACTTGAATCTGTGTTAAGGTTAATGGTACTGGCTAGAAGTGCCTGGGGGCTGCACAGACCTTGAAGACCCAGAAGCGTTAACTGATCCCGAGTTCCATAGGGTAGGAAGAGGTTTGACACAGAGCAGAAGCCAGGCAGACATGTCTTTCCTCCAGGCCACTTCTTTTTCCATTCAAACAGTGCAGCAGCTTCCCATTCTATCTTATAAAATCTGCCCACTTAACATTCTCCTAGATCGTGCCATGAAAAGTTCACTCTTCTAGTTGCAGAATATTTTCACAACTAAGTTTGAGCACATGTTAGGTTTTTTATTTCCAGTAAATTTTACTCTAGAAGTATTCGGAGATGATCCCAAGAAAGCACCTTTACTGAAATTAGACTCTACCTTTTCAGGCATACAGATGTGGGTAATGCATATAAGAAGAGATTATATAAATTATTTAGGTCAGATTTATGTATGTGTCTGCAATGTATGTGCACTCATATGCAGTACACATATGTGAGGAGACAGAGTGAAGTCAGAGAAACACACAAAGCGAGTAAAGACATAAATAGAGAAATGAAAACACAGAAAGTTAAAAAAAATGGACAATTATCTTTTCCAACTCTATAAACATCTGGACTTTGAGAAATATCCACCACGTTTTACATCCTTGAATGTTTAATGGAGAAAGTGGGAGAATTAGTTGTCTCCCTCTGCTGGCAAAAGGCATCTCTGCTTCCTGTCCAAACTCCCTGTGCTAGAGAGCTGCATTGGTAGAAATCTGAGTAGGCTGCCCAAGGTGAGTAAATGTCTTCTGTAAAGTTAGTATCTATAGAGGAACCAAATAAGGAGATAAACTTATTTTCTTTGTGGAGATTTTCCTATGCATAATGCAAACATCCATATCTATGAAAAAAAAAGAAAAGGAAATCCAGACTCTGGAGAAGTTCTAAGATTAATAAAAAGAAAATCCTGTTAAGACTTCATTAAACAAGACACTTTGGAAATATGAGATGCCACTATCATAAAGTGAATCACATGTTCTCAAGGGACATATAATAAGTGCTTAGATGTGTGGCTATGGATCGCAGTAAACAAACAACAGTTTTCTATTTATTGCTAAACTGCCATCATCTATAGATACAATGCTTGTGATTGTTATCACCTTATATTATAGGCTCTGTAGAAACCACAACTGCAAGTGAAGTCTGAATTCTAAAAATGCAATGCTTTACAGGAGTGTTTAGGCTACATATCTAGCTACAATTCATAACTGAGCTTCTAGCAGTTCAGTTCACATTAAATTTGGCTCACTCTGTATTTCCTAAAATACTGCAACATTTTTTATATTAATATTTTAAAAGGATTTTGATGACATTAAATTTTGAAAAAGGCAAATTTACAGTTCTTTATCAAAATATGCAATTTAAGTTTTCAAATATTTGTTGCCTCCGTATCACTGAAGCTGAAAACACAACAAAACAGTAGTATAGTATAAATTATGAGAGTATATAAAAATGATTCATACTTCATAAGCTTTGTACCACCATTCCCTAATGGAAATAATGTTCAGCTTCTTTTTTAAGCCAATGTAGATCTGTTAAAGCATTTGCATGAGAATGCAAAATGCATAAATTGTCCCTGCAGGGAGCACTGAAAACTTAAAGTCATCATATAGCATAGAAGTGGTTTCAGAGAGCTCAAACAAAATGAACAAATAATTCTACAGTCACTCTTAAAATGATTACTTTCTATGCTACTAGTGATCTTGATCATCAAAAAAAAAGTTCCTCTTTACGGTTACATTTACATGATCAATTCTTACTTTGTTCTTTTACCATCAACCTCTTACAGCTGGCTCTGAAAATTTGCATGCTATAAAAGCTGAACTAGTCAGCTGGTAGAGGATGAATCCTGCAGTTATGTCTCATGCTGTGAACAGAACCGTAACACTCCCTTAATATCTTATCATTGCACTTTTATACTAGAGCGTAGCATCCCAAATCAAGTCCTATTTTTTACATTCCTCCTGCTCAAAATCTTTTAATGGCTCTCTGCTGCCTGCGGATGAAATCCAAACTCCCTGGCCAGCGTCAAGGCCCTCCACAATCTGGCACCTGCTCTCCTACAACTCTACCATAAGATTCCTCAACTCAAGCCAGATTGGAGAAATAAGTCCAGTACGAAAAGTAGCAGAGATTTTTTTTCTTATGAATGGAAAAATACCTCCTACAAACCAATTACTGTACTTAAGGGTAAGATATTCTCTGTGGGTAGAGAGAGGATCCTTGGGTCACAAGGAGTATGTAACTAATTGTTCTAAATCTCTTTCTTTGTTCTGCAGTTATTTTTTTTTAATCCTGAAAAATGACTTGCAGTTCTCAAACATCCAGTTGTCTCATCTCATGGTTCCTCACACTGTGATTCAGCAGGCGGTATACATGTGCAAGGCTGCCACCATGCATGCAATTATTTGGGGGACCACTTGATAATAACAGGCACCTTTTCTTTCACAGCGCACAGAAAAGAGTCAACGCTGCATGTCAGAAACCTCAGGTCGTGTTGGCAGGAATGCAAATGCACTTACCGTTGATTATTTTCTGAAGACTTTTCACAGCATCAAGGAAGAGGATAAGTGAAGTTGTATCTGAACAGAAGGAAGCTAAATTATTTATCTCATACTAATTTCTACCAGATGGCTGGTGAAGAAAAATCTATACTGGCAAATATGCTGTATATATTACCTTAAAGATAATCAAGGGGGCCTAAAACTTAAATGTCCACAATATATTTGTATTTAGTTCTTAGCACTCACATTGATTTCATGCACGGGTTCTTCTGAGTGCACATGATTGGTATATGATAAATTGTTATCACCAAGTCATTATAAGTTGCATCATCTATTCACACCAGCAGTTGGATGGCTTGGCATTTTTAAACTCTCCGATAAAATGTATTTGGTATGTCATTGCATAAGGATGGTTACTATATTCCTTAACATCAGGAGAATACAAACAACACTCCTTCCCCAAGAAAGAGAGAATATTGCCCTCCAGTGAGAACACAGTTCTCAGAATTAAGCTCCTTCACTAAGCTTCAGGCAGAACTGGTTAAATGCTAAATTACAACTAAAATAAACAGTCAGCTGATGGAAAGGAGATGACTGTAAGGGAGACAGGGTGTACCAGATATGCATTCTTTTCCTTTCCTGCCCAAGTTATGTCTCCAGGGGGAGGGTGTATGCACTCCACATCAGATTTCTTCCCTCCCCTGCCCTGTCATGGATCCATTTGCACTGCTTTGAAGCCCACTACTGGGGAAAGGAGACATAGACTTGTTCTTTGATTGACTCTTAAATGCCAGTTGTTCAGGGGAAGAAGACTCTCAAATATGTGTGCTGGTTTATATCAAATAAAACGTTTTCAGATGACTTTGCTATTCTATTCTGTTCTCTAGGTAAAGCAGATATAAGTTCTGACTCCAGAAGAAAGTGGTATTTGTAAAGAATCAACAATCATGATTTGCCTAGAGGTCAGAACTCCTTTGAACAACATCTTTCATATAATGTGTGTTGTTTAGCAGAATGTGTGGTATCACCTCTGGCTGACTTATGAAGACCAATTTTTCTATATGCCATTTTAATGAAGAGTTTACTCATTCAATTCAACAAAGAATTCTTAAGTGCCTATCATGTGCACTGGTTTTCCAAACTAGATTCTGACAACCATGGTGCTTAGTACTTTTGGAATAGATGTGCCTTCTCTAGACAGTTGTCCAAAGAGAGCCTCAGGTATTCCCAGCCAGCCTGAACTCGTATTCTGCAGCGTGTATTCTTACAGCAAGAAGACAACAGATCAAAGCTGAGTTCTATAGTCTACACTGGCCAAGCAACATATAACTCTACTTTTACAAGAATGTCTTCCTCTACTAGAAATGAACTTCTGCTTGAGCATTTATTCCATTCCAAAAGAATTCATTTGGTAATTCATGTTATAGTTAAGTATTCTATTGTTTGGCTGGGGAAGTTGCAGCAGCTAATTGCTTACTCGAATCTCTACTAAAAAAAAATGTGATTATCTTAGATCAAGGTATAGTGGTTAAGGATTGAAATAGCTATTGTGTTGAAATCTAAAACCAGATCTTTTCTTAGAATCACACTTGTGAATGATCAAGGTGCCAGAAAATAATCCTGACAAAAATCTATAAGACATTTACAAGTTGTACATGCTAAGGCTGCAGCCAAATATGAGTCAATTAATTGTAGTGAACTCATAAACAATACTGTACGCTCTATGCCAATGTAAGATATTAAGATTCAATTTCTTCTTTTTCTTTTAGTGACACAAAATAATTGTACACGTTAATGGGATACAGAGTGATATTTCAATCACAGGTATACAAGGTATAATGATCAAATCAGGGTAATCAGCATGGTCCATCACCTCAAACATTCATCGTTGCTTTGTGTTGTTGATTCATTCAAAAATCCTCTCTTTGAAGTCAAATTGTCTCTATTTGCAGACGACATGAGATTGTATATTTAGAAGACCCCATTGTCTTCAGTCCAAAATCTCCTTAAGCTGATAAAAGCAGAAACTTCAGCAAAGTCTCAGGATATGAAATCAATGTGCAGAAATCACAAGCATTCCTATACACCAATAACAGACTTAAAGAGAGTTAAATCAAGAATGAATTGCCATTCACAATTGCTACAAAGAGAATAAATACCTAGGAATACAACTAACAAAGATGCAAAGGATCCCTCCTCAAGGAGAACTACAAACCACTGCTCCAAGGAAAAAAGAGAGGCCACAAACAGATGGAAAAACATTGCATGCTCATGGTTAGGAAGAATCACTATCATGAAAATGGCCATACTGCCCCAAAGTAATTTATAGATTCAATGCTATCCCCATCAAGCTACCATTGACTTTCTTCACAGAACTGAAAAAAAAACACCTTAAATTTCATATGGAACCAAAAAGCGCCCACATAGCCAAGACAATCCTAAGCAAAAATGAACAAACAAACAAAGCTGGGGGCATCATGCTACCCAACTTCAAACTACACTACAAGGCTACAGTAATCGAAACAGCATGGTACTCATACCAAAACAGAGATATAGACCAATGGAACAGAACAGAGGCCTCAAAAATAATGGCACACATCTACAACCATCTAATATTTGACAAACCTGACAAAAACAAGCAATGAGGAAAGGATTCCCTATTTAATAAATGGTGTTGGGAAAACTAGCTAGCCATATGCAGAAAGCTGAAACTGGATCCCTTCCTTACACCTTTATAGAAAAATCAACTCAAGATGGAGTAAAGATTTAACATAAGACCTAAAACCACAAAAACCCTAGAAGAAAACCTAGGCAATACCATTCAGGACATAGGCATGGGCAAGGACTTCATGACTAAAACACCAAAAGCAATGTCAACAAAAGCCAAAATAGACAAATGGGATCTAATTAAACTTAAGAGACTTCTGCACAGCAAAACTATCATTAGAGTGAACCAAGCAACCAAGAGAATGGAAAAAAAATTTTGTGATCTACCCATCTGACAAAAGGCTAATATCCAGAATCTACAAAGAACTTGAACAAATTTTCAAGAAAAAAAAAAAAAAACCCTACAAAAAGTGGGTGAAGGAGATAATTCACTTCTCAAAAGAAGATATTTATGCAGCCAACAAACATACAAAAAAAAAGCTCATCATTACTGGTCATTAGAGAAATGCAAATCAAAACCACATTGAGATACCATCTCATGCCAGTTACAATGGCGATCATTAAAAAATCAGGAGACAACAGATGCTAGAAGAGGATGTGGGAGAAGTAGGAATGCTTTTACACTGTCGGTGGAATGCAAATTAGTTCAATCATTGTGGAAGGCAGTGTGGCAACTCTTCAAGGATCTAGAACTAGAAATACCATTTGACTTAGCAAGACCATTACTGAGTATATACCCAAAAGGATTATAAATTATTCTATTATAAAGACACATGCACATGTATGTTTATTGCAGCACTGTTCACAATAGCAAAGACTCGGAACCAACTCAAATGTCCATCAATGTTAGACTAGATAAAGAAAATGTGGCACATACACACCATAGAATACTATGCAGCCACAAAAAAAGGATGAGTTCATGTCCTTTGCAGGGACATGGATGAAGCTGGAAACCATCATTCTCAGCAAACTGACACAAGAACAGAAAACCAAACACCGCATGTTCTCACTCATAAGTGGTTGTTGAACAATGAGAACACATGGACACAGGGGAGGGGGAACATCACATACGTGGGGACTGTGGGGTGGGGGTGGGGGGCTAGGGGAGGGTTAGCAGAGGAGTGGGGGCACTAGGGGGAAGGATAGCATTAGGAGAAATACCTAATGTAGATGATGGGGTTATGGATGCAGCAAACCACCATGGCACGTGTATACTTATGTAACAAACCTGCACATGTACCTCAGAACTTAAAGTATAATAAAAAAGAAATCCTCCCTTCTAGCTTTTTGCAACTATATAATAAATTATAGTTACATTTCAGCCTTTACCACTGCACAACGACAGAATTCATTCCTCCTATCTAGCTGTAATTTTGTATAATAAAGCTCCATTTTAAAATCACCTTTCTGTACAGTAGAGATTGCTTCAATCATCAGAAAAAATATGCTATGAAACACATTTTGATGTCACTGAAGTTAAACTTTATGCAATTCAGATCTACTGAGGGAATGTTTACAGAATCTGGATATTTGCTGAAAACCATAGGAAAGAGGAAGGAACAGGGGGACCATAAGCCAAGTGACCAGAATAAAAGGTAGTATGAAGACTCTGAGGAAACACTAACAGATGTTCAAATCTCATAGGTTTGGGGTAAGCTCCGCATACTATATTTAGTTGCCAGGGGCTTCGCTAATTTTCTAGGATTAGAAGGAAACAGAGGTAGACAAATTAAGCAGGTATGAAGCCATTACAATAGGGATGTTTAACTCTGTACAAGCACATTAAATTATGGGTACAATCCAACAAAAAAGCAAAAGAGATGGGTGTGTGAACAGTAGTGATAGGAAGACAGACATACACATAAGCAATGACAGTAACTTCACACTACACATTTGTTTTCTTAGCAATATTAACTCTCCATTCTTTTAAGTATTCTCAATATTTAGTCACAGTTGCTCACTGTATTCTGAATAAGTAATAATAGATTCGATTTTTCCTAGCCTGAGTCACAATCTGGTAGTAAATTAGGTGCCTAGGAAGGTACGTTAGTTCCTTGAGGCCACTGAGCCATCATTTATGGTTGCCTTGGTTTATGAAGATACTCCTGACTCACTTCAGTGGGAGTTGTTTTTGCTGCACTGCTGATGGCTGAGTTAAATGAGTATACTCATTATTTTCTTTTGCAGTATAGATGGGATGGGCTGAACTAATTATACTTTCTTGCCAATTACATTCTGACCTACAGAGCAAATGCCCACAGTGTTTTCTTAAAATCTGAGGTTCATTCTTTGTCTATGGAACCAAGCAGATTAAATGAGGCTACCTACATGGAGTGGAGGCGAAACTGTGAACTCCTTGATAGCACTTCCTAATTGACTCTGTTAGTTCGCCACTAGTACCATGTAAGCTATACGTGTAGTATAACATTAATTTTTAATATAAAGCAGATCACGTCATTCTTTTACTCTACACCTTCCAATGGCTTTTCATTTCACTCGAGAGACAAAGGCCCTGACTTGGCCTATGAGATCATCTGTGATCTGACCAGTACTACATCTTTGCTCTTATGTATCATCTCGTCCTCTTTTTCACTTTATATAAGTCACAGTGGCTTCCCAGCTTGTCCTTTTAATATGCTAATATCACCACCTCTGACTCGTTGAACTGGCTGACACCTCTGCCTTGAATAATTTTCCTCCAGATATCCACCTGAACCTTCCCCCTCATCTTTCAAATACCACCTCAACAGAGAAGCTTTCCCTGACCATCCTATATGAAAGAGAAACCCTTATCTCAGCACTCTCTATTGCTCTAACCCTTCTTGTTTGTTCTCCAAAGAAAACTATATCTTTATTTGTTTAATGTCTGTCTACACTCTTTACACTATGAGCTCCCTGTGGACAAGGATTATGTTTTGCTCATTGCTGTACTCCAGCATTTGGAAGCATACATGGTACTTTGTATTTCTGCCATAAAAATTTACTAAATTAAGGGATAGATGAATCCTCATGGCCTGGTATATTGAGAGGATAAGTTATTTTGAATTATAAGGCATTCGTATAATTATTAAACAGTCAGACCTGTCATAAAATATTTAGGACCCTACTGAGGTACAGTTCTAGGACTTTAATTTTCACTGCTGCTATGAACTGCATTATAGTTATGAATCTGCATCTCTGCCCAAAGAAACAAAAATCTTTATGAATACTCTTTTGAGCTAAACATGAAAGGCTATTAACAAAAAAGGTAGGGCAAGATGAAAGGAAACAGCTAAAGAGAATACTTTTGAAAAGTGTGCCAACAGGTAATTAAACATTAAAAGCAGCAAATCCTGATGGCTAGTAAATTTCAAGGACTTATCCTAGTAATATATGAAAGTGAAATCTTCTCAACATATCAGAAATGCCAATTCCTTGTATTGAACCAAGAACAAATGAATACATTTTTCCAAATAAAATTATATAATTTTGATGATTTAATTAAAATACATTGCAAATTACAGATTAAACATTAAAACATCAAAATAACCAGGGACCTAGTACTTATGTCTGATGTTTCATGGGGCTTAAAACCTGGTATCACTCATGCTTAAATTGCTCTTTGTAGAACGTGGGCATCTCAGGCTGAGCACGTATAGTATAGATGGATTCATGGTTAATTATTCTTGCCATGGCCACATTTTATCTTCAATTTGCCAAAAACAAAGAAAAAAAATTTTTAGAAAGAGAAATATTAAACAAATAAATGTCACAACTTGCTAATTAAGTACAACGGGATACAAAAATCAATCACTTCAGTGCCACACTTCCAATGTTGTTTTAGAGAAGGAAATGATTTGAAAGGAAGCATAGTGAAGGAGAAAGAAAAGAAAGATTCAGTTAATTAACAATTACTAATTAATTATTATAATTAAATTAAAATTAAGATTAAAAACTAATTAAAAATTAAATTAAAAGAATGATTAAATTGTGATTTACATTTTACACAAATAAGTATTTTATCAACAGCAGTAAACACAAAATGTACCTTTATTCTTCTCACTGGCAAGTAGATACATCAGGACTCCATCATAGTATGCCTTGCTCATAAGTGGACT
Source organism: Ateles fusciceps (assembly GCA_036589455.1). Classification (NCBI taxonomy): domain Eukaryota; kingdom Metazoa; phylum Chordata; class Mammalia; order Primates; family Atelidae; genus Ateles; species Ateles fusciceps. The sequence goes on from JAZHEH010001915.1 coordinate 170,576, forward strand.
CAGAAATAACTGTATCTAATCAAATACCTGAGTGGTTTAGCCAGGAACAGAGGTTCAGGGCCCTGACCTAAACCGTGAGCTGTGAGAAGTTTTAGCTGCGCTCCCTGCAAGATAGTGTTTTTCGTATATGAACTAATAGACTAAATACTAGACTCATAATAAATGTAAGGCAGCAAGCACATTAGGCCCTTTAGTTGCTCTTTTTCATGGAAACGGGTTTTTAAGACATGCCCACTGCAATCCACTGTCTTGGCTTGCTGATTTTGGCACACTGGGAAAAAGAAAAATGGATAAGGGGCAATTACATGCCTTTAAAAATATCCGAACTAAAGGCTAATGGTAAAAAGCTTCCCAGGTTGGTGTGCTATATACTCTTTTGTTCTTCACTTTATATTCTGTATTAAGGAAACTTTGCATTTGCATACTGGTTGAGTTTTAAACTCAGTAAGTTGCAGAACAATAACTAGAACCCAGCCAAATCTGTCTAACTTAATAACTTTGGGCAACTAATGTAACCTCCATGCCTGTTTCCTCATCTTTAAAATGGGGAAAATATAGTACATTCTCCATAAAGTTGTTGGAGAGATAAAATAAGTTAAGATTTGTAAAGGACCACCCATCCCATAATAAGAAATACAATTTTCTAAAGCAGTTAATAAATTGAGGAATAATTGGTATTTTGAGATGTTTGGATTCATATAAAATACAATTAACTTTGTGCCTGAATAAAGCAGTATAGCAATGGCTGCCCCCATGTATAAGCCAAAACAGGATTAACAATTAATTAGTGTCTATAGTCAGCATCTCATCTGTTTCAAGGTGAGTGATTTAGGGTTTTGGTTTTTAAAATGGGGGTGGTGGGGTCAGGCACAGTGGCTCATGCCTGTAATCCCAGCACTTTGGTAAGAGGGGTGGGCAGATTGCTTGAAGTCAGGAGTTCAAGACTAGCTTGGCTAACATAGAGAATACCTTGTCTGTACTAAAAATACAAAAATTATCTAGGCGTGCTTGCACTCGCCTGTAATACCAGCTACTTGGGAGGCTGAGGCAGGAGGAGTGTTTGAACCCGGGAGGCAGAGGTTGCAATGATCCGAGATTGCACCACTGCACTCCAGCCTGGGCGACAGAGTGAAACTCTGGCTCAAAAATTAATTAGCTAATTAATTAATTAAAATAAAATAGGGTGATGGCAGGTAATGAAATTTTGTGACCTAATATTGTTTTAGTAAACTTCATTTTTCTTTCTGTACTTCATCAGTCATCCTTGGAGCATAGGTTAGAATCTTCCAACTTGAAGAAATTTAAACCGTATTTCTAAACATCTGGCTAAGAAATCCCCAGGAGATATCTCTTTAAGTGCTTTCTTCCTCTGCTCTTTCACAGCTTTTGAGGAGTGAGGCTGCTCCTTCTATTGCCAGGCAATGAATTGCAAGAGCTTGAATTTTGATAGTGACCACCTAAAAATGCATTTCATTCTAGTGTAGCTTCTTCTTGTCTACATACTAGTTCCTAGGTTTTTCTTGTTGTTTTGTTAATACCCTCATCTAAAATATTGTCAAAATGTTGCTCTGCACACAATAATCTGTGTCTGTTAGTCTTTATTTGGTAGTAGTCGTATAATAGAAAGAAGGAAACCTGGAGTATCCACTGGCTTGTAATTCAATGTTTGTCCAACATTTGTTTCTCTCATTTAATGATAAGCTCAGAGAAGGCAGAGGCAGTTTTTGGCAAGTATCAGACAAATCAGTGAATTATTGTTGAATGAATAAATGTTTGGATGGATGAAAGGATAGAAGTATATAATATAGAAAGCTATCTTGACCATGGTAGAAGGAGAAAGATAAAAGCATCAAAAATAGATTTTATTCAGAATCTTGCTATTTGACTAAAGAAAAACAAGAGAAGTTGAGATTGTGTATATAATTTGGTGAGACTATTGATAACAGGTAGAAAAAGTGAAAAGTGAGAGAGGGTTAAGATATGCTAAGGAGGGGGCTACCAGGGTTGATGAATGTGGGTGACAGTTGCTTGAGAGGTGAAGGGCCTTTTCGAAGCTGCTACTCTAAGCAGATTTTAGCCAATCAGTAATGATACTGCAATAATGATGGCAAAATAATAGTTATTTATTATGTAATCAAAGGATTTTTAATTAAAATAAAAATATTATCCAACCTGATTAGTATTTGGAGCATAATTGCTAATATTAATGCTTTGCATTTATTCATAGCAAATATATTGATTATGCTAACCCTATGGTTTGGGAGTGTAACTTGAGAATGCACAACTTCTTTGAGGACTACTCTTACTCTGTTGTAGTAATTCAGAACGTGTGATACTAGGATAATTTTCATTCATTCATTCAACAAACACTTACTGAACACCCACTACATGCATGAAAAGTGTAGACATTATGCTAAAGCCCTAGGGATACTGCTTTTCCCACAATTTACAGTATGGTTAAAAAACAGGAAGGATAAATGTTGCAGGTATTGTTTGGCAAGATGAGTACCAAAGTAGGAGTAATCACAGTGCATTATAGGAACTTTGAGAACACACGGCTATCTAGTCAGGGAGAGAGTTCCTGTTTAGTAAGAGCATCCTAGACCGAGGTATAACAGCCATTTTAGACTGAGGGCCACTAGAAAGTCTCAGTCATAATAATGGATATTTGGTAATAGAAATAGCTAATATTTATTCAACACTTATAGTATGTCAGTAATGTGCATAGGACTCTACATACATTATCATAGGGAATATGATAGCATAGCGTATGTAAATCCCATAGGTGTTAGAGGGGAATAGCAGAATTGCCTTGGGAAATTTTCTAAGAAGGCTTTCTCTAGGCTGCAGTGGCTCATCAAAACTGATAGCAATAGCAAATAAGAATAATCCTGTCACAGTATCTCTTGGTTGGCAAAGAGTTCAACTGAGCTTGTTGGAGGAGCAGACCATGGCACCTTGGGGAGTTCATGATAGCCAGTCAATGACAAGACTTGGCATAATATTTCACATTACCAATCACTAGAAGCATACGGGTTTAACACTAACAAATCTTCTGGTAAATACCAGTAGGTCATTAGCTTAATGCTGGTGGGTTAAAATGTTAGAAAAGTAGGGGGCACAGCCTCCTTTTCAATCTTCTAGGTAGGTACTACTAAAGTGTGAAACAAACAGCAGGCAGACTTCTCAGAAAACAGACACAATGTCCAAAAAAACAGAGAAGGCTGAAATACTAATTTGAGAAGACTGTGAGACATCTTAACCAGGGAAATGCTACACATAGAAAGGAACAAAGCACCAGCTATCAACATCGTTAAGACCTAACTTTTCAATCAGACTGATGGCACTGAATGAAATAATCTGTTATATTTAGTAACCCCTGCTAAAGCTTTTCAGAAATCATGATGGCATTTCATAGATCACCCCTGTGCACTTTAAGCTCAATTCTCAGTTATTGGTAAAATGACTCCTACATATTATTCTCCTTGAATGAAGCCTTGTTCTTTAGGAATTATTGGAAATCAATTTTAGCAAAAACAAAGCTAATTAATTGGCATATATTTATTGATTGCCTATGGGCAGGCTATGTACTATGTTCTTGGAAAGGAATGAAAATATTTAGTGGATTCTTTAATTTTGATCCTCTGAGGTCCCATTTGTCATGAATAAATACAACCCACTAACTTAAGAATTAGGTGTTTATGTGAGTTCATCTATTATTAAAATAACATTAATCACCATGTTCTTCAGTTATCTTATTAGAACAGCAAACGCAGATATACCTTTAGCAGTTACGGACTTCCTACTGACACAAGCATTTAAATACGGGCATTTGCTTTTAGCCCTAACGAGCCAATATTAGGTGTTTTTGCCTCAAGCCATATGGGTATGCATAAACTATCTGCAACTATTTTGACGTTTTGACACAATATTATACAATCATATTGCATGTGATGATGGAACTACATTACCTACTTTTATTATCTCAATTTTCCACTTAATGGCTTTGGCTATGTACTTAAGGAAACCAAATCTTTTACTAACAACTGGACTTTATGAAGGATTATTCTGGTAATCCAAAACCAAAATTCATATTCTGCCTGCTAGAAATAAAAACAACCAACTCCCAGTATGATTACTACACTGATGTCACAAATCACAATGTTATTGAGGTAGATCTTTGATAATTGTGTTTATTCCTTGACTACTGCATAGAACAGCAGAGAATTCTAATAAAGATCTTCCCTTACAGATTTGTTTCTGATTTTTAAAGTGACTATGTTCAAGTTACTAGACCAAATATTTATTATGCTTAACTGGTTGTTTTCTTTTCTTGAGGATCAGTCGCTATGAAATAAGCTTCCATTTGTAGTGGTAGTACCTTACTGAAACAAAACCAACTAGTGAAGTTGAGCAGTTAATTTCACCAGGACTACAGTATTTATGTCCAGGAGGGAAGGATTTTTCTATGATACAAAGAAAATAAATTTTCTGCACTCAAGTAATTTTCCCAAGTAATTTTCAGAATGAGCAAAAATGTGAGACTGTCAAAACAGACACGTTCCTTTAAAGAAAGGTGTAAGCAAATACAATCAGCAATTACTAACAGAAATTGCCTTCACTACAACTATCAGCTAGAATACATAGCACATGCAAGAAACTAATCGTTAAAACCTCTTTTCTTTTGTATGAATACTTAAATGAAAGCAACTAGTTAAGCCAATCTAATTAAACTTTTAAAAGTAAACATTTTTATTTATTTAGGCTAGGTATGTAAGTCAAAAGTTACAATTATGACAAATTCAAATTCAATCTATAAATATAGAATAATCATTCTTATATAATAGTATAGAAAATAAATTTTCAGTTTGTCTGAAAAATGTTTGAACATTTGAGTGTCTGGAGTAGCTTAAAGTCAAGTCCAGTAACATTTCTTTATATCCAGGAATTCTAGTGTAGAGGGATCTTTGGATCTGTCACTGGTTTAAAGATGACCCTTACTAAAGTCTGGCAAACGCTTTGAGTCTTCAGCTTCAAAATGTATACTACAGAAAGAATGATACTGATCTTTCTCATTTACAAGTTAAGGGATGATAAATATTATTTCTACTAGGCTACGTAATCGTAGCTTGATTTTTTTCTCAATCTTGTCTTTAAAAAAGAATTTTTTAAGTGTAAGCCCTGATCTCCTGCCTACTCTGTAACAAATACCTCAAATTGAAAAACATTCGCTGCTATCACCTGATATAAGTCAAAATATAAGAATCTTAACTCAAGCTGATGGTGGAAATACTGGCTTGCTTTTTCTATCAATCTTACATAATCTTGGAAGTTGGTCTTCTTATCTTCCTAATCCTTCTGAAATATGAAGGACATGAGTAATGACTTGAAAAAATGAATAACAGATCTGAAGCATCACATTAATACCTTCTAAAGCAATGAGCTAAAAATGTTCTATAAAGATATTTTTTAATTAAGTGAGGCTAGGTGCAGTGGTGCATGCCTATAGTCCCAGCTGCTGAGGAGGCTGAGGCAAGGGGAATCACTTGAGCCCAGGAGTTGGAGTCCAGCCTGGACAACATAGCAACACCCTGTCTCTAAAATAATTAAGTATAAAAATGAACATTATGTGCAAATCAAAACACGCAATGAGATATCACCTCACACAAGTTAGAATGGCGATTATTAAAAAGTCAGGAAACAACAGATGCTGGAGAGGGTATGGGTAAATAGGAATGCTTTCACACTGTTGGTGGGGAATGTAAATTAGTTCAATCATTGTGGAAGACAGGATGGCAATTCCTACAAGGATCTAGAACCAGAAATACCATTTTGACCCAGCAATCCTGTCACTGGGTATATACCCAAAGGATTATAAATCATTCTACTGTAAAGACACATGCAAATGTATATTTACTGCATCACTGTTCACAATAGCAAAGACTTGGAACCAACTCAAATGCCCGTCAAATGATAGACTGGATAAAGAAAATGTTGGCACATACACACCATGGAATACTATGCAGCCATAAAAAAGAATGAGTTCATGTCCTTTGCAGGGACATAGATGAAGCTGGAAACCATCATTCTCTGCAAACTAACACAGGAACAGAAAAACAAACACCACATGTTCTCTCTCATAAATGGGAGTTGAACAGTAAACACACAGACACAGGGCGGGGAACATCACACACCAGGGCCTGTTGGCAGATGGGGGTTCAAAGGGAGGGGAGAGCATTAGGACAAATAGCTAATGCATGTGGGGCTTAAAACCTAGATGATGGGATGATGGGTACAGCAAACCACCATGGCACATATATATCTATGTAACAAACCTGCACATTCTGCATATGTATCCCAGAACTTAAAGTAAAATAAATTTTAAAAAAAAAGGACATTATGAACATAAACATTCTTCCTGGTCTCATAACCTATTAATTGAATGCATGCTTGAAGTGTTCACTTGTAAATAAAGATTTCACATAGGTTATTAATTCAGCGTTGGTCAGCCGAAATAAAATATAACTGTATTTCCAATGTAATCTGGAAACTTACTCCTTTAGGAGTGAAATGTTATACCCTTTTCTGACAGCCCTGTGGGTGGCAAACAAGTTATAGTCTTTCTTTTTCCTTTTATCCATCTCTATATTTTGTTAAAATAATTTACATATTGTCTAGCAAGGCAAACCAATGATTTGGAGTGCCCTTCTCAGAAATTCTCATGATACACATTTAACTTCTTAAATTTGAATTAAAAAAATATCGTGGGTACATAGCAGGTGTATATATTTACGGAGTACATGAGATATTTTGATACAGGCATACAGTGTGTAATAATCACATCAGGGTAAATGCGGTATTCATCACCTCAAGCACATATCCTTTCTTTTCAATACAACCCAATTATGTTCTTTTATTTTTAAATGTACAATAAATTACTGGTGCCTGTAGTTACCCTGTGACTATGAAATACTAGGTCTTATCATCCTATCTCAACTATATTTTGTACCCATTAACCATCCCCCACTCCCTGCCTCACCCTTTCTGGCCTCTAGTCAACCATCATTATACTCTCTATTTTCTATGGCAAATGTTTTATTTGAATGTTGCTGTATGTAAGATGTACTTCACTTTTAGATATAAAGTGATTTGAAATGTATTACAGTTGGGGGAATTACCAGAGTTACACACTCACTATAGTATATATCCAAGAAAAATATAACTGGGAAGTCTCATTTCTGTCCCCAAACACTATGTTATACAACCCAAAGATCCAATAGAAACACAGTTGAGGAAGTCTGTTCCTTTAGCTAACATTCACTAGAGGAGTTAGGGCTAATTAATGAGATAGCAAGTAGACCAAAACTACATAAGTTGCTTGGCTGGTATATGTCCAGTGGCATTTTCCTTCCTTCTGCCCAGATCCCTATCACAGTTTTCTTATGTTCTCCTTTTGCTTTGTACTCTAAATAAATAAGAGATTGGAAAAGCAGCATATCCCTCAAAGATCTTCCTCTCAGGATACCTATGGTGCTCCTCTCCAATTGCCAGTTTGTGGGATACACAGAGTAATGGTTTGGTTTGTGCCTCTTACATAAATCAAAACTGTGATTCAACTTCTTTGCAGAGACTTACAGCTAAGGAAGTCCTCAGTTTCTTTAAGCTCTGATGCTAAGTCCACTTGGTGCTTTGGAGTTCCAGTGGGGATGAATAAAGATTTTCTGTGGAACTCTGGTGATGTTTACTTAGTGCTGCATTACTTAATCATATTAGATGGCTTCCATATTAGGAAGTCCAGGAGGTACCATGATTGTTTAGAGGTTATCTCTGTTTCTCACATAGTCTTCTGTTTTAACCGATAATATTAGATAGAAATTTAATTTCTTCTGCCTCAGATTACTTTGGTAAAAGAAAATGAGAGAAGGAGAGTTGGTACAGTAGCTTAGAAATAAGGGTATGGGAAGATCAGTATTTCTTTGTTCATTTTTACAGATACGTTTTTCCATTTTCACATGCTTCATTCTCTAGAAATAGCTTTGTTTTATTTCATTTGATAATTGGGGATATAATGAGAGATAGAGAGTAAAGCTGTGGAAAATGTTCATGACAGAATCTCACTAAGTACTATTACTTTGAATGTGATGCAGATTTCGTAGGGGGTTCTAACCTTCTTTATTACCTTAGTCTTAGGAACAATAAAACACAATCCTCAATAAAAATTCTAATCTGCATATTAACCAAGTTTTTCTTCTCTTTGGAGGAGGTAGAATAAAAATGCAAATAAACAATGCATCAATATAAGAAATGAGAAATTTTTCATTTACATAAAGCTTCATCCAAGTCTATGTGAGAAATATAAAAAAATCCACATTAGTAAAGCTGAAATTCATAAAGTCCTAATGATGTTCCCCTGAATTCTATAGGACTGGCACTGAGTGATTCACTTCCTGAAGCATCGACAAAATGAGATCTATTGTTCCTTTAATTTCATTATTTTTCTCTTATAAAATCAGTTCCTCCTTTCAGACAAGAGCAGAGTAATAGGTAATGACAAGTACAATAAAAATGATAATGTTCTTAGTTAACAATGAATGATTAAACTGTCTTGGTAGCAGTCATAATATGGTTCATATTCTTGTGAGTGCAAAAGATGATTTTGGAATATGCTTCAACCATCACTTTAATATACGTTGTTCAGCATAGAGAAAGTTAGCTTACTAAAGAATGCTTTCTAAAAAGCACCTGAAATAAATGCAGCAATTGGAGGCAATACATACTGAATCATGTGCAGAAAATTTCCGTTTTTAAATAGGAATAGAGCATTGTAACCCATGGCAGAGGAATAAATGGAATTCAGGTAAAATGGCACATCTGACTCTAAAAAGAACATTTTGATTCTGTTGAAAGTTACATCTAAACACTAAAAGCAGCAAGGAGTCTCTTCAATTTTCCATTTGCTAATTGTTTCTAATCTATTCTGCAATAAAAACACGGTGTGCTAATGGATAATCATTAAGAAGGAGAATGGTTTTCAGCTAGCTCCCATTCTCTTGAGGTCCACCAGCTGTACTTTGGAGGCTCTGGTGCCTACAGGATAGCTACTAGGTACCGATCACCACCAGCTGACAGGCATAAGATTTGGTGTGATCCTTTGCTCTAGAAGGCTCTGAGCTTTCACATTTCCTTTGTTATTGTCTGGTCCAAAGCTTTATTCAGGGTTTCTAAACTACTTCTCATTAATAAGGACCTCCAGCTTGAACAAGACTATTTTCCCCCTCTACCACCAAAGTCTAGAGTCTGGACTCATGGAAGAAGGAAAGAAAAAATTCCACATTAGTGAAGTTGTGGAGATCACAGGCCTCTATTTACAGCTAAGTTATGTAAGTAAAAAAAAATACCTCAAATGCATTTCTCTTGGAGTTTTGTATTAATATTATGCAACATGGTATTGAGGGGGAGAAATTTATCTTCCGATTTTTTTTTGATTAGGTGAATATTGAAATGATTGTGTATTTCTGAGCCTCCTCAGACAGGGAGGAGGCAGGAATACCAAGGTGTGGTGACGGCTAAGCCAGACTGGAATCAAACATTTTCTACAGACAGAAATCGGCTAATGAATTCTTGCGTTGCATTGCTCAAGAAAATCCAGTAGAAGCAGTTAACATCACCTTGATTATATTATACACAGACAGTTGAAAGTTGACTAATAAGATTTAGGGGAAAAAATCTTATAAAGCAGCCGATGCCCATCATTGAGCAGGTGCACACAAAATTCACACCATAATCTAGGATGACCATTTCTATAAGGAATTTCCCCACCATGACTTTAGAATAACTAAAGTTTCAACTTCAATTATGTTGAATGAAGAGTAAAGCATTGAAAACATAGGACTAAAATGGTCCCTTCCTCTCTTTCTCTTATCCTACAAACACACCCCTACCCTACAATTTTTCTGATAAAACAAATTGTATTTGGATTTTGGATAGATGGCCAGTTTACTTTTAAATAAAAGAAATATATGCCTGTTTATTTGAATGTCTGTCACTAAGATTATCCACAACCACAAGTTCATTCATTTATTATATGCTTATATATGCTAGGTGAGGGAGAGTAGTCAATCATGATTCATTTTGGACTAGATACGAGAATTCAAATATAAATCAAATATCACCATTCTCAAGATTTTAGTAGATACATCTAATTCCTTATAGAAAGTCTCATAGAAAGTATTTTGTGATTCACCTGTATCTTTGGTATTCTCTGTCATCTGATCATCTACTAGTCTAAATTAGGTTCATTTAGCAGATCTCCAACCAAGGCTGTTCTTACAAACAGGCAGCTGCCACTACAGCATCTTCTTAAATGGTTCCATAAATGAAGTAAAGAGTATGGCTGTTCCAGTGGCCTCTTTGGCTCAATGGTATAATATTCCCAGCTGGGCAAATTCCCCAGGAAGTAACCGGCTACAAGAACAATTTGTTTGATTGATGCAATGAAGCCTGGAAATTGTTATGAGCACAAATTTACCTCCAGATTGGGTGGAAGCTTTGGCTAGCACAGTCCCTTGAAGACAAATGTGACAGGCCATCTTACATTTTGTTTTGGCTAGGGCCCTTGAAAAGCTCGAAGTTACTTCAAATTGTTAGTCAGGTCTAAAAATGTTATATTCAATACCTGTACCAGTCTTAAAAGACCAATCATTCCCTTTGTTTCAGTGAAGATTATATAAGTGATTTTGAGGAGAAAGCATTCAGAAAAGCAAGCAATAAAGAATCAGCTGAAAAAGGGAAGTTGTTACAAGAGAGATCATTTACTCATTGATCTTCAAATACTAGTTTGCATGTGTGTGTGTGAGAAGAGAAGGGAAATGAATTAATTTAAAAAAATAACTTTAGAAAAAAAGTATTCCACAGATGGCTAGTTATAGAACACTTGGCAGTTAGAAAATGCCAAAGGGTTTCCACATAAGGCCAAGAAAAAAAAAAAATGAGTTTATTTCTTTTTAAAAGAAGCAGTGGCAGAGGAGCCAAGAAACGGAAGGAAAAGAGGTGGAAAATCTGAATCTCCCTCTACTAATAGCCAACAATGGTCTGATTACAAGAATTTAAGAAATATACACTACTTATTTAGGCTCTAGAGAAGTCCAAAGGAAATTCCCTTCTCATCCTTTTCCACCTTTCAGCACCCACTGCTCCATTAGTTTTTATGCCTATGTTGTTTTTAAACTCAGTATTGCACTGACCTTAACACTCAAGGGTATGCTGGATCCAATGAGCTCTCTGGAAGTGAGGGAACACAACCAAGATCTTTGTTTGTAGGCAAGGGGTTCTCCATGCCCCAGAGTTTGCTCCTTTATTTAGCCCCTTATTTTCCCCTACCCTGGAGAGTAGATTATATCCCAGTTTTCAGAGATCACCCCCAGACAAGATCCAGGTCTCACTTAAGCCTAAGATTCTTCCACTCAAAACTAATTTGAAGGAACAAAAGCCAGGCTGTCTGCTTCTTGAACCTGTGAGGCCTGACAAACTGTGTCAATTCTTCTTCAAGTATCATTAGGGATTCTATGGCTACCTGGGGTTGAGTTCGAGCCAAGGCTCTAATGATCTCAATTTATTATTTGTTCTGACTGTATTTAAGATAGTTTAATCTTCGTGTACTGAACAACCATTGTACTTACTGCGAGTGTTCCTGACTGGATAGAGGAGATAGCAGGTGAGCTGTTTCCTATGACTTTCAAGCCGACACAGGCAAAATAATTTTTGAAAATGTTGTAAATACTTATAATACGTGTATATGCAATATATCTTCTGGCTGGGCCTTTGGGAAATATTATCAAAAGCATCTACATACTTTAGTTAATGCCTAAGCATTAACTCTGAACACAAGGATAATTTTAAAAGCATTTCATTCCTATTTTATGAAAAATATGTAGATTTTTTGCAGTAAGATGTTTTCATAGGGAGTTTTGTCCTATTATTGAATTCCCTGGCATTTACACTGTATTTCTTCACTTATACTATGTTTTGAAATCAAAATATTCAAATGCTAGAATGATGGCAGTCTAGACTCTCTAAACTGTTCAACAAAGAGCATGAATTTTCTTCCTGACAAAAGCCTACGTAGCTATATTATCTCATAAGCCTCATAAATAAGAATCCAGCATCTAAGAGTTTTTTTCTATATATAATATACTGTATTTGCATTCTTGAAAGGAACAAAAATGTGTTTTTATTGTTAAAAATCTGGCCATATTCAGTTGTTGACTAATGAGGAAATTAGTGAGAAAGCTACATTCTCCTTAAGGTATGATCCAAAAATATATGTAAGACAATAATTGATTAAGAGGTGTTAGAAAGAAGCACTTAAAGAAAGTGAAGTTGGGACATGGCAAAATGTACCTGAAAGAATATTGGTTAGGAGTAGGAAAACTTGCTTTCTAATTCCAAATTCAAATTATGTCAATTATTTATTAACTGCATGTCCTTTGGAAACCACTTCATTCTTTGTGGACATAAGCTCTTATCTATAAGGACAGAACAATAAGCCTTTCCCCTATCTCACAAAATGTTACAGGGATCAAATGAGGAAATAAATGTGAAAATACTGTAAATCTTAAAGTGTTAGATATAAGTCTATTACTATTATCATATATGAACAGAATATAGAAAACATACATAACTTGTAAATAAAAGATCATTACTAACTATTGCATTTCCTAACACTTTTTGAGAACTCAAGTGCCTGGTCTAAACACTGAAGGATGCACACATATTAGGTGTGAACAAGTTTCTCTGTTCCCCAAAAACAAAACCAAATAAACAGAGAACAAACTAAATAGATTATTACTATTCAACCACTAAAATGATGATTAAGAATAATATTTTAATATATGGAGGGAATATTCATAATTTACAAACCCAGGTTTGAAAACATGGTATGCATTGCTTATTCCAAATATACATATATATCTTTATGTGTATGTATATTATATATGTAAACAACATATATGTATATGTATATTATGCTGTTATATATTATATTAGGTTATATATGTATATTATATATGTACACTATATGTATACTATGCTGTTATATATTATATTAGGTTATATATGTATATTATATATGTATACATATATATTATATCATATTACATAAAGATATATATCTATATTTGGAATATATGTATACACATATAATATACATATATATTACATATAAATGTACATTTGGAATATATATATGAAGAGAGCAAGAGAGAGAGAGAGAGAGCAGAGAAAACACTGGGATTCCAGCTAGCCACTATAAGGATTTATAGGCAGAACATTAATATTGGTTGTCTCTTGGTTGGAGGATATTTTTTTTTTGTAGATATATTTTTGTATTTTTCCCAATTTTTCAGCAAAGAACATATATTACATTGATAAAAAGAAAATAAACATGCACAAAATCAGTGTTCAGAGAGAAGCTCAATTAGAAATTTAAAATTCTTATTAAACCTAAGACTGTAAGAGGGGTTACAAAGGACATTTCAATAACTACTAAGGAGACTTATCGCGGATTAAGTTTCTTCTTATAAGGAGATCAGTTGAATTTTCATGAAGCATTGGGTTGGTAGGGTAGATTCCAGGTGAAATGGCTTTGAAGTCGTGTTCCAGTCATCATTTGCCATACGATGGTGGCTCATGTGCCCTCTGTATGGAGAAACCCTGCCCTGCGCTCCCTTCAATAAGAATACAGATAGAGTGCAGACCAGGGTCTCCCAACAGCAGCTGATTCAACATTCCACTCCCATTTCTGTCTTCTGTTGTGATTCTATGTGGGAAATGGATGCCTGTTGAGTACTTCCTTTTCTCTATTGAGTTATTCCATCTCTCAGTGATGGGCACTAATCCTCGATGAGGGTTGAGCTTGTGGCCTTGTGGATCACTTTGTTCCCCCTGAAACTAACTGTACTTTTGGACTTTACATAAATTTTTACTTAGTCTTAAAAAACAAAAATATGACAATTTAATACATAATAGGATTTCCATAGTCTTTTCAAATATTATAGGCTTATATAGTTGGCCCTGAGGTCAACATGTTATTATATGTGACTGTAACAGCAAATAATATCAAGCATTTGTTAACTTCAATGAACTTAACACTGAAATGCTGTGCACGTGTATTATCATTCCATTTAATCTTCTTAAGAACCCTATGAGGTCTCATACTATTATTACCTCCATTTTATGAGATGAGGAAACTAAAGGGCAGATGGATTTATAACTCCTTTGCCCCAAATCATAAACCTTTATAAATCATTTGAATTGTGCTTCAAACCCATGTAATGTCAGCTCCCCCCCTCTAACCACTGTAAGTCATTTTAAAGGAAGATATTACGTATCATTTATTACGCATGCTGCAGCTCATGCTTAAAATCAAGATATCAAAAGGCTGTTGCCACAGTGTAAGAAGGTGAAGAAGTCTGGGGTAGGGGTAGTGTGTTCCATTTCAGAGACAGAGACAATGACTCCATTTTTGGCTATTATTGAGTTTAAAGAGCCATTAGTGATAGGCTAATCTGCAGCAGCCATTTGGATATATAAGTCTGGCTCTTAGGAAGACGAAAGGTGTGCTACATATGGATGGTAACTGAAACCACAAGAATACATTTTAATAATCTGAGAAGAACACAAGCAGAATAGAAGACAACTACTGAGGCTGGAAATTAGAGAGTGGGGGAAGTGTCTAACATTTGGAAGAGATGAGGGGAAGTGTAAAACTTAGAAAAATAGTGGCAGTGTAGAAAAGAGAAAAGGCAGTGTTGTGAAAGCCCAGAGAAGAGATGGTTTCAATGGAAAAGGTGACCAACATGGTCCAGTGCTGCAGAAAGAAGAAATAAGGTAAGGACTGAAAGGAGAAATGGATTTTACTTGGCAGTCACTGGTAACCTTAGCAAAGGAGGAGTTCATGGACGGCAATGAGGGCAGAACACAGAATGAGGAGGGTTGAATAATTAAGAATTAAATAAGAAAATAAAAGCAAAGGCAAAGCTGGAATAATTTTAAAATAGACAAGAAAGTAAAGAAAGCTCTTGCCTATGAAGGGAGAGACAGTCTGAAAGAGAAATTTAGGAGGGACTTTCGAGGATGAGGAGTTTTGAAATAATCTGTACGCCAGTGGGAAAAAGTTAGTAGTCCAGGAGATATCTGAAGGTACAGGACAAAGAATAATTGATGTATATAGGTCCATATATATTTGTGAAAAGATAAAATAAATGGAAAAATAAGCCCTGAAAAGAAGAGGAACTTTTCTTTTGGGAGAGGGTGTTGAACTGAATGGCTTGTAAGGCCCTTAACAATACTGGTGTAATTTGATAAAGAATGGAAAAATCCTAGTTATTGTAGTGAGTTCTGGAAAACTAGAAAGAGCATGTACTCCAATGGGATTAGGCTGGCAATATATGGCACAAAACAATGTTAAAAAGTCTCCAGTGTACTTCAGACAACTACTAATAACTCCTTCACCTGATGCTAAATCCAGACTTTTTTCAACAGATGACTGTCTCTTTCCTCTCTTGTCTGGCTTCTTTTTAAAAGCTGAGTGTGAAATGTGATACATTTGCATGAAAGTGGCATGCAATCTACATGTAAGTTGATCAGAGTATACTGGAAATATTTCACTTTAATAATGTGAATAGGATTGTCTGCCTGTCCCTGGCCCCAACCTTGTTCTTACTCTGTTGTGGATTCCCTCTCTTCCCCTAAAAATACCTTTAGGATTTCTCCTATGTGCATAACAAATAACAGCATGATTTACATTTTAGCACTTTTCAAAGAGGTTTCCATGCTAGATAAAAGCTTATAGAAGAGCTTACATTTTTTTCATTTAGATCTAAATAGTCTGATTTCTCAGAAATGCTCATGGGAAATTGTTTCAAAGGCTGAAGTGTCAGAAGCAGAAAGGAAAGAAATGCGTGGGTGGGGAAGTCTACATGCAAACTTGTCACACTCTTCTTTCATTTTCAGACCTGAATATGCAGGGGATGTGAGAAATTATAGCTTATTTTCAAAATTTTTATTGTCAGCATCGAATTTAACAAAAAATGTCAAGAATATCAGATTGGTATATTTACGTGAAAATGTTCAACAGACTTCATCTTTAACTCAAATAGCTCTATCTGTTAATAAGCCCTTTAATTCCCTTTGAATACACTTCAAGAGAGAGCTCCAGACAAAGTACAGAGTAAAATGTCATTTATTCCAATTTCACTACTTTGAAATTTATAATAATTTAAGAACAGACTAGGGAAGAAACTTGATTTTGTTAGATATTCCTTTATACATATAGAACAAAATAATGACACTGAAAAAGAAACTTTAAACGTATTTACACGACAAAAGTATAAAGATGAGTGCTAAGAAAGTCCCCCTAACGGATAAACAGCAGCAACAAAAAAAAAAGTCTCGGAGGGGGGGGGAAGATCTCAGGGGAAAGAACAGAAAGAACAGCTCTAAACAACTTGTAGGGAGATTATATATAATATACACACAAAGGCGGAGCTAGGAAGCGAGAGAAGAGGCCGAAGCAAGCCACCCAACGTAGGACAAAATCAGATAAAAGATAGTACAGAGAGGTGTCAACAGGGAAGGGGAACCGGCGCAGCCCATCTGAGGGATTGCTCTGTTTGGCTTTATTATAAAACAAAAAAAGAGAGCTGAAGGGGACGGAAAAACCCTCTCTGTTATAAACAAAAATACTAATTAACAACCACGAATCCCTTTAATTCTTTATCCTAAAAAGAATCCAGGACAGCCGAGGTAGCCTAGACTGTCAAAGATTCCTGAAACCCTAGAAGAACAACACCTAGGGCCTCACTTCTACAAAATAGCACAAAAGGGTGTTTGTATATAAGCCACAGGTATTTGGTGATACTTAACCATCGCAACCACCCCCCCGGCCCCCCCCACCCCCCCCCCCCCCCCCCCCCCCCAACAACCTCCCACCATAAAAAAGAATATCAAAAAAAACTCCAAAGAGACAAAAGCTCAGTGGCTATAACAAGCCAAAAAAAAAAGAGAAAACACCCGAAGCTTAGAAGCCAAGCAGGATAGGGAAGAAAGGGCCAAGGAGTATATATATATAGGGCGTTCTGCTTCATATGGAGAAATATTCTTATCAAGAAAAACCTCTGGTTATTCTTACCTGCTTTTGGACAAGTCAACATTTCCTCATCAAAGTGCTGAGTAAAATTATAAATCTTATAAATACAGGTAATGATTATCAATATGTTTTCCTCATCTAGTACTTCAAGTATTTATCCATTACATTGATTCGAGTTTAGACATTACTCTGGAAGCTGTTTCAATGTCTCAAGTAACTAATTAATTAATTAAATATTGTGTAGGCAACATTTATTGAGTACCTAGTATATTTGAGGCTTGTTCCAGGAGCTCGGGAAAGATCACTGAGCAAAATAAAGACCCTGCCCCTCAAGGAGGTGACATTCTAGTAAAGGAAGACAATAAACAAATAAGCAAGTACATACTCATTCATTCTACAAAAAAACAGTGAGCAATACAAAAATCTGGACAGCAAAATATTTGTATTCTACTGTGCATATACAAACAATATACAAATAGACATTTTATTCAATAAATGTATATTTAACATATTTAACATGACTTGATCTATTTAAATGTGCTATATAAATCATGGATGCCTAAAATGGATACATAAATAATAAATAATGAAGGAGATAGAAGATGATGGTGACAAAGTGCTATTTTAAGTTAAGTAGTCAGGGAAGCCTCTGTGAAAAAGTCATATATGAATAGAGACCTGAAGGTAGTAGAGGAGGTGGGCAATGGAAATTGGGAGGGGGGGGTGCTGGGAGCAACAGGGCCACGTGCAAAGGCTCTAGAACGCAGGAATGGGTTTGTCACGATGTGAAGGAATGGCAGGAAATCCAATATGACTAGAGCATAATGCGTGGTAAGTAAAGGAGCTAATAAGGGTTGGGGGGTGAGGTCAAAAAAATAGCTAGGGGGCCATGTCACAGAGGGCATTAAAATCCGTACTAAGGATTTTGGACATTGAAGAATCCATTGCAGAAATCCCCACAGAGGAGTTATCACATGATCTAACTTACTATGAACAAGATAACTGTATGGAGCACAAAGTGGGGAGGCATAAAGATGGAAGCAGGGAGGCTAAGTACGAGGCTATAACAATTTAGGTGTAAGGGGTAGATATAGAAGGTAGAAGTGGAAGTAATGAGAATTGGTTTAGTTCTGGAGTGCAAATATTCTGAAAAAAAGGCTAAGATTTGTGATGCATTGATTGTGTCATATTACAGAAAAGAAGGCAAGCAAAACTCCAAGGTTTGACCTAAGCAACTGGAAGGATGGGGTAAAAAAGGACACAAAGTGGGGAGGCATAAAGATGGAAGCAGGGGAGGGTAATTAGGAGGCTATAACAATTAAAGGTGTGAAAGAAAGACGAAGGAGAAGTGAAGTAATGAGAATTGGTTACTATTCTGGAGTGCAATATTAAAGGCTAAGATTTGTGATGCATTTATTGTGTCATTTACAGAAAGAGAGAAGGCAAGCAAAACTCCAAGGATGTTGACCTAAGCAACTGGAAGGATGGGGTCTGGCACTTACTGAGATGGAGAAGACTGTGACCACAGAATATTTAGGGAGAGTGATAGGAATATTTCTCTTTGTGACTTGTTAACTGAAAGATAATACTCAGACATCTACATGGAGAAGTCAAGGAAGCAGTTGGAAATATGAATGGAGAAGTCAAGGAAGCAGTTGGAAATGTGCCTGAACTTTAAATAAGAATGCCAGGCTACAGAATTTGGGGAGATCACGAGTACATAGACAGTGTTTGAAGCCATGAGAGTAATACATAAAGAGGGTGCATGTAGACAGAGAAAATAGCAAGTTCAAGGACTGAGTCCTGGGAGCCCACCAAAGTTTACAGGTGAGAAAGATGAAAAAGAACCAATAAAGGAGACTTAGAAGGATCAGTCAGTGATGTAGAAGAAAAGCAAAGTGAGTGTGGTGTTCTGAAGCCAAGTGAAGAAAATGTTTTTAGGAGGAAGGAATGGCGAACTGCATCAACCACCGCTGTTTAGGTCAAGGAAGAGGATATTAAGGACAAGACACCATATTTGGGAATGTGGGAGGTAATTGGTGATTTTAGGAAGAGTGATTGGGTACAATAATGGGGGGATGGGTAAAAACCTGATTGGAATAGTTTTAAATAGAGAGAGAATGGGAAGAGATGAAATGGACACAATGATATACAGTTCTCTCAGGGATTTTGCTGTAAAGGGAAACTGATAAATGGAATGGTAGCTGGTCACAAGAATATGCAATAAAGTGATATTTTTCTCATTTAAATGAAGCTGAAAGAGGAGACCCTGTGTTTAGGGTATACTAGCCAGTTATATGCCATGGCTGGAGGAGGTGGTGTTCGATGTGCATAGAACTTAGGGGATTGGTTTGTTCAATCATGTTATTTATGTAGCCCACGAAAAACCTGGCCCTTCCACCCTAGCCTTTTAATGTGAAAATGCAGGGCGCCATTTTACACACATGGGGGATATGAGCAAGTGGCCATGCTGCCAGGCACATGTGGAGGCAAGGGCAAAAGGACAATGGTGAGAACTGCCATATTGGGGGGGACCCAATTTTTAATGATTTTCATTTGCATATTAAAGGTTGCCACTGCTGGTTTAAGAGCCAGGGCTTTTATTGTAGACAAGAAGAAACTTACTTGAAACTGTGAAAAACCTTTTGAGGATCCCTTTTTCTTTTTATTTGCCTAAATTTAAATGGGATAAATAACAGTAATGTTTGTATGCTGATAAGGTTGATGTGGTGGAAAGGAAATAGAGATGTAAAAGAAAGAAAAAAAAGACCAATTTCTAGATTGATAAATTTGATTAAGAAATATGGAGTTGAGTACACTGCAAGACTGCAAGGGCTGGCCTTATATAAGAACAAGGAAAAGGATCCATAGTAACAAAGAAAAAGACAGAATATGGGTCACAGCTAAGAACTGGGTGATTAGATATGGTGATAGGGGGTATGAGGACATTTTGTTCTGACTTTCTGTTTTCTCTGTGAATTAAAAGCCTTAGCCTAGGAGATGGAGAGGGAGGCATTCCAGGATTTCAGGATAAAGAAAATTCAAAATAATTAATTACTTAAGTATAAAGGTAATTCAATTGGGGGAAATTCTAATATAGTATTACTAAAAAAGGAGAAGGTGGAAGAGGAGGGGGGGAGGAGAAACGGGGGGGGGGGGAGAGTAGAATAAACTTGAGCACTTACTAGGTACTAGGCATTATTGCAAGGTTCTTTGTTACATGGGAATACACTTCAAATCCCTCAGACTCTATGACCATAGTTTTCTATTATTATCCCTGTACTATAGATGAGAGAGCAAACTAAAGTCAGTAACTCATTTGGGTAGAAGGCTTATTGGTCTGCACTAATGGTCATTAAGTTAAAGCAAAACCAATCAGCACGGTGTGTTTTCCTCCAGCAGCACTAGTATACATGCTGAATTAGCACAGATGCAGGGGACTGAACAAGGCTGGAGTTTTGCCAGTTGATTAATTATGGTGGGGAGAAACAGAAAATTGTATCGGTGGTATCCGAAAGTGTGATTATTATGAGGTTTGCATCACCTAAGATGAGGAGAAAGAGAAGTGAAGATATGGGAGCAAGTGGAAGAGGGAGTGGAGGTTGAAGAACTGTGAAAAGGTGTTAGGGTAAATACACTGTCTCTCTGTGGGTTCAAGAAATTTAAAGTGTGAGAACTAGAAGGAATAATCCGTAAATGTATAAGGTAAGAGTCAGAGTGGGATGCTTGAAATGGAGATGGAGCAGGGGGGCAGAGGTTACTGATGATGACAGTCTAAGGTTTTACATAAAACTGATGGCTGAGATAAGTGAGCACGATGATTGGTGGATAAAAGTCAAGGAACTGAGATGGCAGAGCACTTAAGAATCATCTATATGAATCTAATATTATCAAGATTTATAGCAAGAGTACTGCTGGAGGGTGCAACAAAGTTGTCAAGGAACAATTGATAGTGGTGTTGGAGAGAATGATAATCAAACACAGGAATGGCTCCCAAAGAGTTTTCTCTCCCCTTATAGGAGGTGCAATCATGGGGAGAACTAAATGGTGGTGTACAGTATAAGGTAAAGGTAAACTAATAGTTAAGGACAAACACTTGGTTATGGTTCTGATGAGCACCCCAAACTCTTGAGCTTTCCCGAGTAGTCAGTTTATGTTTCTATCAATTTGCTACTTGCTAACTTATGTTGCCATGAGCTTGTAAAATCTATGGATACTGTTTCTCATTCCATTTGCTTCCCAACGAAGCAAGCTAGCTTTGTATAAAAGCAGAGCTCACTTGTTGTAACAAGCTCAGAACAGAAATATTTGTTAGGTAAAGATTTTCTTAAAGTCCTGGTCACCTAGCCCCAGAAATGGATTTACTCAACGGCAAGGCAAAGAATAAATGGAATCCAAATCTTTCTGACATTTGAAATATCGTAATTTTGTTATGAAAATCTTGACAAATCATAATATCACCACATTTTTAACTCTACACTATATACTACATACAACAATAATTCTGTGCAAGAAAAATCCTTTTTCTAATTTTTGGTGTATGTTCATCTTTAGTAGGAAGGAGATCCTCAGAGATGAGACCTGAGTCCTCCGAGAGATATTTTTGTTGCTGTTATACCCCCTCACTATTTGCATTTTGTAGTAATTAAGGCTTCTGCTAAATCGTCAAGAAAAATCATAGATACTAAAACATCGTTACTATTAACCAACAGTTTCACTTTAGACAAGAAATAGTTGTTTTGAATGAATGGAAACATTTTTTAATCTTCAGTAAAACCAAAGAGGGAAAAGCAACTAAGATTAGAGTAAGCAGAAAAAGACATAAGGAAAAAAAAGCTGAAAAACAGTTCCATATTTCTAGACTTTTAATAGCACAGTGAATACACAGCTACCTCATGCCTGGCCCTACTAAGCATACAAGGTCTGTCAGCCCGGCAGACTGAGAAAACTGGGTGAATTGGAACTAAAGCACAGGCTGTTTAAGGGCCATTAAGGGTTCAAAGGCATGTTAAAACATGAATGGGATTAATGGACTTGGAAAACCCACTTAAATGTCCAGTAAAGATTTATCTTTATGAATTATCTTTTTCTTCACCACTATGTCTCATCAACTTCATAAAGCCATAACGGCGCCCTCAGTCTTCAATCTATGAAATAGGGATCCTATAAAGCAGTGGTCCCCAAGCTATTTGGCACCAGGGACCTGTTTTGTGGAAGAAAAGTTTTCCACAGATGGGGTTGGTGGGAGGCGTGATGGTTTTATGATGAAACTGTTCCACCTCAGATCATCAGGCATTTGATTCTCATAAGGAGTACCCAACATATATCCTCCACATGCACAGCTCACAATAAGGTTCATGCTCCTATGAGAAGCTAATGTTGCTGCTGATCTAACAGGAGGCGGAGCTCAGGTGGTAATGCCTGCTCCCCTCATCGCTCACTTCTTGCTGTGAGACCAGGTTCCTGACAGGCCATGAACAGGTATCGGGGTTGGGAATGCCTGCTACAAAGCATAAATGTTTATATTATCTGAATTATAGAGTACATCATCATTATAGACACAGTCACTATTTCCTTGTAAAGAATTCACACTGCTATGACTCTTTCCCATAAATCAGTCAATCAGAAACTTAAAAGGTTGAGAATATGATTCATATTTCAAACTAGCTCTCTTCAAATTTAGTTGATCCTTTCACACAGAGATTTTCATATTTCACTATATTATGTACTGCCTATTATAGTTATGTGCTAATAGAACAACTCTGTAAACAGACTATCAGGAACAGTGATGAACGGTGGGATATCTTAAGAAAATAAAGTAGCCTTCCAAATAAATTATCCCTCAAAATGGATGACTAAACTGTTAGATTCACTCATGCCAATCTTTCTTATTGTAGCTTTAATGTGCTCTTTGCTTGTTTCTGATATATGGCATATACCATTCACACTGATCTCGAGTCCATGACCAGGTTAGAAGCTACAAATGTGAGCCTATCATAATGCCCTATTTGTGCACATTTACAACTGGACCATAGATTTTTTTATTGCTACACAGGTGAGCCCTGTAAAATCTTTGCTCTGAAACAATGCCAAACTTACATAATATGAACTTGAATGAGTGTAGTGTTTGTTTTTCCGGTGATAGTCTCAGCTTATTTAACTTACAAAAGCCTTCGGCCTATACTGAACAAAGAAGTACACTCAACCAAATTAAACAGGGTAACAAAGCACTCACAGGAGAGGTTTTTCTTTATAAAATGTTTCATTAAAAGTCCAAAAATCCTTATTGCTTTTCCTCAAGTTGTACTTCTAAGCTAAAATAGATTTTAGATTCTACAACTACATGAGCCTAAAGAAAATATTTCCAAAACTTTTGGTATATGAGAGGAAGGTAGCCTTAGTCCGATGTTCATTCAAACACAGTAATGGAGATGCAAACATTTATTTAGCACCTATTTATGACTAACAAAATTTCACATAAATAATCTCACATAACCCCAAGAATAAATAATGCTCCATTTTGTTTTTAGAGGCAGGGTCTCACTTTATCAGTCACCCTGGCTATGGTGCTGTGACATGATCAGCAGATCAATGCAGCCTCAATCTCCTGTGCTCAAGCAATCCTCCCACCTCAGTCTCCTGAGTAGTTGGGACTACAGGCACATGTCACCACACCTGGTTATTTTTTTTTTCTTTTTATGTTGTGGACGCTTGCCTTGAACTCATGGGCTCAAGTGATCCTTCCCCTTCAGTCACCCAAAGTGCTGGGGCTACAGGCATGAGCCACCATACCCAGCCCCATACACCATTTTTTATTAAGGATTCTATTAGGTAGCTTTCCCAACAGAACACAGATTGGAAGTGATAGGATATACAGGCATACCTTGGAGATATTACAGATTCAATTCCAGACTACTGCAATAAAGTGAGTATCTCAATAAAGTGAATATTGCAATAAAGTGTGTCATATGAATTTTGCTTTCCCAGTACATTTCAAAAGTATGCTTACTCTATATTATAGTCTATAAAGTGTGCAATAGCATTATGTCTAAGCATTCAGTGCATATACCTTACTTTACAAATACTTTATTGTTAAAAAAAAATGTCAATGATCATGTGAGCCTTTGGCAAGTCATATCCTTAGTTCTGCTTGAGGGTTTTGCCTGGATGTTGATAGCTGATTGATCAGGATGGTGGATGTTGAAGGTCAGGATGATTCTGGCAATTTCTGTGAGAACAATTAAGTTTGCTGCATCAATGGACGCTTCCTTTCATGAAAGATTCCTCTTTAGTATGTGATGTTGTATGATATGACTTTACCGACAAGAAAAACGTACTACAGAGATGTTACAGAGATGGCTTTTCTCTAAGCCTCATGAAGCCACCTTTAGCTTGCAACTTTTCTTCTGCAGCTTCCTCATCTCTCTCAGCCTTCACAGAATTGAGGAGTTTGGGCCTTGCCCTAGGTTAGTCTTTGGCTTAAAAGAATGTTGTGGCTGGTTTAATCTTCTATTCAGACCAATAAACCTTTCTCCATATCATCAATAAGGCTATTTCTTTCTTATGATTTATGTGTTCACTAATATAGCACTTTTACTTTCCTTCAAGAACTTTTCTTTTGCATTCACAACTTGGCTAACTGGTACAAGAGGCCTAGTTTTTGGTTTATCTCAGCTTTTGACATGCCTTTCTCCATGAGAGTAATCATTTCTAGCTTTTTGATTTAAAGTGAGAGAAGTGCAACTCTTACTTTCATTTGAACACTTAGAGGCCAATGTATAGTCACTAGTTGGCGTAATTTCAATATTGTGTTTAGGGGATGGGGAGGGCCAAGAGAAAAGAGAGGGGGAGGGGCCTGGGCGAGAGCAGAGCGAAACCCATAACAACTTATGGATGTATAGGGCTCCCCCGGCGGGGTCCAAAGAACCCCAAAGATCACGAGTCTCCCCCACAAACAGACCCAAACAGACAACAAAAAAAAAATACAATATAAGATACCACAAGCACGTGGGCACGAAGTAGACAGCAGATCCTAAACTAAAAAAACCCGGCTAGCAAGGGTCATAACTCCAGACCGTAAGGAATATAGAAAAGAGAAAACAGGACCCCTGGAATGCTATGTGGGCATACACGTGGCAGAGAATCCCATATCCCCCTTTGTCGCTCTGGGATATTAGGAGAAAAGAAGGGGTGGCTACCACTGTAATTCTTTCCCATAGCTGTCTATAAATCTATTTTGAGATGGAAAAATTTCATGCACTGCCATGTCTAGGAAATGTTTACACTGCCTCCACAAGTTGTGCCATTCAGGTGGGCTGTGTCTGTAAGACAGAAAACAAAATGTGCCAATAGTGGAAAGCTACCTCATTGAGTAAGTTCCTTTCCTCTGTTAATATCAGAGTTGTGTGTATGTGTGCTCCTTTGTTTAATTTGCCCCCCCCCCACAGTGCAGTCTTTCAAACCATTTGTTATTTTTCTTTCATGCCATGTGAATAAATGTAAGTAATTGTGGTAGTTAGAGGCTTTACTCCCTCCGATGGTAATTATCCAACCTATAGTTTCATTCCAAACTCAGTAAAATACTATTAGAGAAGTTGATCTTCATTAGAAGAGATCTGTTGGGGCTTAACAGAATATACAAAGATATGTAATCATAGGTCAAATTAAAATAATTTTACCCCCCAAAAGTACCTGTTATTTACTATGTTAACAGGTTTTATTTGTGTTGCTGAAAAATGTCAGCAAGCTTCTCATATATTCATGAAAATCTTCTGTTTTCTATGAATTATCAAGCCATTATTAACTAGGACTTATATTACTTTTGCTGGCAAAAAAACATGCTTGAGATTCTTCAGAGGAATTGTTAGCAGAGAGAACATCCAAGCTCTGGTGATCTGAAGTGAGAGGAGGGGCTAATGCACCAAGTTGGCTTTAGCTTTGCTAATTTATTCCTTTATATTTAATTCTATCAAGTATAAAAATGTTGATATTTGGGTATTCTGAAAATTAAACCCAAGGAGTTCTGTCCTATTTCCTCATAAATGAGCCAGGAGAAAAGCTAGATTATAGTTTACGAACTCCTTTAGTTGATTACTAAGTGGCAATGAAATTAAACAAAACTATTAGAGGACATAGAGTATGTCATAAAATTCCTATTTATGCACAAATTATTACATTTTAGAGAAACATAGTATAGATCACTGATTCCAGGGTCTCCTCCTGCAAAAATATATTTGAAGACAGAGATTACTTGTCAAGAACTATGAAGATTCTGAAATCCACTTAATTTGCAAGACCGTGTAGTGCTTTGATGGAAACTAAACACACACACACACACACACACACACACACACACACACACACACACAAGCTCTAATGTTAAGAGAGTAAAGAAATCATGTCTCTTCTCTTGTATGGGGTATTGATATTTGAGTTTTAAGTCCACTTGATTTGCTTCCTGGGTCATTATCAGTGGGGGCAAAGTATCAGACTAGGCAAGTAAGCCCACATGAAATGATTTAGCAAGTACATGCACCATAGAAGCACATGTCTAAGACCAAATGAGAATTTTCTTCAGTATATAAATATCTTGTTATATACCTTACCATTTTCAAGATGTCTACCTCCCCTTTACATACAGCAAATTGCTGTATTTTGACACTGTTCACACTTATTTGTTACATGAGTCATAGGCCAAGGAAATGTGACATTTTCCATAGTTCATAAAAGGGGATGAAGAGCAAGACCACCTTAAGTGGAGGCAATTAGAAGGCACAAACAATCATCCTTTATTGGTCAAATCCAGTTATGTCCCCAGTGGAATTCTGTTACTTTTATATAAATAAACCGAATAATGAAAGGCAAGAGGAAAATAAAAGAATGCTGTCACGAAAGATTCATTAGAAACCTATGTCCACTGTTGTAATCACAAGCAGGCAATCATTGCTAATTTCCCTAGGTATATTCCATCTATTTCAAAGATAATTCCTTGGCTACCCAGTGTGCTGAAAAGCACTCATTAGATCTATATTCTACATAAAGTAAATTGCTGTAGATTTTATTAAAAATTTAATAATGGATGCAAAGTTAATGCATTTATTACTTGCAAAATAGACTTAAGAGGCCAAAGGAATATATTATACACCATCATTTGATATTTAAGGTAATTGAGAACCTGACAAAGAAAAGAGAGCTGCTTACAAGTTCATACATTCATTTGAACAGGGGTTAGAAATGCTATTCCTATATTTCTAATTCTTCATGGCCATATTGTGAAACACACATAATTTGAACCTCCAAATGCTTCCTTACTAAAGTGTATCATTTTGATATAGTCATCTTTTATTATGTAAAAGAAAAACTCGCTCATTTTTTTTTCTCAAGCTCTGGCCTCTTACAATAGTAAAATTATTTCCTATCATTTATTTAGCAAATATTGGTAAAATAGCTTACTGAGTACTTAGTAATGAATTTGGTGTGGTGGGAGAATATTAAAAGAAGGAGAGAGGTACCATGCTTATATTCAAATAGGTTAAAATATAGTTTGGGAAATATCAGATTTACATGCAAGAAAACATTTGGAAATAAAGGACATATGAAAAAATATTATACACATTGTGCTTCAAGAACACAAAATGAGAGCACTGTGATGCCTCTGCAAGTCTTTTTATGAGGTTGTAGCATCACAAGAAAATAGCCTGATATTACTTGATATTAACTTATCTCCTATATCTATATTTATAATTGATTTAATGAAGCCCAAAAAGGGTATGTGACCTCAAGGACATGCAATCCAATCTCTTCTACTCAAGAGAATTTTTGCTAAATAAAATTATGAAGGCAGTGAGTCTCCAATAAACAATTCAAGAAAAGGGAACAATTGCAGAGAACATATCAAATAATAAAAGGAAAAAACAAACCAAAAAAATCCTATCTCATTTGAATTCAGAATGTTACACCTGAAAGGAAAATGAACTACTAAATATTCTTACAAAACAAAATTTCAATTAAAAGCAGGAAGTACTGTCTGAGCTAGTATGTTTCATTTAGCAACCACAAGGAAATATAATAAAACTATCTAGAGCAACTACTTCTCCCTTTAATTAAGTGGGGATGACCACTAAAGGTTCATAATTGCCTTGGGGACCACTAGCAATGTCACAACAGCAAAAGAACTTTCTACAGACTTTTGACTATATAAAGTTGCCACAAGATCATACTCAGAGACAATCATCTGGGAATTCTATACAAAATTGAGACTCATCAAACAACAAAAGAAAAGTTATTGTATCTTGCAAGAAAGCCAAATTAATGGTTCCTCTGACCAGCACTGTCTAACGAATAAAGGGTACTTCATCTATAACTTGTAGAGAATGAAATAACCCTGTCCGGGGTGACTCTACACCATAAAAAAAATAACTGTAAACAAACGAAAAAAAAAATGGACAAAAATGATGTATTGCACACATCATCACTATTTACCTACTATTACAAATACATTTACTTGGCACTTTATATTTAATTCAACAAGTACAAAAATAGCAATCCAAATACAGCAGTTTTCTCCTTGATCACTTGACAAGTGCACATAGTATGATGTAAGATAATGCAGGCAATAGGGGTTTAAACATATGAATTGTCTATACTTAAAAGTGTGTATTTTAATATTATTATTACACTGAGCTGTCTCTATAATGCTACTCTTAGAATCCTAGAAGCAATTTAAATTGAAACTATTTTTATAGCAAAGTTTCTCTTGCATGTTACAAACTAAATTCCCTCAGGTGAGATCCTCCTATATAGAGTGAGAACATTTATTTATTTATTTATTTTATCAAGGGTACCTATGAACTTTTGACCCTCAATGTATTCTGATATAGTAGTACCGCATGTGGCTTCCTGAAACAGTAATTTTCTCAATATACTGAAATGCTGGTTTGTGATGAGATGGGTAATAGGTTGGGTGACCACAATAACAGCAAATAAAGGTTGAATAAAATCTCATAAAAAAGAAAAAATTATTTACTATAGTTGTACTTAGAATATAAACTTCCTATGAAGAGTATTACTGTGCTTTAACATCTTGCTGCTAACTTTTAAGAGAAAAGGTTAATCTTATATTCTAGGAGAAAAAAATACTATTTATGCAAAACTGATACCGGTTGGCATCAATTTTTCCCTAATGCTCCAACAAGATATTTTAAAATGCTGTTTAGCCACTTTGGTTAGGTGAACTATAATTCTTATTTATAATGTGTGAAAAGAGTCATTAATTCATTAAGAAATTAAATGTTGGCAACATTCTGTAAAAGAAAGTGTTATTGTGCTTATAAAAGTGAAATGGGAACATGATGAACAATTTGTGAAATAATTAACTAATGTGCTATAAATGAACAATTTGCTGGTGATACATTCCAGGATTTTTCACAATGTGCTCAATTTTCATTTTTCATGACTTGCAAATACTATAAGAAGCTTGAGATCTGTCAGGTTCAGGGGTCTGCTAAGACATATAAAAAGCAAGATTGAACTATTAATACATGTTATTTATTCAATAAATCAGCAGGATAATTATTTCATACTCTTACAACACATTTCATATAGAGATCTTACATACTTAGGCCTCTATGCAAATGACACTGATGTCTTGGTAGAATTTCTTGGATTACCCAATTTTAGGTTTGATAAAATCTATATAATGTCTTCAGCTGAGAAAATTATATCATATTAAAGGAGTGACTCAAACAAACTGTGTAAGTGACACCTATACTTAATGATTAGTTAAACTTAGCAAAAGCCTAGAATGTGTGCTATATAAAGCCTCTTAAAGGTTGACTTAGTATTCAATGATGCATAATAATATTTAGGAAATAATAATAAAACAATTAAACATGGGTGGTTAAAGCAATGTGAGAATCCAAAACAAAAAAAGATGATCTTCCCTCAGCATGCTTTTATGTCAGCATTTAGCTAGTACAATAACTATCAAATTCAACATATACAAAAATCAACCCAAAATGTATTAAAGATCTAAATATAAGACTTGTAGCTGTGAAACTAATGGAAGAAAAACATTCAGAAAATGCTACAGGACATTGGTCTTGGCCAAGATTTTTTGGGTAAAACCTTAAAA
This sequence comes from Ateles fusciceps, assembly GCA_036589455.1. Lineage (NCBI taxonomy): Eukaryota > Metazoa > Chordata > Mammalia > Primates > Atelidae > Ateles > Ateles fusciceps. Next base: position 200,854 of record JAZHEH010001915.1, read on the forward strand.
GCACAGGAAACAAAATTTTAAAAAACAGACAAATGATAATACATGAAGTTAAAAGGTTCCTGCACAGCAGGGAAACAATCAACAGAGTGAAGAGACCACTTACAGAATGGGAGAAAATATTTGCATACTGTCCACCTAACAAGGGATTAATAATCAGCATATATAAGGAACACAACTTAATAGCTGTATATATATATATATACACACACACACACACACACACACACACACACACACACAATTAAAAAATGGGCAAAAGATGTGAATAGACATTTCTCAAAAGAAGACAATTCTTCAACAGACACATGAAAAATACATTCAACATCACTAATCAGGAAAATGCAAATCAAAATCATAATGAGATATCATCTCTATCATCTCACCTCTGTTAAAATGGCTAATATAAAACAGACAAAAAATAACAGATGCTGGTGTGGATGTGAAGAAGGAGAATCCTCATACACTGTTGGGGAATGTAAATTAGTATAGTTATTATGGAAGACAGTATGGAGGTTCCTCAAATTACTAAAAATAGAACTACCATATGATCCAGCAATACCACTACTAGGTATATATATCTAAAAAAAGTAAATCAGCATATCAAAGAGATATCTGCACTCTCATGTTTACTGTAGCACTATTCACAATAGCCATGATATGGAATCAACCTAAGTGTCCATCAACAGATGAATGGATAAAGAAAATGGGGTACATACTACACAATGGAGTACTATTCAGCCATAAAAAAGAATGAAATCATGTCATTTGCAGCAACATGGATGGAAATGGAGGTCATTATGTTAAGTGAAATAAGCCAGACACAGGAAGACAAAAACTTCATGTTCTCACTCACACATGGGAACTTAAAAAAATGGATCTTATGGAGATAGACAGTACAATGATGGTTACCAGAGTCTTGGAAAGTAGGTGGAAGTAGGAATGGAGGAAAGCTGGTTAATGGGTACAAAAATACAGTTAGAAAGAAGGAATACATTCTAGTATTCGATTGCACAGTAGGGAAATTATAGTTTACAAAAATTTATAAATTATTTCAAAGTAGCTGGAAGAAAAGATTTGAAACATTCCCAACACAAACAATAGGGAAATGTTTGAAGTGACAGATGTCCCAGTTACCCTGATTTGATAATTACACATTGTATACATGTAGTAAAATATCACATATATCCCCTAAATATGTACAATTATTATATATCAGTAAAAAAATTACGAAAAACAACCTACACCAGAACAATCAAATCTCATTTTGGTTCCAATTTTTAAACTAAGGCAGTTTACAATAATTCTGACAAGAAGGACAGTGTTTCCCCCTTCAAAATGGAAAAACTGACCATATAAAAGAAGATTGCTCAATGCTTCCATATTTGCCACAAAAAAATACTTTTTCAAATATTCTAATAGAAAAATGCTAAATGAACAATAGCATTTTTTGGGTATGAAATCGAAGCATTTAAAGCCTATTTACCTAGGTATGCATGTGAATATTAGCACAGATGGAGAGAAAAGCAATGATAAGCGTCTTTGAAAATATCTGCCATCATATAATCTCCTCTACTAAATAATTGAATTTCCACCATTTTGTAGTGTATTTCTTACTACAGAGGTGATACAAGAGATTACTGGGCATCTGGACCAGAGCTCTCACACTGTTGAACCCTGAGGGCAGAAGCTAGTCAGAATTTCAGAGAATACCAAAAACCTTGTTGAATAAACTGCCTTTCATTTTCATTTTGATTTCCTGAAACTCCCAAGAATGGTGTCCTGACTGCCAAAAAAGAAAGGTAACTAGGTCTGAAATAATTCAGAATTGTTTTACATTTCCGGAATTCTTATTTCTTTACTATTATTATCTCTCATATCTATCTGCTAGCATCTTTTGAATGTCTTGATTTTACACAATTACAAAGCAACACTACTATCCAGGAAAGCTTGTTGCAAGACAACCTTCTCCATGGGGTCTACACCTACACTCAAGCCCCAAGAGGCAGAGCCTTTGCCTCTGACAGCAAGGACAATGAGTGATTCATGCAAACAGATGAGCATCACTAGAATGTTTTATAGATACTGAAAAACAAATGAACCAAACCAAATAAACACCTCTCTTGATGCTGAAACTCCTATTTCTCCCCAAGGCTTCTGAGGTTCAAGACGGCTGCCGCCGAGACAGAGGAGGCATAAGGATGAGTTATACAGACGAAAAAAGTCTCACCTCAAAATCTGGAGAGAAAGCATACCTCAAGTAAGTAGGCTACTGGAAAAGAACATGAAATAAAATGCTGTTTTGTTTGCCCTCCATGAGGACATTTGAGGCCAAAGACACAGCAAAGAAAATCACTCAGCAAAACCACCCATCATGGTTCTGCTGACCCCCTATTTTCAAGTTTAATTATTTGTTTAAAAAAAGTCTCATGCCTTGATCAGAGATATTAGCACTTAAAGTGTCTGTTGAGTGTATTTTCTTATGTGATATTTTAATAATTGTTTGACTGAAATACCCTTGTGATGTACATGAGCTTTGATTTTTTGACAGCCCCTACTGAAAACAGAACTTTTTTGTTTAAGCAAATAATTCTTTTGGACTAGAGCAGTACAGAGAAACATAATGAGTTGGCCTGGTCCGCTTCCCCTTACTGGTAAAGATAAGAGGAATATAAATGTAATGAAGAGGTTTTATAAATATGTTTTGTATCCACTTATTGCTTCTAGTGTTAACCACCCATCTAATCACAGGGAAGGGGTAAATGAGTAACAGGAATCTCAAGAAGGAGGAGATACGGGGTCAAAACTTTGCTGTTCTCCTTATCACTCATGAAAGTCAATAGTACAAAATGATAACTCTTTTTCTTTTTTTGGAAATAAGCACTTTCTGTTCCTCAAAATACCAGGTGTTAATGTATCTTGCATGTTATAACTTCAGGAAGTTGTATCTCTCTATGGGTCAGCATTGTTTCTCTTTGTTATGTCTACTGTTTGTAACTCGAAATTATAGAAAAATGGAGGGAATATATCCCTCTGTCACTGGCCAAACATGCAAGGTGGACTCTGATATATCTAAAAGCTTTGGTTGGTTGAATCTACTGTAATCCACTCTGTGCTGGGCAAGTGGGAGCCCTTTTTTTTTTTTGAGTCACACATATATAAAAATTTTAAAGTACTTTATCCTATATCATTTCTTGATATAATTGAAAACCATTTTCCAGTGTACTCAATTTTACGGCCTCACGGCATATAAGCATGATCTTAGCGTGATCTGCTAAAGTCTGCGGTGCCAAGCAAAATTATATATTGTTTGATATAACTGGTAAATTTCCATAATGATGCACTCTCACCCACCCCCATCCCCAAGGCATTCAAATTGTTTCCCTATATGGAATCTTCTTACAGTGAGTTCTGGACTAAAAATAGCATTGCCAAGCTGCAGAAGTCGGGATGAAACAGTTTATGCTGATCCTGTAGTAGATCAACTATTAACAATTACAGTATCTGAATTTAGGATGAATCTCCTTACGTACACTATAAATTCCAGACATTCACAGTATGAATGGATCAACGTGATCATGGTTTGGGTGACTAGTACCTTATGGATATTCAACAGGTATATGCTAATCAATTGGCTGACAAAGCTTCTGGACCATTTTATGCTTCAGCTTCTCTGGGGAGATTAGATGTGCAGCTGGGCTCTCTGAGACTTGAAGAGGAATGAAGGAAGTTTTTAGGAAATTTCTACTTCAAAGGTTATGATACAATATAAAAGCTCTCAGCTTCAGGTCTCCCATAGGCTCTATCTTCCTCAGTGCAAATAGCACTGCACACGTTTATTACGGTGAATCATTGTCATGACATAGGAAGGAACCAGGGAATACTTAAACATTTTTAAGAAGTCTTTAATCAAATTGACAACCAAGCACTCTAAAGAGGACTTTTGTTGTTGTAGCCTTCATGATTTTGTGGCCAGGATAGCAAATAGATTTGTTACGCATAGGCTTTTTTGTTATATTATTTACTACATACAATGAAGTTTTACCTGTTCGAATTTCATTTCTGAAAGCTATCACTGTCATTTCCTGGTATCTCATTGACAATTATGAAAGTATTATGGAATGATTCACATCCTCTTTCTATCAGATATTTTTTATCCTTTGTATTATTACAGACTAAGTTATAATACTTTCGAGTTGTTATTTACATTTGACTCTTCCAAATCTTTACAGAATATTTTTTCTTGGATAAAAATGAACATCATACCTAATTTTAACTACTTTTGTTATATGATATGGCAGAATTCCCTATACACATCTGAGGCCTTTTAAAAGGAGATGTTATATATTATGGCTGCTGGCTATATGCAAAATCCCATCCCAAGAAAATCAACTGAGGCTTTCACAGTAGTTCTATTTCCAGAACTGTCAAAAGTAGTTAGCATCAGAGTATCTGATGAATAACTTAATCAGAATGTTAGTATAGATGTGGTATTTATTCACACATTCAGCATGGACAAAACATATTAAATGTATTATTCAGGGCCTTGCCAGTTATTAACCTTGGTTACAGCTATTATATAATGATCAGAAAATGCTTTCATTTAAAATTTCCCCTGTTTAGGAAGTCACAATTCCCTTTAAGAGATGTAATTATTGAAACTAGTGCTGTAGCTTCCAATTTTTTTTCTTATGTCTCAGTAATTCACTTCCTTATGTAATTTTAAAATGTTAACACTTTTATAGGACCCACGAAAGTTTATAATTGGTCTCTGTAACTTATTTAAAATATTCAATAGGCCTGACAGTAATAATATCATCAGCCTTTATGCTTTATTATACATATATCTATTAATTATTTCAATAAATATGTATTAAAAATATAATTTTCCTAGGCTGCTCTATGAATAAGGGGGAAGTAGAGATAAAACAAATCAGTTACTAATTAATGAGCATAGCAAATTATTTCAATACACAAGGTTCATGGGGAAAAAATATTCTTGATGAGCTGTCCTTTTTTTCTATCATGTTGTAGATTAAAATGATACAAACAAGGAGATAGAGATTGAAAACCGTGGTTTTCACCAAGACATGAGAATCACTGGATAATCACATAAAATAAAGCTAAAAAGTCATATTTGCTCTCTTTCATAAAGCTATTTAGCATTACCAAATATGTCACTAGAGCAATCTCCAAATGTTCAGTGTAGGTTATGTATTTAAAACTTAGAATTATTTTAGGAATTCCAAAAATATCTAGTGCCATTATAGCAACAGAGCAATGAATATAAGATTACTTTTTTCCATTTGTCTTTCGTGTGTGTGTGAGTGTGTGTGTGTGTGTGTGTGTGTGTGTGTAAATCCCCTTACATCTGGCTTTACTTGCTAAAATTCCTCTTAGTCATTATTGCCAATTATTTTATTGTTTAGCTTCAAAGAGTCTGGCTTTTTCCCACAAATATGAATTTAGCTTCAGAGTTAAAACCATGAAACACTATGTTAAATATGTGCTCCATAACCTCTAATTTGGATATTTTTTACCTTGGCCTCAAAAACAGAACACAGAGCAAATCTCATTCTATTTAGCTATAAGCAATACTATCTCCCTGATTTCTCAGAAAGTACCATCCTCAGTCATTCTTATACCTAAAACACTAGACTGTCACCCTAAATAATTTACCCACTTTTGTTATTTTTTAGAGTCCATAAGGATAAAATAGTTGACTTTGAAAGTACAAGCAACCAGATTTATGCAATTTCATATTCAAATAATGCCAAGTTAGATTTTCTTTCATATTTTAGTGAAACTTACATTAAACTGCAAAGAATAATAAATGTGAAATAATCTGTGATATGGGAAATGCACTTTGGCCTTGAAAATTATGCTGATTTACTTGTGTTTTGAAGTAAAATCTAAAATGAATACTGCTACTTCTGTATATTTTTCACTGCAATGAATTTAAAGACTTCTATCTTAACACCAACTCAATAACTGGACACCTCTTCAAATCATAAACTCTAACTCTTTGAGCTAGAAGACCATTTAGTAACAAATAAAATTTGCTTATTTTCTCTGCTTTTTTCCTTTAAAAATTTAATTTTCTATATTTTCCCATTCCTACTGACAGCATTCAGAAATATATGTGTATTTGTATAATTACCCATACAAACCATTAGTGTGAATGGAAAACACTCATCAGAAATATTTAATCCCATAAAAATTAAGTAATTCTTCAAAAAAGTTTATCAATTCGATACAACGCATGAAAATTAGGAACTTAAGTTTTGATAGTAAATACTTTTCCAATTTTAAATTAAATAAATCAAATTCAACAATTTGTTAATTAACTGAAGTATACCAATAAGCAAAGTTGTAATGAGAAGTTAGAATACCTTTGTGCCTGTGCTTTTTATTTTTATTTGATAATGATCATTTTCTTCAATATTGGATATGATACTGCTTGTGTTTATTTTAAATCTATTTCCTTCCATAATTGAGTCCATATCACTTCCTTAAAGAGTTTTCATGATTAAACAAAGCTCTCCATTTAATTCTTAGATTTGCAAGCCTCTAAAAAGTAACCCTAGAATTTAGATATACTTGCTGATATGCCATCTGACATAATTCAAACATTTTACATGCTATAAATATTTGCTAGAAGTACATTCATCACTGTAAATTGATCAATAAGTTCATCTAAAGTTTTACATCCTTTCTGTATTAGAATAAGAGCTAAAGATGCAAAACCATCCCATTGAAAATTAGGTCTTCGATCGTCACATATTAAGATCTCAGGATGTTACCAAGTCAGGAAAAGCATAAGCCTACAGTTGACAGGTAAACATACTAAACATCTGAGGCATCTTAACATAAACCAATCCCCTACTCATAGTATAAAATTAAAACATATATCAGAATTTTCTTGCACCTGAACAATGCAAACAACCCTTCCATTAATTGTATCTAAGCCCAGTGACTAGAATGCTGAATCCAAAAATTGCTGCCAGATAGTATTTTTTATGACATTTATTTTTTTGGAAATATATATTAATTTTTTTCAACCTTAGTTTAGCTATCAGTAAACTTATATGACATATCTTGGAATCACTGGTCATTTCTCAACTTATGGACTAATTATTTTACTTTTCTAAAGAGGTTTGGGATTACTGAAAACATAATATTAAAAACTTGGGCTCTTAGGAGCAAGATATTTACATGGTCTCAAAGTGTCTCCCAATGGATTATTTACTAGTTGCAAAAAATATACACACACGCACACACAAACCCAGAAAATCAAGAGCTATACAGGGGGAAATCAGACAACAACTTGATTGTATCATCAAAATTAACCAAACCTGAAATGCAATAAATAAATAAATTAAAAAAAAAAAAAATAAAAAAAAATAAAAAAAATAAAAAAAAAAAATTAACGTCCAGCAAGGGGCAAATGGATATTGCACACTTCCAGATGTGAAACCCTAAGAAGGACATACTATCACCTATGCAGACTTTGGCTAGAAATGCTTAATCTCAATTGAATTAAGAAAAACCATCAAGCAACCCCAAAATTGTGAATTCTTACTTTAAAATTAGAAAGTGGCTCTTCTCTTCAAAAATTCCAATGTCATAAAACACAAAGAAAGTCTCTGGAAATGTTCTAGATTAAAAGAGACTAAAGGAGACATGCCAATGTTGTAAGTGACCCTAGACTGGATTCTCTACTGAAGGGAAAAATGAACATATTTGTCATTTAAAAAATTGGAATATGGACAGATTAAATAAAACACTGTATTAGTGTTACATTTACTGCAGCTCATTACTGTCAGTGTATAAGAGAATATCCCTATTCTTAGGAAATAGGTGTAAAGTGCCAGGGTACAACATACTCTCAAATGGTTCAGAAAACTGTGTGGGTGTGAGAAAGAAAGAACAAATGATAAAGCAAATGGGGCAAAATGAATTGGAGGATAGGATATATGGAATTATTTGTAATAGCGTTATGCTTGCAAACTTTCTATGAGTTTGAAGTAATTTCCAAATAAAAAAAAATTAAGCAAAGCAACTCAAATCGGACTTATAAGTACATATTATCCTTCCCCTTTTGAATACAATAAAGTCAGTAAATATGTATTGAGAAAACAACAGCATGCATTAATCAGGGCACTGGGAATACAGTAGTGAATAAGAAAAATGAAATATATGCTGTCAACATGTTAAATTCTAGTTGGAGAAGATGAAAAGTAAACACACAAAATAATTTTAAATAGTGATAAGGCCTTGAAGAAGATGAATGTGGATAATACAAACAGTGAATGTACTGCTTTAGTTAATGTGGTCAGAGATGGCCTTTCTAAAGAATGTCATTCCAGTTCAGACATGAACAAAGAGAAGGAAGTAGCTATGCAGGTATCTGGGGAAACAAATCCAAATGTCCATTAAGAGACAATGAATGAACCAATGTAAAAACATACAATGGACTATTACTCAGCCATCAGATGGAATGAAGTACTGATACATGCTACAATATATACAAGTCTTTTAAACTTTATGCTAAGTGTAAGAAGCCAGTCATAAAGGGCCATATATTGTATTCCTTTTGTATGAAATGTTCCAAATGGGCAAATCCATAGAGAGACAAAGTAAACTAGTGTTTGCCTGAGACTAGGGAAAGGGATGAGGTGTGTCAACTAATTGGTATAATTTCTTCATTGAGGGTAATGAAAATATTCTAGAATTAAACAGTGGTGATGGTTGGACAGCCCTGTGAAATATACTAAAACAACTGAATTGTAACACTTTAAATGGATGAATTTATGATCTGTGAACTATTATCTCATTAAAGCTGTTTTTTAAAAAAAGAAGGAGGTAAGAAGTAATGGAAAAGTGGTCAATAGTCTGGAACACATAAAGGTCCATGAGTATGGACATGAGATTGATAAGGTCGAGGAATAGAAAAATATCCTTACAGCTACAAAGGACCAGCTTCATTGGATGGGTCATCTGCAGGGATTTTGAAGTTACCAAGAATGTTAACATGACTGACAAACTCAATGTTAGTGTCTTTGAGAACAAGGAAAATGACAAAACACTTACTAACTGAATTATCTGTAGTAAATGCTGCATCTCAGGGCTGCCATCTCGGGCTTTTTGCTGCTCACCAGCAAAAGCATTCTAAGAATATTTATGCATGTATTTATATATCATACACCTCAGTAATCAAACGATCAAATGCATCTCTCTAAAAGTAACATATTTAGAGGCATGGTCAAATGAAGACTTTTCCATTTAATATTTATATTTATCATATTTAGTTTGTTTAAGACAGTAATTCCTGATTTTACAATGGCCAAAAATTTTTGTGTTGAAAAATTACAAAATTTTAATAACTAAGGTAAATGCGTTAAATATAATCTAAATATTAACTCAGGCACATAACATTCTTAAAATAAAGCAAATCTACATTGTGAAAGAATAAAACAAGTGAAGGTAAGGTATCACAACTGCTAAAGGGCTGGTATTGTTTCATTTTTCACTATTTCTGATAGTGATTCCTTCAAAAGAGATTGCATTATTAGATGTTGTGAGTGATACATAAGAACAACTCTATGTAATGAGAGAAGAAATGGTAAATTTAAGATATGCAGAAATAATCCAGTAGAGAAGAAAAATATGTTCCTTTTGTTCATACTGCAAGTCTGACTGAGCCGTTGGGATCAGTAACACAAGCTGTCTCATTCCCATGGCATCAAGCTGACTGTCAGAAAGAGGACTGCTTTCTGCTCTTGCATCCTAGTTTGCTGTGGTAGTCCCAGGACTACAAAACATGACAGTAAAATCACTCCTACAAGTTTTCCCTGGAAATGCATGAATGAAAAAGGCTTGTCAAAAGATTTCTACTTGTCTATACGTTTTGTCTGCTCCAAGCTCAACCCAAGCAACACTGTGTATTATGAAAAAGGAAAAGTACGGTTTTTTGAAACGTGAGTAATTACATGGGTAGAGCTGCTTCTAGGGAGTTCTAGAACATTCCAAATTTAAAAAACTGCTTTTGTTTTAACTTTGAGTTTTTGTTATCCTGTTTCTAATATCTGTTATTTCTTTTGTATTAAATTTAGACATAGAACACTAAAAATTTTTTATATTTAAGACTCTTGACTTTCTATAATGATTATTTATTGCAAGCAGTTTTAAAACACTTATTACAAATAGCCTTATGTTATTAAATATTCATACTGTGAAGTTTTGAGGGACTCTCAAAAGCTTGTATACAACTCCCTATTATTGCTAAAGAAAAACGAAAGGTAAAGTTTTCTATGCACAATAACAATTTCCTTGCAGTACCAGAAAGACTCAGCATATATCATGGACAAAAGCAAATATGTTATGAAATAATGGCTAATTATGACTCTCTGTGCCACAGATGGTTTTGCACTGCCACTTGAGCCTACATCAAGTCTGTCCCTCATGGCAACAAGAAAAAAAAGGGGAAGGGAGGGTGCAGTGCAAGAATTCCAAGATTAATCATGGAAAGTAAACTGCTATCTCTGTAACAATAACAATGTGGAGGTGTTGTTTCTTTATTTAATGGACAAAACGGAGAAAATAAAGGTTGAAAAAATGTAAAGTTGAATCCCCCCCCCCCCCAAACAAAAGTGAGGGATATAGAACTAGAAATGCAAAAGAAGGTAGAATAAAGAAAAAGAGATAAAATAAGAAAGCTCTTCCAGGGATCAGCATTTTCCGTCATCTTAAGAAACAGTCCTTCAAACATGTAAAGGCAATTTGTTGCAAGAGCAGAAAAACATTGGTATCAGGAATTTGGAATAAAGGATAAAGTGTATATAAACTCATGGTTTCTGACTTCAGTGGTGGGTCCTCAGTGCCTCAGTGTCATTCAGCAATCATTTATCTTAAGCCCAGATCAGTGGTTTTCATAAGCATTAGCCAGGGAGCTTTCAAAAATATTCATGCATAGATCCTACCCTTGGATATTTTGATATAATTGGTCCAAGTGTAGTACAGAGAATGGAATTTTTTCAAGGTCTCCAAATAATTCTGATGGCTACCTAAGGCTGAGAATCATTATCTGATTACAATCTATGGGTCAGCAAACTTTCTGGAAAGTAAAGGGACAAGTTATTTGGTAAATAATTTAGGTTTTGTGGGCCATAAGGGCTCTGTTGCAACTATTCGGCTCTGCTGTTGCCATGCAAAGCAGCCAAAGACAATAAGTAAATGAATGGGTGTGGCTACGTTCCAATAAAACTTTATTTTCATAAACAGGTAGTGGGTTGGATTTCACCCATGGCCTTAGCTTACCTATTCTTGTTTATTAGACTGTTTCCATTCCCCTTGCCCAAAACAGTTATTTTCCCATCCTTCTTTACCCCCATACCTCTGACTTTCAGTAGATGACCTCTTATTCTACTTTAATGGAAAAATGCAGATTGTCTGGTAGAAAATTCTTCTACTTCCTGGTCTATTACTTGCAGACTCAATAAACCTGTGTCTGTATCTGTCCTTATCTCTTTGCCTCCTATTAGAGATTCAGTGTCCCTTCTTTTCAAGATGAATCTAATTCTTTCACTTAATTCCATCACCCTTTCATCTCTTCTGCAGCTCCACTCCAGAAAAAATACCATTTCTTATGTGTTTAATCACTCCCTTTCTATTTGTTCCTTTCATTTACTTAACAAATATGTTCAAGTGACATCCTTAACCAGAGAACCCTCAAAGTCTTCCTCAACCCTGTGTTCTTCCCTAAATGCACACCCACCTCTGCCTTCCCTTAGAAATTCTATACCTGTAGCCTCTACTTCCTCTCTTCCCATTCACTTCTCAAGCCACTAAAATCTGGCTTCTGTTCCCAGTATTCCACTGAAACTGCTTTTGTTAAGATCACCCACAACCTTCCATATGAAACATTTCATATTGCTGACTCTTCTTAAAACTCTTTCCACATTTAGCTTTTGCAATTCCATTATATCTGCCAGAGTTAGTTATTCTTCCTTTGCTGGTCACTTCCAAGCTGTTATTCTCTAATATTATTTGCCAAGCTCTCTCCTCTTCTTATGCTATACATTCTCATAACTATTTCCATGGCATTGACTGCTACCTAAATGTGGTAACTCCCAAGTTTATTTCTAGTTCATGTCCCTTTCTCAAGTGCTAGGTCCATATTTTCAAATATCCCTTGAAAGCTATACTCAGGTATCTTCCTCAAATCTGCTTTTTCCCTTTATTCCCATTTGGTTAACAGTTTCATCATCAGCCCAAATGTCAGAGGCAAAATTCTCCCTCTTCCTCATGACCCTTGATAATCCACTGAGCACTACTGTGAAGATTTTTTTTTTTTTAAATCTCTACCTGAAGACACCTCATTCTCATCTGTTCAGTGAATGGCAGCCGTACATGTTTAACCACATATGGTAGTCCTGCTTTCCTTCCAAATCCAATCAGCCACCAAATCCTGATGATTCTATCTCTAAAGTATCTCAGCAATCCATCTCCTTTTTGCCATTCCCACTGCAACTACTTTTTAGGCAGACTGTAGTCATCCCTCACCAAGATTATTTGCAATAACTTCCTTATTTTTTTAACTTGCCCACCTCAGTAGCCCCTTACTTCCTTTTCTTACTTTTGCTTTCTCTTTAGGTCATTGTCCTGTTCTATTTTCACTTTGCTAAGAGGTACTTTGCAAAATCGCATACAGTATTTCTGTAGTAGAAGTGCCATGGTTTTATGTGAGAGAAGAGTGATCCTTCCTCTTTGGTTGCTGTCTCTTTTTGATGACACATGATATTTCATTGAGCTTTTGGTCTCAGCAATATAAGTTGCTGAAGTCATTAGGATAGAGCTCCATCCTAAATAGAGTCTGGACACCACACTTTAAATAAGATGACAACAAAATGAAGTGCCCATTGAGTATGGTGATCAACTTGGTGAAGGGATTCCCAGCCACAATCAATAAGGAGTAATTGGAAGAACTGGAAAATAAATTCTAAAGAGGATTCTGATTTATTTCCTGGAGAAGACTAATTTGGATATTCTTTCCCTATATGAACTCCAGGACCATCAATCAGGGCATATTTCCATCTTAACAAAAAACAGTTTCTTTTCTCTAATAGGAAACATTTACCTAAGGCTTCTTTTTTCTTAATAGGAAACACATATGAGGTGTTCCACATTTGGGTGTATACTGGCCCATCCATCATGGAAAGGAAGTTCACTATTAGTCCTCATTTCCCCCTGGGAAACCTTTCTTAGAAATGAGCTCACATTGACATTTACCAGTTTGCTGAAATAATGTTTAATTTGAATGGTAGGCTATGCATTTTCAATATTGATTCCTTAAGTGTAATGCTGATTGCCCTAATTTTCTTGAGTGGGGGCACCTAACATAAAACCCCAAGTTAAATAATTTTCCACATTATTACTTAAATATTATTTCCAAAGTACGTTCTTCAATTGTGTTGTTGTAAAATTTATTATTTAATGGTGATTGCAAGCCAGTGAAATTCTGGATGATTTAGCAGTAATTATTTCATATGATATCTGGCATGTGCTTCCCCTCAAAAGTATGCCCAGTATATTCTGTTTCCTTATCATGTCTTCACAATATTTTCAGAAAGCATCTATTTTATTTAAAAAACCTACCGTTGTATCTTGTCCTGTTGAGGCAGTCTGTTTGATCTAAAGGAAATTACTTAAAATCCTTCATTATTAAATTATCTTATCTTAGTACACAAATCTAAAATAAAATCCCCTTTCCTATCTTTTATAATAGCACTCTAGTAATAAAGTGACATATTTCATGAACTTTGCCATAAAATCACATTTTTCATTTAGTAAAAAGAGCAAAGCCCCTATATTTATTAAGCAATCAGACTGATGAAATTGCCTGATAGGAATACTGATAGTGACCGGGGTTTGAGGTATATGCTGATAATAATCTTTTTTTCATAATTTTTATCATAATATGAAACAGACTACCTGATTTACCAAATAAACAGGCCCTCTGTGGCCTTATTCTTCTCCCACCTCTTTCCCATCTTGGCCTCTGCAAAACAGCGTTATGATACGGTTTCCACCATATCTGCCAAGAATCTTCCTGCACACCTGGCTTTGAAATAAATTAGGAAACAAGCGAGCAAGAGTGGTAAAAGGGTAGTGTTTCACTTGCAGTTTGAGGAACAGATTTCTATAGTCATACTAACAACCTTCTTTAAGACTTGCTAGTAAAAAGCTTCAACAAGCAATTTTCTCCATTTTAAACATTCTTTTCCTTTATTAAAATACATGAATTCAAAACAAAGATTTTAAAAATATTCATATATTAGGCTGGGCACGGTGGCTCATGCCTCTAATCCTGGCATTTTGGGAGGCTGTGGCAGGTGGATCACTTGAGACCAGGAGTTCGAGATGAGCCTGGTCAACATGGCAAAGCCCCGTCTCTGCTAAAAATATGGAGTGTTACCACTGCACTCCAGCCTGGACCACAGAGCAAGATTCTATCTCAAAAAAATTAAATTAAATTAAATTAAAAATTCATATATTAAATAGTCTCCTATCTGAAACTAGATGTACCAATAAAAATAAATCCTACGGCCTAATACTGTGCCATTTTGCTTATATCTAAATGCTAACATTTTTTAAAGTTTAATTTGGCCCTATATTACATATTGAATTGTAGTCTATATTGTTTATACATTCATCTGTAAAAAGTTCCATTTTTCATTCTGTTCACTCTAAAGTTACAAGAAAAAGACAAGCAAGAATTTGTAGGAAAGGAAAGGTTAAATTGTACTTATATTTAAAGGAGAAGCAATCAGGAATCCTGTTCTAATCAAACTGAGGAAAAGAAATAGAACTCTATTCTAGAAACCCTTCTAAAACTGGTTTTCATGTCCTCGAGTTGATCTGAGGCAGAGAACTCATTATTTTTTCTAGGAGTAAACCTGGATAAATACATGTTCAACTGAGTTAAAGAAATGACTTTGCTTCCCACAGCTGCAAAGCAAGGTAGCAAGACAGATCATTATATGCTACATACAATGACCCAAATGACACTGTATTAAAAAATGTTCAGTGAATCTTTGATTATACACTAAAATGCTTGCTTCAAATAATTGATTAGTAATAGATATATTTTTCACAGAAAGTTAATCTGTCCTTTCAATTGAATATTTCCATCAACATTCTTCCTCTCTCATCACAGAAATCTGTAATGCTAACTAACACATATGAAACACATTTTCTTTCATATCAGATGAAACGTATAATAGTCAAAACATGCATACAGTCGAAAGGCTTACCGAAGTGTACAAGTATCCCTCACTGTTCATTGCCAAGTACAGCTTGGTTTGAACTCCTTGGATAGCCACCACTCGCAGACCCACAGGGATGAGGTTAAACAGAGCTGAAATTAAAAAAAGAACATGAAAACGATGATACAATTGTGAGTTTCGTAACTTTTCAATGTTTCCAGCAGGACTGTCTGGTCCTCCAAAAGTAGTGTGTGGTTGGTGAGGATATGCGTATACATCTCTTTATGTATACATACATACAAATACACACCTACACACCTACACACACACACACACACACACGTATCAAAGCAGATAGATAGGATCTCATTCTACCTTTTAGTGTATTTAATTTCATGGTTGCAGCCAGATAACTGGAACTGTAACTACATATTATCTAACAGCCTGGAGAAAATAGAAGGCTTTGGTCACAATTCCATGGTTTTTACAGTGTTGAAGGTGGGAAATCTTGATGATTCTGGAAAGATACAGTCTGAAGAATTGTTCTGTACATTAATAGTGTCATCCTCAACAAATTAAGGTTTTAAACTGCTCCCCAAGATAACAGCTGAAATTCTCACAGTCATATTTAAAATCTACCTACTGGGGAGAGTCCTAGACTTTTAGAAGAGTCCAATGCCCTCATCTAAATTATTTGTTATTCCCTATACAAAAACTCCAAAATAAATCCAGGTCTTCTAAAAAGAAAATGTTATTTTCTAGTTCTATGTTTAAGAGTAGTATTTCTTAAAGGACCAACATTTTCCAAGATAAGAGTTGAGAGAGCTCCTAGCTTTTAGTCTCCAAGAGCAAAGGACATAGGAATAAAAATAATGAACTTGAAAGAGGTGTATTTTATTATTTTATTATTATTATTTTAGCAAAATAGTTGCAAGTGGGCAGCCAGTTGGTGCCAGTGAGGACTTCATTTCTCCATTTGAAGATTTGACTGCGTGAAACTTACACCCAGGCTTTCCTCACAACCACACACCACTCACTGGAGACAACTAGTGGGTGTCCTCCCACTACCAGCTGTCTACTCCCTCCCACACTCCGAATAAAAATAAAACAGTACATTTTTGAAACGTAGTGCTTGCCACACACATCTTTTGAAAATAGCCTGTGCACCTTTCTCTCAGGAGTCGTAGAGCAATGTTGATGATTTTTGCCTTGTTTTGTAAGTTTATTGAGGATGATAAATCAGTCTGTTATGGTTTCTGTGTACAAGAATGTAAAGGAGACACCCTGTGGGTAAGAATAGTTTTTCTGGGATCGCTTATCACTGTGCATCTATATTCTCCTGCAGTAGGTGGGGTAATATGGATGAGAAATACTAATGAAGAACTAAATATTCCTTGGTGAGCCTACAATGTATCATTCCTTTTAAACTAGGGTGTTACCAAAGAGGAGCTAGGACATATTGTACAGTTCAAAAGACAAGTGTTCCTACGCACATGCCACTGATGGCACTTCATTCAATACTCATCAAATTAAAAGCTGTGCCCTTCTGTTATGCGACGTAAAGGAATGTAATTGCACAGATTGCAAGCCAAGATCTCATGCTATATTTGACAATGCAATGCACAGGCAAGAAGTCTGCCATCTCTGAGCATGTCATGTGTATGTCATATCCCTTTCTGTTGACGATGTCTTGTTCACAGCAGGTGTTCAACACCCATTTGTGGATTGATAGCAATCTGTATAGTGAAAATATGATACTATGTTTTTTAAAAGTAAGAGACCACAATCCCATTTATATAAAAGCTCATAGTTGAAAAATTCTGAGCTCTAAAATCCAGACCAAAACTTCCATATGGGGTTGGTTTAAAAGCCATATCACTACATACCACTTGACAACTATATTATCAGTATATGTTTGAAACCTAGTTTAGTCATAGTAATAAATGACAGAGAATAATTATTTATAGAACTTCATGTTTTTTAATAATATTCTGAACTTTCTTAGTTCTCTTAATGCAGCTTATAACAAGCAGAAGAAAGAAACAGAGAGAGATAAAAAAAAAAAAAACTGACTTGATTTTCACCTTGTTCTCCAATCACTCTCTGACTCAGGTTTTAATGAGCAAAGAAATGTCTAAATTTCAAACATCAGACAACAGAAGGAGGAAAAGAAGCAAAAAACACCAGCAATCAATTCCTGTGATTATTTAATCTTGAATAATGGTATTAACTATACAGCAGTACTATGTGTTTTTCATCACGTACTACAAATTTCTATGAAGCCTGATTAAAAACTAAAAAATCATCACCCCAAAATAAAAACTTGACGAGAGTAGCAAATCTAGAGAACTCATGACTAATACTACTGTGATCTTTTCATTTCTTTAAACATTCAAGATAAGATCATAAACTGGGTTGGTTTAAAATATGTCTAAAGGGACAGTCTGCCCCTGATAAAAATGCAAAGAAATTATATCAGGTGTGAGCTTAAACCAAATAAATATCTTCCTATGTGCTTTCATTTCTCTATATCTGGTATCTTTCCTCATGTATTTAAGATATTATTTTGATTCAGGATAAAAATATTATAAATATGAGAAGAAAACAATTGTCTTCATTTATGTATTTAAAACACATTCATTAAATACCTTAAAATCTTCCATTTCAGTGAAAGTTTTGAAGAAGCTTTTAAAACACAGAAATGCCTGTTCTTGTTTTTTCTCTGTTGTGTCTGCATCAAACACCTTCTACTTTGAAGGGCACTTCCTCAGAGCCCTTCACTTAGTTGGTACTCAGTGTTTGCTGAAGGCAACACTGAAGCCATTCTTCATCAGTTGGGCTAAGGTCAGATTTCGAAAAGAGAATAATTAATAAAAAGTATATATTAATGTAGATTGAAAAGGCAACATGTTGAACTGATAATGCTACTGCAAGTTTGAAGAAGAAAGAGAAATCTAGTCTTTTAGAAGTGTAGCTCCTTGCTCCCAGGGCAGATATAATAAAACTACTGCCATAAAATGTCTATCATCTTTTCCTTTTCAAGGGAAAATACATATATTTATAATGGCTGATTTCCTCATGATGAGATTTTATTGAACGACATTTATCATTGTAATAAAATCTACATAAGATAAGGTTAAATGTATATCAAACATATGTTTTCAAAGATGGATATATCTGGGATAATGCGATCTGATTTATCATGAGCATTGTTTACCATGTCAGATATAAAAATATTCAATTCAACCAAATTAAACTTAAATGAGAAAATATTGCTGAAAATAATAAAAAGTTAATGAAAAAAAAATAAGGAAAGAAAAATACAGACAAAGTACCAGGAATACATATTAAGAAAATATTATGTATATGAGAGATAGAGTTGAAAAAGACAACTTATATTCTTGTTTTACACATTTAAAATAATTAAACAATACCAATAAAATGGCTTAGTTTTAAAGAACAAAGAATAAGTTCGGATGGCTAGTCTTCATGATATATCAGTTTAATCATTAAACCTTCTTGTTTCGTGATGGCTTATGCCCCATAATATCCTCAGTGGCAAAGCTAAGCTAACTCACTAGCTCCTGGTCACTCTCAGCATCAGAAGCAGATCCAAGCTCTACTGACTTGCTATTTCTACCGAAATACTTTCCATGTGTATGCATCATGTTATGACAATACTTACCTTTATTTGACTTACCTCTCTATTGTAATCTGGCTAAATACAGATTCCTTGTTATCAGGCTATATTCTTTTAATGGTCTTCAATATCATCAGTAGTACACAGAAATGCCATGTATATCAGTCAGAGTTATAAGACAACCAAAGGCAGAAGCCACGCATATATAGGAAGTAAAGAGTAAAACCTACTGTATATTGTGAGCTTGTACAGTAGAGAAATGGAGCCTTGATATATGTGTGTGTGTGTATCTCCTAAAAATGATTACTTAGAGTGGGATCTTGATGAATTTGGTATATTGCTGTTAATAGGACACAGCACATGAATTATTCTAGTATTTTTTCTTTCTTTTCAAGAAACACATGTGAACACCAGACCTAAAATATTTCTTCTCTGATTTAACATTTTCAGAAATGTTATAAAGGGGAGAGAAACTTGACTGGATAGGCTCACTGGCAGCTAATCATGTACTTCCCTTCAATAATGCCCAGATAGACCCATTTTCCTGAGGCACTTTGGAAAGCAAAGCATCTTACATCCCCCCAAATATCAATTTGCACAACAATTTATGGGAACGTGTGTTTGCAAATGATCACCATGCACTAATGTCTGTTATTTGATTACAATAAAGCCCTCTAGTTACACTTGCCTAATTGTTTCAAATAGAGGAATAAGCATAAAAGAACAACTAGAATTCAATATAAAACTTTAATATCACAACAGTGACATAGAACTTTTGCAAAACAGTAAAGAACCATTCAGTATGGAGGTTTTCATCCTCTATACCAACAGAGCTTTCTTCAGTGGTAATTAAAAGTGACTTCCTCTTGAGGTTATAGCTTGGTCATCAGTCCAGGAAGCATTCCTAAAAGGTGGGAAACTTTTTACACTTAACATTGAGACCCTCATCAATGGCATTGATGTAGCCATACATGTCTAAAAAAGCTGCAGAGTATACTGCTTACCATTCAGACCTACTTTCCTTGACTATTTTCTCGGTGACAATGAGAGCATAAATGGGAAATTATCAAAGGGTGTGAGAGAAATTCAGAAGAAATTGGAGGAAAAAGAAAGAAAAAATTGTGAGAATTAAGTGCTCTAGCCTTATGAAACATTTATTAAGTCTCCAGAAATCTGTAAATTGCAAGAAAATATCAATTATCATTGAAGAAAAGCCTGCACTATTTGTAAGTTTATATTTTTATTACTCCAAATAAATAAAACATATGTAATTAAAGGTTATGTAACATCTTAGAATCACCTTCCTTCAATAAATTAGAAATAAAACCTAATTATTTTTTATGTGTTCTCTTTTTAGGCTCACCATTATAGTCTCCAATTTGGTCTTAAACCATGGTTAAAAAGAAAGAACTAAAAAGAAATTCCTTTACCCACCTGTGGAGGTATATCAGTGTTAAAATTCTAGTAGTCTCAGACTTATCAGTGTGTGTGTGTGGAGCAGGGAGCAGAAGTGAAAGCTTGTAATGATGAATTTTCGTGGTATGAAACCACTCCTCTCTCTTGGGTTAAGACCCGTTCTTAAGAGTACAGATAACATGCTATTTCTGGATCAGTGTGTGGGTGGGTAAATTTTCTGTGGGAAAAAAAGTAATAAAATCCAAAGGACAGCCATAAATTCTACCTAGATTTCCATGGAGATGACATTTGGATTACTCTTCAGATGGTGTCAACATTATCTGCTTTAGTTTACTATCTTAGGATTCATATTAAACTTCCTTTAGGTTAATCTGTGTAAACAGGGTTATGTAGTGTGACTATATTTTGCATTCAATTCAGGATTTAGGAAAGCGTATTTATTTTTAAAATAAATAAAAATAACACAATGTCAACAATATGCTGGCATATACTATTTATTTTGCAGTTACTTACTGTAAGTGCTGTCCTCATCTTTGGTGCCATCAATGGTTCATCCGCCTGCAGCTGCAAGTGGTAGCCTTGTCGGCTGTATAGCTTGGTAACTATACCCTTAAGCTGAGGCTCTGCAAAGAGAACAATGGTTTGGATCAATTGATAAATTGTGTCTATGCAGTTGAAAAGACTGGGAATTTCAATTTCTAATTTCATTTACAAATCTTAATGGAAAAGGTGAAACTACGCTTTTAAAGTGTCTGGAAGAAGAAAACAAACTCCGAGTTTCAGTATAAATATCCAAACTAAAGAAACATTTTATTTCTTCCTGGAAACATTGGTAAAGCTTCTGAAAGTGTCTATAGTTTCTGATAGCTTTACCAATGGCTTACGGAGTGGAACTCTACATCATTGAGTATTTGAGAAGGGTTGGTAAATGGCTATTCTGCCTTTTGAAATTGCGCCACTTTTCATGCAAAAGGAAAAGGAGAAATACAAAGATAATTCAGAGTTGTTTGCCAAACAACTAAGGACCAAAAACCCACTAGCAAAGATATCCTTCAGAATGATAATTTGAATAAATAATCTCCTTTATACTAAGAAAGTAGAAAATGCATAAATAACCTGGAACCCTATTAAGGAAACTGTATTTGGAAAATTGAGACTTTGATACCAAAAAAGGTAGGAGGGAGATACAACAACCATTAGCAAATTCTGTCTATATTAATTATCATTAGTGAAAATGTGTGTGAAAAGAGCAGGGCTTTTGTTGGTGGGGAGGAAAATCATTGCATACTAATTTTGAAATTTCATATCAGAAGTATGATTATGAAAAATGTGAGTTCTTAATTAAAATGATTTTCAGTTATGAATCACCATAGATTAGATGTCTAGCTTACCAATAACAGCCATATTATCCAAAATTTGCTTTTACTGAATACAGACACCTGCGCTGAAATAGTATTTATGTGATTATTCGAGCCATATCAGCATGCTTTCCAACCACTTAAGCCTTTTTGAAACAAGGCCTAATTTACAGTTAATGCATTAAAAACTTTGTGCAAAACAGAAAACGTTATATCTGCTTTTCCATTCCCGGATGTGTAGCACATAAATGGAGAAATAACAGATCAGTGAGTCTTTTTATGTGTAATATTTATCTAGTAAAAGGTAGAGAAGAGTTGTAAAAGATTTATTAGGTTGACAACGGCAAGATAAACTGCATGCTCCCTTGAAGGTCTACCTTGAGACGCAACCTGATACCTAGAGTCTAAATTTCCAGTCGCTGGAGTATCGCGCTACTCTTACCACTGAAAATGGTTCGAAAGAACCCACAATCTGGCCTATGGTTTCTTAAATTCCCTCTTCAATCTCGCATTTTAGTATCACGTAACCAATTTATACTAGTTCTAACCAAATTTTCTAAGCTCTTTGCAGCAAGGTTCTAGAAGTTCCCCTCCCCCTCTCCCGCCACCCCAGCAAACATTTCGAAGTCTACCCCGCAAGTCAAGTCTGTCCCAAAAAGCTTAAAAGTAATGAAGAAACGCAACGCCTAGACAGCAGAAGCCCACATCCCTTGGAGGTGGAAGCTGGAGGGGAGAGGGTCTGACAGGCAGAGATAAAGGCAAGAGAGGGATTCCCCAGGCTCTACCGGGGCGGGAGGATGGTGTTCTGCCTGCAATTTCCACGCCACACACATCATAGCCATGTCTGGGTCACGCCTGCTCAGAGCCCACCCGGCATGCACACACGTGACGTGTCCAAAGCTGAGGGCAAGTCTCCCAGGGCAGGAGTGCACCCAGGTTCTGCGCCTGTCCCAGGGCAGTTGCAATGCAGCAAGCGTGTTACTGTTACGAAGGAGGCAAGAAAGCCATCGCCTTCCTACACATGCATACAGGCTAGGTGGCTCTTTCTGCACAAGATGGGCCACCGAAAAACTCACCTATGCTACATATCTGCCCCCCCATCGCCCCTACCATACTCATAAAGTATGGGGAAGAGAAAGCAAAAACCCCTTCCGACCTGGTCTTCTTCTGCGTCTCTTCTTGGAGCCGAAGAGTTGACCCGGGAAAAGACATTTAACTTGTTTTTGTCGCAGCTGGTCTTGCCTTTGCTGGGGGCTGGCTGACCACTTGCAGGCATTGGATTTCTCCCGCTTGCGGGGCTTGTCTCTTCTGACGGATGAGCGAGCTGGCGATAGCCGCCGCCATGGCCACGACGCCCACCACCACCACCGCTTCTTTTGCTGCCCCTCTCTGGGTTTCACCTCCTCCTCCTTCTCCTCCGCTGCTCGTCCCGGCTGTCTCGCGACTTGGCCGCCTTGGTCTCCTTAGCTGGCGTTTGCCCGGGCTTCTCCGCACTCTGGGCTTCAAGCCAAGGAGGGGGCTCAGCATGCCCGTCCGAGCTCCTCCGGCGGCGGATCGGTCTCCCCGCGCGGGCTGCTGGCTGCCTGGGTCGGAGTTCGACGCCACAGCCCCGGGCCGGGATCGCGGGCGAGACTGGCAGGCGGAGGCAGAGCTGCGCGACTGCGTGCGCTCGGCCCCTGCGCCCCGAGGACACTGTGCAAGTCCAAGTGGCTCGGGGTCTGGAGTTTCGCCGGCACCCCCCGCCCTGTGCCGCGCGGGAGGGGGGCCAAGAGGAGGGAGGCGGGCGGAGGGGGAAGTCGAGCGCGGGCGGGAGAGAGGCCGGGAGCTCGGGCGGCCGGAGGGGAGGAGGGAGGGAGGCAGCGCGCGGGGGAGCGCGCCCTCGCCCTGGCCCCTCCGAGTCTTCGACTAGTCCTTGCAACTTCTTGGCTTGATAATGGGGAAGGCTTGGCCCGTGCCCAGCTTTCCGACAGGGATCACACAGGTAATGGCCTCGCATCTTCGCTGTCTGCTGCTGCTCTGGGCGCGGCACAGTCGCAGCAGCCAGGGATTCAGCCGCCGCAGGCACCCCTCCGGAACAGCGCAACAGCCTCCCTGCAACCCCCTCCCGCGGCGGCCCCTCCCTCCCAGAGCTGAGTCCCGCGGGCTCAGAGCCGCAGGCCGCCCCTCCACCCCCCACCCCCCAGTCCCCGGCCGGCCGTTCCGGCTAACACCTGTAGGGGCTTCCGCACTGCCCCATCTTCCAAATCCTTCTCCCCTCCCTTTCCCGAAAGGAGCTTCGGGGAGGAGAACGGTGGTGGGGGAGGAGGAGCCGGGATGAGGTAGTTGGGCTGACGGAGCGGGGGTTCGCTCAGGCATTGGGGGGATGGCGCGGTGGGGGTGTTCCCTTAGTGTTTGAGCTGACCAGATTGTACTCGGGCTGGAGCCTCTAAGAAGTTCGCCAGATCCCTGCCTCTGGCTTGGACGCGCCAACCTCCAGCAAAACCCTCGCCGCACACCCGCGCGGAGGGTATTTTGCTTGGCGACACTTGTAGCCGTTCAGGAGAGGAGGCCAGAGTCCCAGACAGGTTCAGCCCCAGCGATAGCAGCGGAGCCGGCACTGCAGAGCTGCGCCACACACCACGCTGCCACCAGTGGTTTTTGCTGGCTTTTCATTCAAGCCAATCTGTAGAGTACAAAACCTCCTTTTTCCTCTGCGTCCTCTGATCTGTTCGTCGGATTTGGGGATCCAAACACAGAGCTTAGGGTCGTGTACGAGAAACACTCTTATTTGGGAAATGCAGAGTCAGAACCTCTCTACTTAAGCTGTGGCCCATCTCTAATCTGCAGAACTATTTTCTACTCCTCCAAAGTCAGGCAGTCTCCCTCCTCCAGAAGACCAGCTTTTTGCTGGCCTCACTTTATTAACAAGTTCTGTCCTCTCCCTGTGTTATATTTTATTCTGGAGGAAAGGAAGAAGTTTTTGAGGCCAGAAATGCAGCAAAGAGAAATGGCCTATCTATATCCCTAGCTTCAAATAGACAAAATTATTTGACCATTTTACTTGATTTCTGAGGTCAAATAGGAAGCAAACTAGAGCAGCTCTACTACCTGGAAGCCCTACACCATCTTTACTGGACTGCTACGTGGCATCCTTATCACCTCTTTCAGAACTGATGCAACGCAAAACCAGATGCTCAGCTTATCCCCCAGACTCCAGCCTTTTTTTTTCTTCACCGCCCAACAAACAAGCTCGGACTCAGCAACACTGAAATACTTCAGGCTTCTTAGCCCGTAAGAGCGGAATCACCTGACCCTTCTGTAGATTCCATTGCTTCACAGGGGAAGCTGTTGCTACCCCCTACTTCCACTTCTCCCCAATCTTGGAATGCCTCTTGCTCCATCAGAAGCACCACTGTGTGTCTGCAAGGCAGACTGGGGTAAAGGTTGCAGTCAGTTGAGACAGATAGTTACAGGAGAATAACGCCAAAAGGTCTGACATTTTCTACCTACTCTTTTGTACTTTTGGCTTTCTCAAATGAAAAGGGAGGACAAGGTAGACGAGAGTTTTAGCACCTCAAGTCTATTCAAGTATCCACTTCTTTAAACTTTGATTCATGGGGAAAAATAAATCCCTGATGAATGACTGATTCATATTGATTCTGAAGAGTAGGAGGATATTTCTCAGTTCGGAATGTATGTGATTGTTGTTTAATTTACAGATACCATTGAAGGAAAATATCTTACACAAGGAGGGGTCATGAGAAGCTTTGATCAGGGCCAAATATTTGGGGTGGGTGATGAACAAGTACAAGGTCTTCACTTACTCTCTGTATGCTTTTAACTTCTACTGAGCACCAACCCTAAGGGCCTTTTGTTCCTACTCTTGTTTCTCTCTTGGGACACTAACCCAGAGCAGGCATGCAAAAGCTAAAGAAAGATGAAGTTCTGATTCAGGAAGGGGATAGACCTTAGAAGGATAGATGGTATTGAGAAAATCATAAGGAGTTTCCTACACCCTTTTCCTCCACTTTCTCTCAGATAGCTCTCACTGTTTGCTTCGGCACACCATTCATAAGGTATTTTCAGGATGCCTGTAGAATTATTGATGTGGTCACTCTGTGGTAGATATTAGAGGTAAACAGACTCAGAGAACACTTCAGGAATAGATAATAACAATGGCAGGGGCACTTATTACAAAGTTGCAAACACGAACTGTAAATACATCCTTTTGTTTCTAATTCCTGTCTAACACCCACCTGAGCTCATGGAACCATTGGGCCAAAGCTGATAACCACGTGATTCTACACGTGTTTATAGATGTCTTTCTTGCTCTAATCCTTCTCTCCCTGATGAAATTGTATAATATTGAAAAATGAAGAGTATGGGGGAGGGGGAACCAGACTCTCCTTCTATCACACGTTCCTGCCAACCCACAAAAGGTATTTCTACCTTTTATACCCTACCCCCTTTGAATCTCTTGTCTTCATGAACAGGAAAATGCATGGCATACTATTAATGACACTGGAGAAGGGGGCATCTCTCTGTGATCTGTCTGCCTACAGACCTCATTCCTTCTCCTCTGTCTTCCACTAGAGAACTCACAAAGTCCTGTGACCAGAGGGTAAATTCAATATGGGACAGAAAGTGAAAGAAAACCATTTTGAAATTGGGTCCAAATCACATTGTTCAATGAAATTAACCATTAATAAAGCAGATATTGGCCGTGTGTGGCGGCTCACACCTGTAATATCAGAACTTTAGGAGGCTGAGGCGGGTGGATCACCTGGGCAGGAGTTCGAGACCAGCCTGGCCAACATGGTGAAACCCTGTCTCTACTAAAACCAGAAAGTTAGCCAGGCATGGTGGTGCTTGCCTGTAGTCCCAGCTACTCAGGAGGCTAAGGCAGGAGAATCGTTTGAACCTGGGAGGCAGAGGTTGCAGTGAACTGAGATCATGCCACCGCACTCCAGCCTGGGCATCAAGAGTGAAAGTCCATCTAAAAAAAAAACCCAAAAACAAAAACCCCAAAAAACAAAAAAATAATGCAGATATGTTCGTGTTTTCCTAATTCTCATGTCTTTTTCCTAGGTGCTTAAAAATTCAGACAGGAGTGTGAATATTACTTTCAAATCTCTAACAGAAAACTGTGCCAAAGTCGCATACATCTCGAGAAGGTATAATGAAAGACATAATTGCAGCCAATGCTGGAAGAGCATATTTTTCTCTTTTCTTTGCTGCCCCACTGCCATCTTGGACTAATAGTATGACATTTGTGTAGAGGAAGTAGTAAAAGAACTCTCTTTTGTACCTATTTCCAAATCCCTTTTTCTCCTGTTTTGATTTGTTCCTAGCAGTTCACATTGTGCCCTTACTATGGAACTTCCTGGATCTCCTCCATATTTGTAAATTTCAATTATCTCTGCTTAGCTAGCCCTGGTGGTTCAAACTCTTCTATGCCCTGTGGGCCTGTTCTCCTTTGTTTCTCCCAGTTCTCCTCTCTCCCATTGCATTGTCCACCAACCTCTCTTTTTGACCATGTTCAGAAAGAAAGCATTCTTAGCTTCTTTTTCTAACTCAACTCCTGAAGAGTTCTAGCCTGACAGGCTGGAAACATATTGTTTTTAATCCTATCTCTGCCACTAACTGACTGTGTAATCTTGAGTATGTCATGTCTCCATATTACAAACCTCAATTTTCCCATCTTTAAAGTAATGCTTAGACAAGATTGGCAGTCTTCACTTTGTATTCTTCAGCACTCTAAAAGTAAAGAAAAGTAATAAAAGTTCCCTTGCTAATGTTTCAACAGTAGATTTAATCTATTTTAACTCTTTTCATTCGAGTGTTTACTTCAATTTCTGTTTTCATCTGTTTTATATAGTGGAGCTCATTGTATGATTTATTATGTAAAAAATAAAAATGAAAAGATTCTGGTACTAAAAACAAAATGTTTGGAAACCTCCAGATGACATGTTCCTTAAAGTCCTTTTGGCTCTGAGAGCCTATGATTATTTTTCCCGTATGTCCCTGTTCCTACTTCTTTATCTTCCCCCTCCTCATACTTCCCATCTCTCTGTTCTCTTCCCACCCCATGAGAACATAAATTCTAAATTGGATTCCAAGGAAAAGTGCAAAAGTCCCTTTGATTCCACTCCTCGTGGGTTCACTTGAGAACTAGGTTTCATTATTCTTTTAGAGAGAGTTATGTGAGTTATCAGGGCATAGAATGCTAATCGTTCTCTGCCAATCTCTTTTGGCAAGCCACAGAGGAGCTGTAAGGAAGCTGAGGGGACCTGCTCTCAAGAGGCATCTCCGGGAGAGAGACAGAAACCCAAACAGATGTGACTGCGATGAGTAAAAATGAGAAAACTCTGACAGCCTAATTGGGAGCAGCCTCAGTCCCTTCAGAGAAGAAAGGAATTGGCTGTCTTTCTGAAACTCTGAAAATGAAAGATTTTCAAACACCCTCCCTCCATGAAGATAAGCTCACTCAGAATCACTTGCCAGTTTGTTCTTCTTTTATACTAATAGTTCACCAAAATGTCTGAGTGGCAAGATACCAGGTCAAGGACTAATGATGAGCTCAAAGAGAGGAAACGTTGGCAGGTTCAAATGCACCAAGGTTGAGTAACACTGGGATCTCACCATTCACTAACTAAGGCAGCAGAGAAGTATTTACCAGATGAGGTAGCCAAGTTCTACCTTTTGTGGTCTATCTAATTATATACAAAATCTCAGAGAAAAAACTGGACAGAAATACAAATGAGGAGATAAGAGAAAAGCTAACAGAGTAGGCTCTTGCCAGCCAGCTGCCAGCCAGGAACAGTGGCTCACACCTTGTAATCCCAGCATTTTGGGAAGCTGAGGCAGAAGGATCCCTTGAGCCCAGGAGTTCAGGCTGCAGCAAGCTATGATCCCACCACCTCATTCCAGCCTGGGTGGCAGGGTAAGACCCTGCAAATAAGAAAAGCAAGCGAGAGAGAGAGAGAGAGAGAGAAGAAAGAAGAGAGATGGAGGAAGGAGGGAGGGAGGGAGGGAGGGAGGAAGAGGAAGGGAAGGAAGGAAGGGAAGGAAGGAAGGAAGGAAGGAAAGAAAGAAGGGGAAGTGTAAGGGAAAGATATAGACTCTTGACACTTAACTAGCAGGAGGAAAAATGCAATTTAAGGAAATCTTGTTAGTGTCACACTAGAATTCCAGGTAAAGAAGAGAGAGTGACTACTGTATCCTGTTCCATACCCTGACACATATATTAGCTGGCAAAGATCATATCATTTAGGGGAGTTATACTTTAGAAACAAAGGTCTCCAGGACTATCCTTTTAGGAACTGATTGGCTCTTCTGAATTGCATTTACAATGAAAATTAAAAAGACTTTAGGCTTGCATCACACTATGATGGTGGCTTGGTTTTCATTACATCCTCTCTCTGAAATCATTCTCTAAATACTTAAACTATAGAATTTACTGAAGCTACCTCTGATTTATATTTAAAATCAATTGAGGAAACACTGATTAATTCTGATCCTTAAGAAGAAAAATCCTGTACCCACATAAAAATTTCATTGTTCAGTCATAATTTATGAACATTAAAGCCATAAAACACCCTGATGGTATTAATCATGTCCATGAATTCAGCTCTTCACCATTTAATTAGCAACAGCAACTGCAACATCAAGAGTTCAAGGCCTCTGATTACCTGCTTGGCCATTTAATCAAGAAAACCTGGATAGAAATAGCAGCTTTCTGGGGTGGGAGTTTCTTGATCTTGAAGAGAAAGCACAAGGAAATGAGCTTAAGCTTTAATATTTGGGGATTTAACTTCTGTACAAAGAAAACATTCTTTTCAGTGAAAGTTGTTAAATACTATAATTGATTTCTGATTTATCTTCTATAAAAGCTTTTATGAATACAACAAAAACTTTATCTATCTAGGTGGGTATGTGGGTTGATTTCCATTAAGACTATCATTCTGTCATTAAAACGACACCACTATTTATATAACCATGACCTGCCACCAAGAAGTAATCACAGGGAATGTGGAAAGGGGCAGTAACACCATTATGAGAAGGCAAAGGTCTCCTCTGATAGGTCATGGGGATTGCTAGTGGTTTTCGTTTTTTTTTTTTTTTTTTTTTTTTTTTTTTTTCAAGACTGAGTCCCTCTGTCACCCAGGCAGGAGTGCGGTGGTGTGTGATCAGCTCACTGTAACCTCCAGCTGCTGGGCTCAAGCCATCTCCCCACCTCAGTGTCCCAAGTAGCTGGGACTATGGGCACGTGCCACCAAATTTGACTAATTTTTTAAAACAATCTATTGTAAGGCCAAGTTCTCTCTTTGTTGCCCAGGCTTGTCTCTGTCTATCTCCTGGTTTCAAGTGATCCTCCTGCCTTGGCCTCCCAAAGTCCTGAAAATTACAGGTGTGAGCCAAAGCATCAAGATGATTGCTAGTGCTTTTGCCTGTGGAAGATCATACTGGATAAACCTGGAGCATGTGGACAAAGGCAGTCACATTTATTTCCTAAAGTTTCTCTCATCCAACTTGCAGAAAACACTTTGTAGACACAATAAATGTATTATTAATCAAATGGGTTGCTTTAGTGGTGACAGAGTGTCTAGAGCCAAGAAAAGCATCAGGTTCTCTAAGTGAATTTGATTCTGCTTTACTCAATAATATTTGAAGATCTTGAAGGAACAATTTCTATTTTATGAACTAAGTGATGGCTAACAAACATAAATGAGGTGTTTCTATGATGAGACATTTATGGCAGACTAAAAATGTACGCAAGAATCAGAGACAAAGTATCTGCTAACACTGCGTTCATTTCTTGCCCAGTGAACTAGGTAATCTAAAGGAAAAACTAGGGGAAAAAATGATGGAGGATTTGAGGCAAAGGCAGACAGCTTGATTTTTCTGGATCTAAACCAATTCAGGAAATAAAGTTACTGGAGGGTGATCTAAACTCAGGATTTGAGGAAGGGAATTCAGTGTGGACAAATGATCTAGTGTCTGTCATTTTTAGCATGTGGAGGCAAGATTCACAACTACCATAAGGAACACTGGATGGATTTCCTACTTGCCAATGGCACTGTTTTCCCCAATTTCCTATCAAGAATTTCTATTTTTTAAAGCAACAGAGAGGTAATGGGAAAATACTTTGGTGTTCCCTTAGGATTAAGAAGTCTTAACACATTTCTTTTCAGACACTGACCAAGATTTGGGCAGAAGAACCTGATAAATTCAGAAAAAATACTATCCTCGATATTCTAAGGAGGAGATGAAAGACAGGTTAATAACCCACCTGAGAACTGTGCAGATGCCCTACATGATTTTTAAGCTTTCCACTCTGCTTTAGATTTGTTTTTCCCAAAACCGGGGTTGGAAATGGTGATAACACTCAATAAATACTATGGTTATAACTGGACAAGCAACTTGTTAAGTGCTATAACCTTATTCCCCGTAATCCTTACAACAACTTGTAAGGTAGGTATTATCATTATTGCCATTGCAAAGGTGAGGAAAGTGAAGCCTAGAAAGACTAAATGATACGACTACTGGTTTCCTGGCTAGTATATAAGTGGAAGTGAAAGTATTTAAACTAAGTATCCTCAGCCAAGAAAAAAAAAAAAAATACCAATTATGTGTACAAAGCCAGCCCTTTAAATACTACTTCTTTCCTCATTGGGGAGTGGGTCTGGAATTTGGGTTGCTCAACAGTGGTACCTGGATGTGTATCTTTTGGCTTGGGGGACTGAACAACATGAAATATAGCATGATTTTCTAATCAGTTTTTGTTTTTTTTCTTTAACAAAAGTGAATTATGAAATAAAAATAATACATATGATCTATGCCTAGTTGTAGGCACAGTTCACAATATTCAGTAACTTCTTACAACAATATTTAAAGAAAACATTGCTAACTTTCTCATGAAAATTATATGATTAT
This sequence comes from Ateles fusciceps, assembly GCA_036589455.1. Lineage (NCBI taxonomy): Eukaryota > Metazoa > Chordata > Mammalia > Primates > Atelidae > Ateles > Ateles fusciceps. The sequence goes on from JAZHEH010001915.1 coordinate 232,446, forward strand.
AAATCACTACTTAATGTTATTCTAGGTTTCCTAGCCCAGGAAATAGTTTGACACCAGAACCTGTTTTCTCTCAGGTATTCTGAGACTCTGGAATGCTGTGAGACCCAGAGGACACTTCCTGGCCTTTCTCTCCATCACTACCTAGCAGAGACAAGAAGTTAAAGCACTCCAAACACTCAGTTCTCTTTTCATATAGGAAAAACTGGCTTTCCATGCTGTAAGCTTTTTGTGCCATCTGTTTTTAGCTACAGGAAGCTTGAGTTCAGCCAAAAGAGAGAAAAATATTATACACAGTGTATTCACTTCCATATTTGGAAGCCCATGACTATCCTTTTGCAATCAGGAGTTTCTCCAATATTTATTCTAAGTAATTTGCTCCAACTTTTCCCTTCTGACAGTTAAAAAAGTACAATCAACTAATTAAACTTACTTTAGTAACTTTTCAAGCCACCACTGAAGGCCTCAAGTGGTTTTAGAAACTGATTTCCTAAATTTTCTAAAGCCTTGATGCTCACCTAACGATTTCATTTTAGAGAAGAAGATCTGAGGCAAGAGAAGTTAAATACATTTTGGCTTGGGCCATTTGTTTATTTGTTCATTCATTCATTTATTCATTCAAAATTTACTGAGAACTATTTGCCAAGTACTGAGCTAGACATTAAGACTAATAGCTCTAATGTATTGAGAACCAACTCTACTCCAGGCACTATTAAAGTACAATAAATCATTACTTAGTATCATTGATATGTTCTTGGAAACTGCAATTTTAAGCCAAATGACACAACAAAACCAATTTTTTTTCTCATCAACATTATAAGGAAAAACAATATTGAAGAAAAATGACATTATCTGAGGACCTGCTGTATGTCATTTCACTTAAAAGTTGCAGTTTCCAAGAACCTATTTATGACATTTAAGCCGAGGACTTATTGTACTTTATCTTTGTTTACCCTTTTGATACTTACAATAACCTTATGAACTTATCCCCCATTTTACAGATGTAGACACTGAGATGAAGAAAGGGTAATGCATTCATTAGTGTAGGGAGTGGTGGAGTCAGAATTTGAATCTATGCACACTGACTTTATATCCCATGTTTTAAAAAATGATCTCTTCTGCCTCCCTCAAAGTGGAGAAGAAAAGACAAATAAATAACTAAAACACAAGTGTGATAAGCACTTTAAGAATGATACTAAATATCCAGTGTTTTCAGAGCCCAAAGAGGGCACAGCTAACTTTGTGGGCAGGACGGGCAGGAGGGCAGGAATTGAGTCCAGCTTCAGAAAACAAAACCTGTCACTGAAGGGCGAATGTGGGAGGGTGGGAAGAAACTCAGAAGTTGGGGAGCGACAAATCAGGTAAAGCTAGAGCTTCAAACTCTGGATTTCAACTGACTCCTTGTACTGGATTCTTCTTACTAGGGCATAATAGTTTCCCTCAGCTGAAATAACCTGCAAAACCTTGAATTTTTATACCCCTACACCTTTGAACATCAACCACTGGGGATTTGGAGAAATCAACGGTGCTATGTGGATATTCTGATGGACATTTGTAAGTTTTTTTTCTTTGCTTATATATAAACAGATCATCTTCCCTTTCCTACTGAAAGCATTCAACACATATTGTCAAAACTGATGTTCAAGTATACAATTGTTACTGATTCTCGGCCAGCAACAGCAGAGGGTTTAGTAGAAGTAATCCCTCTAGAAGATATGTCACTCAAAATGAAAATTATATTGGCATGTATGCTATGGTAAGTCAGCTATTCTCCTGATATAACTGGAGTGAGGTTGGAGACCAGAGATTTTTCACATGGAAGTCAATAAATAATTTTTATGATGATAAAACTTTAAGCTAACAAATTAAAGATTATGTGAAAATGATTGTCCAAACCAGGTAATGCCAGTAATTCACCTATATAGATTTCAGTATTCCTACAAGAGAGGGACAACTGGATTTGGTTGGTATTTGAATATATTGAAAACATTTTGAAAAGAGTCCCTACTCCTGTATTCCTCTTCAATTGTGCTTAATCAGTTGTTCAATTACTGTGCTTCAATTCTGGAAATTTAGCTATCAGCTCTTTACCTATTGCCTCTCTTTAAATCTCTATTGTTCTACTGAAACTTCCGTTAGGTGCGTCCTACCTATTCATCCACAAAACACAGAAATAATGGATAAAATATTTTCATTTTATTTAGTGTCTCCCTCATGATTCCTTACGTCTCTTCCTAGTTCCATCTCTTCATCGTTCTTTGCAAAATCCGTGTGCTTCACTGATCCCCCTCTTTAGCTGGACTTATCTGTTGATTTCATTTCATTGGTAGAAATACTATGTTATGTATTATACAATAATATTTTATGAATGGCATATAAAATTATATATATACACAAATATATATAAAATATATATACACATATATATTAAATACTATACATACACATATATATATATATATTTAAAATTTCTGTTTGGTGTTTGATAATATGTCTGCTATTTTTTCATGATGTCCTGATCATACCTGATTAATTGTATTCCTTTCTTTATCTTACTGAACATTTTGATGACACTTATGCACTTAGGTTAAAGTCTCTTCCATATTGCCATATTTCTGAAATATGAATTACCCAGGTTATGTCACTGCTGACTCTTCCATGGTGTTTTACTCCTCTTCTTGGCTCTGTAAATTTGACATTCAACAGGAGTATTGTTTTCTGTAAAATAGCACATGAACCCTGGATAGTAGAGTTATCTACCTCTGGTTTTGTGTTTTTTCTCTGCTAGCACTTTATGGGTTTCACTGATTACAGATCCATTTTTATTTTAATTTCCCAGTACAAATTGATAGTATGAGTTCAGATGTGGGTTCCAATATCTCATATTTCTCAGCCCAGAATGGAAACCTCACTTACATTCTATGTCTCCAGGCCTTGGGCCCTGATTTGTCATGAACTGAATTGGACTCCGTGGCTCCAGGGATGGGGCAGTTAACTCAGGGCTCTGTATCAGGGCTGTGGCTTCTCAACTTAAGTCCCAGGGTATACACCCACTTCTGCTACTCTTGATGGCCATTTAGCTTCAACTGCTGTGATTTGCTTTGGCTTTGAATTGTTCCTTCATTTCTATCACTTACAGAGTTTCCTTTTTTTTTTGCTTTTGAATTATCTCGTGTATTGTCAAAGACTTAGGATAATATTTTATTCACTATTTCTGTGTTTTTGTAGAATAGGTAGTCACAAGCAATACCTTAGTTCAACATATTGACTAGAAGTTCTCATTCATTATTTGCCTTAACCATACCACTAAAACTACTGTTACTAAGGTGATGAGTAACCTTATTGTCATATCCAATGCCTTGTCTCAGTCATTACTTTATACAACCTTTCAGCAGCGTTTGATGCTATTGACCATTCTTTTTTGTAACACATGAGTTGTCTCTCCCTTTGGCTTGTCCAACACTATGCTCTCCTAGTTTTTCCTCATATCTGTATTTGACTGTTGCTACTTTGTCTCATTTTCTGGTTCCTGTTTCCTCTTATTAACCATTTGAGTGCTTTTAGGATTCTGTCCTATACCCTCTAATTTTCTCCCTCAATCTTTTTTTTTCTGTGTATTTGCTCTGTTGACTTTATTCATCCATCCTATGAATGTTCTTTGAGCATCTACTATGTGTCAGGCTGAGTTGTAGGTATTCAGTGGTGATCAAAGCAGATATCTTGACCACATGAAAATTATAGTCTAATTAGGAGTCCAGATTATAAACAACATAAAATATTGTAGTTATAAATTGTGATTACTGCTATAAAAAAAGATAATGTCATTCAAGAGTAATGCAGAAGAACCTAACTGAAATTGGAAGGTCAGGAGAAGGCCTCTAAAAGGAGATAACATTTTGCTGACTCTTGAAATATAATATGGACCCAGCCACATGAATAGCACAGGAAAGAAGTACCATTTATACTATGACAACTCCAACGGTCTCCACTGATTTCATCAGTTCAGTTCTGAGCTCCATATAAGGATAGTTATACCCAAATGACCCTCAGGACCTCAAATTAAACAAATCCAAAATTGAACTTATCGCCCAATACTGATCCCTCTTCTCTTATCCATATATTGATTAATGGTGTTTCTTTTATCTCACCCCTTTCTGGATACACCTCTCTATTTTTAACCAAACCAGGAAACCTGGGCATTATCCTCAATTCTTCTCTTTCCTCCCACTCTACATCCAAGGGATAACCAAATATTATGGCTCTACCTTCTTCATAATGCCTCTAAATTCCAATTGTCAAGACATTCATCTATTCTTGTTTCATTTCTTTCCTCAATTTCATCGTAGTCTCCTAACTACTTTCCTCTGCCTCTTCTCTTGCCTGTGATCAAACTGCTCTGCTCACTGCTACAATTCTAACCTATATATCGGATCATGTTATGCTCTGCTAACAGGTATTCAAGTGGCTGTTCATCACGCACAAGCCTTCCATTATCTGGACCCAGATTTCTTTGTCACACTTACTTTTTCCCACTCTCTGACACACTGTATTTCAGGCATACCAAAGTTTTTCCCTTCTCCAAAATAACCCCCTCATACACTTTAGCCACTCCAACTGCTATACCCTTGATAATTCTAGTGCCTTTAACCTAGTGAAGTCTTTAGGACTGATCTCAGGTATTATCTTCTTCTTGGGACACTTTCCTCAAAAACTCCCATGTAAAAACTTTTCTGCTCCATAGCCCCCATACATATAGCTATTTAATGACAACTATAAGATTAATTTCTTCCTACGTGTTCTTCTTTTCCACTAAATGGTGAGCTTCCTGAGGCAGGGATTAGGACTGCATCTCTGGATGTCCACATCTAGACAGAGTAGGGGCTCAATAAATTGTAGTTTTATGAATAAATGAATTAGCTAACTCTCTTTTTCTCCCTTTGGAAACCACAGAGGAGGCATCTGAAGCAATAAAATGCAAGACAGGTCCATTTTGGTGAGTGAGTTCATATACAATAAATGTTAGAGCATGCAGGACTAGGCCATGTTTTAATGACAAACAGAAGCAATGTTCAGGCATTAAAGTATAAGTAGAGGACTATTTGCTTCTTGTTAAAGGGAAAGTTAAATCAGGTTAGTAATGATGTTGGTCCATATTTTAGCCATATTCTGATATTAAAATACTCTTTACAAGTATAAAATTATACAAGTTTTTCTCACAAAACTCTTTCACAACCGCTATCTTATTCAATCTACATAAGAACTGGTGAAATAGGCAGAGTAGGTTTCAACTGGCTCTTAATATAAACAGGAAAATTGTGTCCCACCAAGAGGTCATGGTTTGCTTAACAGCACACAACAAATTTATTAATTAATCGATATAAGACCTACCTCATTCCAAAGAATAATTTGAAGTGGCTTACAAAAAGGTGCACAAGAAAATAAAATTGAAACACAAATAAAGAAACATCAGAGTGAAGGACAAAGAGTCAGATAGTAGAGGAGGCCAGCAAGGGTTCCCCCCCCAGGTTTCTAACTCTTAGTGTCACTCTCTTTCAGTTCCATTAGGCTGCCTCCAAAAGCTTTTGAACCAGTGGGTAGTGACTGGCAGGAGATTTGTTGGCATTAATAAAAAAGTAGCAACAATTCTGACCTCACAAAGCAAATAGTCTAGTATCTATTTGAATAATCTCCCATCAAATGTAAGCACTGAAAATTAAATCCAAACTTGAATTACGGCAATTATCCTGCTTGGATTCAAAGCCTAATCAACCAACAGACACAAGTAAGGTGAAATGAGCTGAGACCACAGAGAAAATTTGGTCCATGAGAGGACAGGGACCTGGGTTTAATTTTCAGAGCTACATATATGTTTAAAAAGGTAGCTCTGTTTCTGAGGTAAACTAATTCAATTTTGATCACATCACATTTTATAGATATCCACCTGCCTCCCAGATTTTGATGAGAGTTTAAATAATGAAGTGGCCCTTACTTGGATTCTATGCTTCAACTAGTATCACAGCTGTCATTTTCTAAAGTGTTGTACTGAAACTGAAAATGATAACACCTATAAAACCTCTCTAGTACTGACATTTCCCAGTCTCTTTTCCAGCACAAACAAAATTAGAAAATGAAAAATATAACCTTTTCCCATTCTGTAGTTTCTTTACAGGGTATAAAATTGAAAGGTAGTCCTTATTCAAAAATCATGGCCAACTAGCAGGAATAATAATAACAGTGATAATAATAATAGCAGCTAACATTTTCCCAAGCATTTACTCTGGGCCAGGCATTGTTCCAAATACTTTACATATATTAACTTATCCAAATCCCATAACAACTTTCTGACATAGGAACTATTATTAGCATCATGTTATAGGTGAGGAGAAAAGATACAATGAGATTAAAATTTTTGCCTAAAGTCACACACCTAATGAATGCTGGAACTAGGATACTAATTCAGATAATCCTGGTACACACAGATATGCAAATAATCCTGATTTATAGTTATTTGGTCAGAGGGATGGATTGTATATTTTATGAATGATTTCAGGCTCTCTTCTACTCCCTCTTACTTTCTTTCTGTTTATATCATTGTCAATTAACTTTCCAGTAGTAGAGGCTCAGAGAAGGTAAAACTACTACTAAATCTATAGAAAGTTGTATGAAATTTCTTTAAGAAGTGGAAATATGTCTCCTTTCCTTAGATTTTTCCCATTTATGATCATTGCAGTAATTTCTATCATCCTTTGCAGCTTTGAAATCACTTCTTCACATGTAAAAAGCTAGTGTTGTCATGCAGATTCATATCAATACTATGAGCCAAGGCCTGATTTGCACATTCTGCTGATTAACAGGAGTATTTGCTAATCCCTGCCAAGTTCTCTCATCCACTACCATGACTAATCTCACTGGTTGGCAATGCATGGGATTCATGAATGCTAGAAACCCATCATCTTAGCTTATTTAACACTTCAGTTCTTTTCAGTAACAAGCTTAATTAAACCTCGAGGGAAAAAACAGTCAACAGAAAAATAAAATTAAACCTTTTAAGAAATTAGTTAACAAGAAGGGGAAAGTTAGGATTCACTGTTGTCAAGCAGAACTAATAATACAATAATGCAGTATAACATAAATGGTACATTTCACCTTGGATACTCAGGAGGTAATCATCTGGCCAAAGGTAACTATCACTTATAAGAGAATTCTCTGAGCTTGTCAGTGTGCTAGGTGCTTCAACTTGTGTTATTTCTTTCACTTTCACAACACTCCTATGAGTTAGATGTTTTTTGTCCGTTTGTTTGTTTTTTTCAGGTAAGAAAATTAAGGCCCAGAGAAGCTGAGTCATTAGCCCAAATTCACTCAACTAACAAGTGACACTATGTGAACAAAGCTAGGAGCACCCCAACTGTGTCCGACTCCTTGCATACCACTTGAGTGGAACTGCACACGGAGCTTACTCTCCATCCAGTATTTTGATTTTCTGGAAGACAGAAACAGGGCAAATGAAGAGAAGCTACAAGGAAACAGATAAGGGCTCATTTTGATGAAGACATTTCTAACAATAGGGATTGTCTAAAAATAGATAGCATGGACTAGCTTGAAAGTTGATCAATGTCCTGTCACTGGCAATGTTCATAGAGGGGCTATGGGTTCACACAGACCTGTGCCAACACCAATCTGATGTTGTGAAAGGGATTCTTTCATTTAGTAGATGACTGAATAGCATCATCACAGACCCATTTGTCAAAGTCCTCACAAAGACTACCAGAGAAACCTGCTGATCATACAAAGCTGGGTATGTGAAACATACAAAGCAAGAGAGAAGTCCTCCATGACAGAGTCTCAGTCATAGCTTAAAAAAGGGGGGAGTTAGCAAAGAGTACTTACAGGGTTTTCAAGGCTGGGGTTAGTCAAAGGTAATTCACTTTAGGAGAGAAGTTTTTAAGGATAGTGCTGACAAATTCAGTTAAAATTTGTAAACTAGGCGAGTTGCTAGAATAGTCAGTGGTCTTATCTTTAGGACACATAAGCCATATTGAATTACTATTAAAACAATCTGAGCTAAAAACCAATAAAAAACAAAGAAACTCTCACAAACCAGAGGAGACTGAGAAGACATAATGACTAAATGCACTGTGCTATCCTGGATTGAATCCTGGAACAGAAAAAGGGTCTTAGTGGAAAACCTTGTGAAATCCTAATAAAGTCTGGGGTTTAGTTGATAATAGTGTACCAGTGCTGATTTCTTAGTTTTTACAGATGTACATAATAGTATGTTAACTTTAGGGAAACCTAGATGAAGAGTATGTACAAATTCTCTGTACTTACTACATTTGCAACTTTTCTGTAAACCTAAAATTATTCAAAACACTTTTATAAGTTTATTAAAAATATTTGGAGTTTCTTTTGTCTTGCACATCATAGTTGGCTTCAATTTATCTATTTTGTGAGTTGTGGTTCAATATGTTTCACAACTTATGGTTTGTTTCATTTCTTACCTTGATCTGGAAACCACCTCAGAGATCATTTGGTCTGAACAGAGTTTCTACTTAATTTGAAATATGAGGAACTAAGTAATGTGATTTTATGCGGCTGGACAAGATGTATCTAAAATAAGGCCTATTTTTCACTCATTCTTTTTTTTCTAACTTTATAATTTCTGGAGTTAAGAGTACCATCTTGAGTACACAAATAATACTGCACCAACAGGTCTGTACGGAGAGGCATGCACATCCTTCGTCCCTGCTAAAAGAAAAGCAACAAGTAAAGACTACCGAAGGCCATGATATGGGTTATTTACCCAGGGGATACAACTCCCTGGATCTTAAGAGCCAGTACACAGAAGTCAAAATGGGTCAAGAACAGCTCCTTTATGTCTAATTGAATCAGAAACTGCACACTTGTTCTTCCTAAACAGTACGGTAAGATTTTTCAGCATTAAGAGTGCCAGCACCAGACATTACAAATTTCTAGCCTGTCCTTCTTCAGGGAAGCTGGCTGCAGATGGTGTTCATGATTGCAGTAGAAAAATGCCATTTAGGGCAAAGAATATTGATAATATAATGCCTTTTTTTCCTAACTAATGGTATTTGGCATGTATTTCTACTGATATTTACTTTCAGGTGCTCAGGCTCAGGAAACTTGAAGTTCCCCCCGACTCTCCTGCAAAAACATTAATATTATTGGTAATGGACAAAGCATGATTTTGCATTTGCAAAAGAAAGGACCAGGCATTATAACAAGGCAACATTTGTTATAGGTTTGCACATAACTGGAAACAGTATTGAGTTGTATAAAAGTTGCATTGTCATTGCCATTTTTCAAAGTGCATGCTTGGTGGAATGACGGAAACAAGCATCCTGGGGTTTGAGGATCAGTTTTCCTAACGACTCTTAAACTTCAGGAAAGCTCCATCTACACTCTGGGCATCTATTTCCACACTGATAAAATGACAGACCTAAGTTATATGACTTCCAAGGCCTATGAACATGAAAATTCTTCAAATTTAATTAGTCTACCACTAATCAAAAAGATAATAGTTATGAGGGTTTTCAGTTGCTACATCAAATTGAAAAAAAAAATCATGTAGCACAGGAATCCTGAAGTCCTTGGGTAGGCTTCCCACATAGTACAGAAGACAGATGACTATATGGCAGAGTGTTTAAGAGCACGGGCTTCATAACTAGGAAACTTAATTGTGAATCTTGATCCAGTCACACATTAGATATGTGACCTTAGAATGCTATTCAACCTTTCTTATCTTCAATTATTTCTATTGTGAAATTTAAATAACTCTAGTGTCTAACTCGTAAGGTAATTGTGAGAACTAAATGGTTAATATTTGTAAAGTGCTTAGCATGTACTTGGCATGTAGTACACACTCAAGAAATTGTAAGTTGCTGCTTTTGTTATTCTTGTTGATATACACTATTAAAGTCAGCTTTATCTGCACACATATCTTGACAAAAAGTCATAACCTCTCATCTACTGTAGACCAATTGAGATGACTAATAGTTGAGACCTCCAGTGGTTTTCCATCTCCTCAGCTTACCCTGATATGGGCTGTCTGAAATGGAAAAGAATAATAGCAAATACTTATATTGCACTTACCCAATGAACCAAACACTGGTCTTACGCATGTATTAATTTACCTAATCCTACTGATGAGGTAGGTAGTGTTATTACCTTTAACTTTTGGATGATAAAACTGAGATGTAGGGAGGTTAAGCAATTTGCCCAAATGGCAGCTAGTATATATCAGAACCAGGATTTGGTCATGAGCAGTCTGGCTCTGTAGTCCTGCTTTTAACACTTTGCTCTGTTGCTATAATGACAGCTCATATTTGGTAAGTGCCTACCAAGTACCAAGCTCATTATAAACCATATCTGTAATCATTGCAATAATCCTTGGAAAGTAGGTATTATGTGTATCTCAGTGTTTTGTGATATGGAAAGTGACATTCAGAAAGACTAACTTGCCTGACATCACAGAACAAAAAGAAATGATTCTTTTTTTTGTCTGTTTTACTCAGAGGCTTTAGGAAATAAGGCAAATTTTACTCAGTATCAAATATCTAGAAGGGTTGGTAACTGCAACACTGCAACACCAATATTCTCTCTGGGAAATATGCGTAGCACCCCTATTAATGAGGCACAGGAAGCAGTAGCTTTCACTGAGGCCCCCTGCTGCTAGTTTAGGCCCCCCCACCCCGCAAGCACTGGGGAGATCTGTATATCTCTTCAACAAGATTTTCTCTTATATAAAGGGAGAGAGTTACTGAAGCACATAAAGAAAGCTATCATATGAAATTCAAATTTGTTCAACCTTCCTGAGAATGAATCTTAAGTGAACAAAATAACATTCTGACTAAAGCTGATAATCACATCACTTTCTACACGATGAAATACAATCGAGATGCATAGAGAAAATAACTGTAGAACAAATCCACCCTATTTAATTATATGGGAGAACAGTCTTAGACTTACCCTAGAAATACATAGGATATCAATGTGAGGCTAATACATTCTTTGTAATCTACTAAGAAAATGTACCTAGGTAAAATGTGGAACTAGGCTAATGATTAATATTTTCTCGTCTTTAAATTAGATGTTTGAAAGTATAGCCCATAAAGAATGCTCTCCAAAGCATTACAGTGAATATGAACAATAAAGAGTTAGAAAAACATAAATGTTCTGCAATTTTATGCTTTCATCTTTGGACATTACTTTCACGTAGCTCCTTATTTCGATTTTTGTGGGAAAAAAAATGTCTCCCAAGTTCAAAAAGGTCATAACAATAAACATGAAAAAGAAGACAGATGGGAAGACTTATATGTGAACAGTGACTTTTATTCACCCAGCATTTTAATATTATACTATCCTTTTCTAAAGTCAAACTTAGCAAAAAATAAAGAAAAATGCATGAATTAACACTCTTATGAGGATCATTATATGAAGTAAAATATAAACATATTTATATTAAATCAAAAGCTTTTATGAACCATAATCCATCAAGGAATGGCTTATTTGCTAATATTCCACTCTAAGTGATATAATTTTTACAGCATTCCTGTTTTGGTGCTGTGGGTTATAGCTCCTGGTTCTGCAAAGTTTCAGAGTGGAATCCATCTCTTTCTGGCATTTAAATGGGGAGTGTCTCCAATTCCCACATACTCCATCCCTTGAGCCATTGCCCCTTGAGTCTTTAAAGACTATTTTCAATGCTGGCAAGAATGCAGAGAAAGGGGGATGCTTGCTTGCACACTGTTGGTGGTAATGTAAATTAGTATAGCCACTACGGGAAAGAATATAGAGATTCCTCAAAAACTAAACATAGAACTACCATATGATCCAGCAATTCTGCTATTGGGTATATATCCAAAAAAAAAAAAAAAAGAAAGAAAGAAAAACAGGAATCAATACATCAAAGAGATATCTGCACTCCAATGTTTGTTATAGCAGTATTCACAATAACCAAGATATGGGAATCAACTTTCTTTTGATCAATATCATACTGAGTGCCTGCTACATGCCAGGCACCATCCCAGTGTGGAGGAGGCAGTGGTGAATAAAACACAGAAAGCCTTTGAAAAAAAAAAAAAAAAAGACTATTTTCATTAAAAATTTACCAAGAACAAACTCTTGTATCCAAATTGGAGACAGGTTTAACCAAGCAATATGTGTAATTATGGCTTAGTCAAATAGGCACAGAGTTTTGGCATACTATGTGGCTGGTAGATATTTTATTTACATTATATTGAGTTCGCTTACTTCCACAATAATGGTACTCAGGCACAAATCTAATATATGCTAGTAAACAAATTTCCGGAAGTATGAGTTAAAACCCTCCCACATTCTAGGCTTTACAATAAGTAGGAAATAGTGACCATCTACTATTGGGAGAAGGGAAGGAGGGCTGAGAGAGACCTACTCTCCCAGTCCTAGGTGCATAGTACAGAAAGGCTAGAAATAATATCTGAGAGATGATAACCCATGGGCATTGAGTAACTTCAGTACACTGGTTACCATCCATTGACACTCTAATGTTGTGAGGGGTAAAAAATATAAGAAAGAACACACCTTTCTGTCTGTGTTATGGAACACAGAGCTTGCAGAAGTATGGCATTAAGAGAACAGAGATAAGGTATCCAGGTACTCATAGCTAAAGCCTTGCTGTAGATAAGGTGGTGATTCTGCTCTTAAATAAAATAAAGTCTGTGGTGAACTGAATGTCACTGAAGCAATAACAAAGCTCAGATCCAGATCAATCTAACAGTATATTGATCCCAAACAACATACTAATGGCCTTATAGAAGAAAAGGTTACCTCAGTTTCTGTTCTTTTACACATAATGACTTGCCTTCAAATAGAAATTAGGTAAACAATAAGAAAAGACTCGCAAAAAAAGGAAGAATATATTAAACATACTCAAGTGATAGATCTGAGTCTCAGAGATGGCCCAGATTATGGGATTATCAAACAAGGACCTTAAAATAACTATGATGCATATTTTAAAAGGTCTAGTGAGAAAAGCAAATAACATGCATGAATAAATGTATAATTTCAATATTGAGATGGAAAGTACAAATAGAGAAAAATTGAAAAGCTAGAAATAAAACCTAGAATGTCAGAGATAAATTATTTTTAAGGGCTATTCAGTTGACTGAATATAGTAGAGAAAGGAATTTGTGACTTGGATACACCTGAAAACAAAGTACCAAAATGCAACAGAAAGAAATAAAACAGTTTAAAAAACTGGAACATTATGTGATATCTGTGGGACAATAGCAAATCATCTGACAAGTGAATAATTCGGAGTTTCAGGAGAAGAAAGAGAGAATCAAGCAGAAGAAGTATGTGAGGGGATAATGGCCAATAATTTTTCAAAATTAATGAAAGACAACATCTTATATATCTAAGACTCTCAGAGAATATCAAACAAGACTAACAAAACAAACAAAAAACAGCAAAGCATATCATAGTCAAATTGCTAAAAACCAAAGATAATGAGAAAATCTTGGAAGCAGACAGAGAAAACAGAAACACTACCTACATTGGAACAACAATAAGTGAGATATATAACTTCCGGACCAAAACAATGAGGGACAGAAGACAATGGAACATCTCATCTTTAAAGTGCCAAAACAAAATTAGAATCTGCCAAATTTGAATTACCTATCCAGCAAAAATATTATTCAAAGATAAAGGTAAAATAAATATGTTTTCAGAAAAAAAAAACAAAGAATTTTTCTCCAGCAGATATACACTAAAATAAATGAACAAAAAATGTTCTTTATAATGAAGGAAAATTAATCACATAAAAATCCAATTCTGCAGGAAGAAATGAAAAATACCAAGAGTAAATAAATTGGTAAAATATAAAAGATCTTTATTTTAAAAATAATGTTTGCATGTATATAGAAATTACATCAGTGAGTATTGATTATTAAAAAATAAAATTGTAACAAGAGGTTTATAACACATATAGAACGAAATGTATGAGAAAACAATCATGAAGTTCGTAAGAAAATTGGAATAATAATGCTGTAAATATCTTACCTTGTTTGTGAAGTAATAGAATATGTTTTGAAAGTAGCAGAGATAATATAAAGATACATATTATAATCTTGAGAAACTGCTAAAAATAATGTAATATAAAAGTTATCTGATTCACCCTCAAAACATTGAGAAAGTAAAACAGAGGGACACAGAGAAGATGGGACAAATAGAACTCAAATACTAGAATGGAAGATTTATACCCAAACACATCAACAATTACAATAAAATTGACTAAAAAACAAAATAAAAGTCAGAATTTGGGAGCTAGAAGAAGACAGACTCAATTACATATTGCTTACAAGAAACAGACTTTAAACATAAAGGCACATAAAGGATAACAGTCAAAAGATAAAAAATATACACATTGCAAACACTAATCCTAACAAAGATGGTATGGCTGCATAACTATCAGATAAGGTGGACTTCATGGTGAAGAATATTATCAGAGATAATGAGAGAAATTTCATAATTATAAAATGGTCAATTAATCAATAATATGCAAATTCCTATATGTGTGTGTATCTACTAACAAAGGCACTACATACTTGAAGCAAAAATTGATAGCACTAAAAGGAAACATAGGTAAATCCATAATCATAGTTGGAAGTTGCAATATTCATCTTTCAACAATTGGCAGGAATTGTATACAAACAGTCAGAATATAGAAGAATTTGAACAACACTACCAATCAATTTGACCTGATATAAATTTATAGAAATAATCAACAACAAATAACACATTAATTCACATGAAATATTCACCAAGTAAACCATAAGATGAGCCATAACACAAATTTAAATACATTCATAAGAAATCAAACAGAATATGTTATCTAACTGCAAAATATCATTTGAAATTAACATAGAATGTACATAGACAACTCCCTCGATAAAAAAATCAAACATTATATAAGTACATCATGAGTTAAAAAAATATCAAAAAGAAAGAACATAGTTTGAATTGAATGACAAAGTACGATAAATCAAAACAATGAAGTTAATGTAAAGCAGTTCTTATAGGAAAATTTGTAGCTTTAAGTGCCTTCACCCAAAAAGAAGAAAATTAGAAAATAAGTGATTTATGTTTTCACCTTAAAAAACTAAAATAAAAAAAAAAACTGAATTCAACCCCAAATAAGTAGGAAGAAAGAAGTAATAAAAATGAGAAAGGAAATTAATTACAGAAAAGAAATGGAGATAATCATCAAAGCCACAAGTTGGCTCTTTGCAAAGAGAAATACAATTTTAAGCCACTAGCAAGACAAGATCAAGTAAAGGAGAGAAAAAAATGAATCATTAATACAATAAATAGAAGTGGAGATACTGCTAGAGATGCTACAGACATTAAAAAAGATAATAAAGAGCTGTTGTGAACAACTCAATAAGATAAGAAAATAAAGATTGGCAAAATACTTGAAAAAATACTTCACTAAAGAAGATGTACAAATTACCAGTAAGCACGTGAAAGTGTTCGGCATCATTAGTCGTCAGGCAAATGCAAAATTATTACCAAAATGCAATGCTACCATATACATGCAAGAATGAATAGAATGAAAATAATTGACAACCCTAAAAAGCCTGATGATTATGTAGAACAATCAGAACTCTCATCCATCACTGGTGGGAATATAAAATGGTACAGCAATTTGGGAAAATGGCTAGGCAGTAGCTCAAAAAGTTAAACTTATATCAACCTTATGACCCAATAATTTCACTGCTAGATCTTTGTCCAAAAGAAATAAAAGCATTTGTCCACAAAAAGATTTGTGAAAAAAAAAAAAATGTTTATAGCAGCTTTACTCATTTAAGCTAAAAGCTGGAAACAATCCAAATATCTCTGAATTGAGAGAATAGATACACAAACTGGCATATTCATGCAATGGATACTAGTCAGCAATAAAATGTAGTGACTTACTGACATACACAGAAAAATAGGTGAATTTCACAAACATTATTCTGGGTGAAAAGTAGCCAGACACACAAAAAAGCACATGGTGTAATGTTTCCATTTCTTATGAAGTTCTAAAATAGGAAACACAAACCTGTGATGATACAAGTAAGTTAAGTGGTTGCTTCTGGTGGCAGAGAGATGTTAACTAGGAAGGGGTATGGGTAGTTTTTGGGGTGATGAAAATTTTCTAAATGTTGAAAGAGGAATAAATTGCATGAGTGTGTGTATTTTGAAAAACTGACAAAACTACTTAACATTGGAGCACTTTAATTTATATAAATTACGCTTGAATTGAAGAACAGAAACTTTAAAAGGCAATACACAACTTCTTGTGTATGGATTGGTGAGGGGAGGACAACAACGGAGATAGTGAGGGGCTGGCCTAGAAGAATACTTACAGAAGTGAGATGTGCATGGTCTTCCTGTATCAGAATCACATGGAGTGCTTATTAAAATGTAGATTCCTGGGTTCCAACCAACTCAGCTTGAAATCTTCAATTTTAGCCAGTTTCACAGAGGATATTGATGGCACACACTAAAGTTTGGGAACAGCTGGGTTGCAGAATTTTCAGCCCAGAATTCAGAATTTTCACATATAGAAATAATGTAGTTAGACAACATTGAAGCTAATGCTCAAAGTGTGATTCTGGATATTTTCGTGAGTTATGAGTGTTATGGGTCAGCTTTCATATGTCTATAAAATCAGATTATTTTATTTTATTGAGATGAGCTGACACTAATTTTTAGTTGGATCTTTGAAACTTTGGGCATCTGACAGAAACTATAACTGGGATTTAAATATTTTTGTGTTATTTACACATGAATTGTCAATATGTATTCATGTAAAAATGCTTAAGGAATGTTTAAGTATCAAAATAATACCTTTGTTTCTATTAAGCATAAAGTATTCATGTAATTGCTATTAGGAACATAAACACACATGCCTGGGATTAATAGCTAACAAAGGTAACAATCTCTTACACTGTAATTTTACATATATAAAGATCTTTCAATCAGAATGGTAACAATCAACCAATGAACAAACTAAAACTTGCTGAAAATCTACTATATCTGGGATAGGACGGCATTACATGAAACAAAGACCAGCTCCAGTGTTCATTAATCAGAAATTTGGGTCATGTTATTTAACCTCTCTGAGCCTCCATCTCCCTCAGTGTTAAAATGAGGAAAATAATAACCTACATTGCAGAGTATAAGCTGGGGAAGGGGCTCAAGTCGACACTTAACAAATGATAGATTTTACTTTTTGTGAATTTTTAGATCACACAGTCTAACCATGAGGGTGGTTATTTAAGACTCCTTTAATTAATGAAGAGGAGCCAAGAAACTGTTGAACAAGGTTCAAGTGGATCACATACTCAAGGAATAAAATAGTACCGGATAGGAAAAAAATGAAAACCGGACTTTTTTTCTTCGGACTCCGCTTTCCTTTGGAGTACTAAGATATATAGGCTAGAAGCTCAGCGCAAAGGAATAAAAAAAATTTAGAAAAGCTATATAGGACAGGGTTATGACGCGACTTGGGGGAAAAGGACGAAAAGGCTGTTTGAGCTGCTTCTAAGCTATATATTCCATGTTCTATTCAGTATCTGCATACCTAGAAGCTAGCACGGTGCCTGGACTATTGTAGGTTCTCAGTGCATATTTGTTGAGTGAATGAAAGAAGGCAAAAGGAGTCTTCACAGCTTGTATGCAATCCAGTGCAGTTCACCAGGAGACTAGATTAAGGTTTGGAATGAAACTCCCAGTCAGTAGTAGCGAGTTGTTTTGTCATCTGTCTTATTATCTTGGTTTACTACTATATAGCAGGTGTTAACTAAGTCACGGAGCTCTCAGAACCCAACCAAGTCTTTTTTTTTTTCACATAAATGACATGTGTAGTTACTATCATTAGTAGTTCTGTGCTATCAGTTAGGGAAATAAAGTGTTTAATATGGGCCTTCCCTCTTAGGAATTTAATAATCCAGAGGGGGAAATAAGCACAAAGGTAAAAACAATATAAGAAAGTGTAGGATGAGAGTTACATGATTGGTTTAGCCACTAAGTACTATGAAAGTTCTAGAGGGGGAGAAATCTCATTTGGTTGACGGGAGATGAAAGGCACTCTCTAGAGGACACAAATCAAATTTTCACATACGTTTTAAGTTTCTGGTTAATTCACACCTCCTCAATGAGGCTATCCCAAATCCAGCCAGCAGAAGGCATCTTTCCTAGTTCTGAGTCCTCTGCTGCTTTTCTGTTATTTTGGTTATAGCAACTCATCATAGAGTGTCTGATATAAGCTAGCTGGGCAGCCAGACTGTGCCTTCATGGAAGGCATGGTCTATGATTCTTTTCATCTTGGCACCCTCCTCGGTGTCTAGCACATCACAGAGAGAGCACTGCATAGATTATACATTAATGAACTGGGCAAAATCCTCTAGGAGACAATTGGATTGGCTGAAGTAGTTTTTGTAGGAAAGGAAGGACATAAGACTAGAAAGGTATGTTGAGGCAGACTATAGTGGGCTTTGCTTATAGAATAATATCAAACACTGTCTCCAACTAGTTGGCATTCAAAGTGAACCCAGTGAAGGTTTTTATATAAGAAAGGGACATAATGAATGTGGTATTTAGAGTCTTCATTTAGATTTTATCATATTAGCCAGTATTAGAGCTGGAAAAACATCTTCTCTTATTCAGCTTATGCAGTTAAGCATTAGTGGAACAATGAGTATTATAAAGAACACGTATATTTTGTATTTACACAGAGATACATGCACATAACCAAATAAAGGAAGAGTCCTAGTAAACATCTCCAACGCTGACTGCTCTGGAGCCTTAGAATATGCTCTAAATAACACCTACTCTGTCATGCAAGGCGAGGTTCCTGTATCATAACAACTCTTCTTTCTCTAAGAACAGAGTAAAGGATGGAGTACATTGGGAAAGAGCCAATATTTGGACATTTCAGCAGCATGTTGAACCAAATATAGGGAATTGGCATGGTAACAGATTAGAGTTTTGGGTCCGGGAGATAATGTGTATACCCTATTTCATAAGTAAGTGGCCATGCTAGTTATTCACAGCTCATTTGGATAAAGTTTTTAAAAATTCTATTTTAGAAGGCAATAATCTAATGTCATATCAGATAAAGCTGCTAAATAGTAAGAAACACCAATATGCTATTCAGAAACTTCCAAATAAAGGAAGCAGATTTAAATGTAACTATTTTTAACATTCTCACAAATGAGGCATTATTACATTAAAGCATACATAAGCTTAGCAGATCTTTGTCAAATAATTCCTTCTGAATAGAATGCAGATATCTTGTTTTCATTCTAATATTTTAGAACTCAGGGTTTCAAATGGATAAATTAAACAGTAATCCTTCTAATGTCTATTATAAAATAAGTCTTCACTTTATACTAACGCTAAAAAAGGCTCCTTTCTTTACTGTGCATCCCCTGTGGATTTCAGGGTGGGATTGGATTTACATATAATTTTCTGGCAACAATTTTATTTTATAAAAGAAGACACACTTATACTGGCCAGTTGAGATATGCCTAAACTTTTAGGCCATACTCAGAGGCACTGCTGGAATTAAATGAAAAGTTATGGCACAGCCATTTTTCTCCCATAAGACTGGTATCCCAAGGGGAACTTACAGAACTCTTTCTACCCAGGAGGTACTCGCTTCCCTTTTCAATAGTATCCTTCCTTCTCAAGAGCTTAGCTGCTGGTTTGAATTTTTCTACCACCCTGGATGCCTTCACTTCCAATAGTTTCCTCAGTTCCAAAGTCTCCAGTTTCTAAGGCAAATGGCAAAAGGCAAACATAGACTACCACTATACATTCTAAAAACCCAAATTGAAAATGGTCGTTTTTGCTTTATTTTATAAGATCAGTTTGTTATTAGATTGTTTAATCGTTTTCCCAAAGAAAACATATAGAAATGTTTTCTAGTAGTCTATACAGTCATTTTGGATATATACAGTTACTCTCGACAAACACTGAGTATCTGCTAAGCACAAGCCCAGGGCCAGGCAGTTGGAACTGCATATCATGAGAAAGCACTTTGAGGTGCTGCCCAGGTGATAATGGCCTCAATGTTTGGAATGAGTGATCTATAGAACAGCTGAAAGTACACATTTGCAACCCCTAAAAATGGACAAGGGATTGTTGATAAAAAACAATTAGGAAATATATTGTTTCCTAAGTGCCTATACCTAAGGAAACGATTAACAAATATATCGTTACATATATATGCAAATATATTGTTTTCTTCCCCGAGAGAAGAAAATATGTCTTCTTGTGCTATTAGAGAAACTCTAAGTCAATATGATACATGGAGTACTAGGAAGGTATACGAATAGCCACTGAATAGAAAATCTCATAATTACTTAGAAAGAGAAAAGAACATGAAAGGACCTTAAAAGGCTGAAGAAGTAGTTGTGGACAAGCAGAGGGGACCACAACAATGACAAAAACATCCAGAGAAATAAATGGGTGAGCTAAAATAAGGTAGGTTAGAAACAGGATTGAAAAGGTAGACTAAAGAAACTAGTGCTCCTTAACTTTAATAAGCATAATTATGAGGGCTTCTGGGCTGGGGAAGGGTTACACAGAGCATAGCTGCTGTCTGTTCTTTAGCTTCCCTGAGGATCAAATGAGAGGTAGCCGACTTAACCGGCAATGGGGGAAGTTAGGGTAGATGTCTTGCCTTGAGAGCTGTTGAAATGAGTTCTCCCGAGAGCTTGTGGATGCGGTGGCTGGGACAGTCTCCTCTGTATACAAGGGTTGAAGTGTTTTCCATATGAAGGCTAAGAGATAAACTGCCTGACCTTCTGCGACTTGACACCCTGCATAATCCTTTCTCCTGATCTCATTTGCATTGTTCTACTATGAACTCAGAGCCTATGCTATATCAGATACTTTTAATATTTCTTTCAGAGGAATAACGGCAGCATTTTCAGTCACTAACATTCTGTCCTATAGTTTGCATTCATTTCTGTGAAGGGGCTCAGTTTCCCACAAACATACATTTATTAAAAATTGACATATCCATTTATAACATTTCATCAATCAACCTAGAAGTCTATTGTAAGCATAAAGTTAGTCTGTGCTTGAATCTAACCAAACAGCTTAGATGGCAATTTGACAGTTTCCAATTCATAGACTTACATGTCAATAAAATAATTGGTGAGAATTTCCTGTGTCACAGATCTTACTTAGCAAAGAATTAATGGGCATGTGTCACTCAAATATTTTACAAGCAGAGTGATGGGTGTAGTTGTTCCAGCCACATAAACTGTACCCTGAGCTAAGGGGCATATAGTCTGTAGTCCCTTTCTTTAATGATGACTATAAGTTGTCCCCCCATCTGGAAGGTGAAAACTCTAATGGATTTCTTAGAGACATGAGTTGTGGAAATAATCAGAAGATTAAATAGTGAACCAACCTCACAAATTCTGTAATGATTTTCATCACTAATATTGCCCTTGATGTACTAATCTTTGAAATAAGCTTTTTGTTTTTGCTCATTTTCATGGGGAAACCAGATAAACAATGCCCATGCAACATGACAGATCAATCCAAATCTTCATTTGGGAATGCTCTAGGACAACTCCAAATAACTCAGGAGTTCCTGTGAAGTACTCAGGAAGAGAAAGCCTATTAATCCCAGTTAATTACTTGAATAAACACATGCTACTCAGCAGTTTCAGGACAGAAGGAAGGATTGTAAGAAAACAAAAAGTCACCATGAAGAAGTATTCATCTGGACAAAATGTTCTAACAAAATAAAACATTAGCAAGGTTAGAGTTCTCTGGAATCCTTTCAGGTTCACTGATAAAGAAAGTGCAAAGCGTTTCAATGAAAGTGTTTGCCTCATGAGGTTACTTTATTCAGATAAAATGAAGATTGGCAAAAAGTTTCCCAGAAATGATGCCATTTTCTATTAGATATGTGTTAAAAGTTTCCATTAAACATGTAGCCGGAGGAGTGATTTTAATTCTCCAAAAGCATCCCTGTCCTGCTCTTTTCAAAGAGGCTTAAACCTAGTCGCTCCGGCAACCTTCTCTCAGCTTGTTTCTCTCCGTGAGCTGGAAGCTCTTGGGCGCTGGTTCCATCAGCTATCTGCGGCATCCGCCTTGCCGCCATGGAGGAACAGATACTCTCCTAGTTTCACTGAGACGTTATGGAGTGCCTATCTTCTGTGATTTCCCTGAAGATACACCTAATAAAGTTTCTTAGAATTAACATGTGATTGTGCCCCACCTTCCCCTAGCTCAGTGTCATCTTGTCTTTCTTTCCTTTCACTAAGCTAAAAGAAAAACACATTAAAAGCCAATTATAATTACATATTCTCTTTTTTCCTCTAGAAATTAAAATTAATGTTTTGTGCTGTATGCCTAGAGTAAATGCAAATCTAGAAGTAAGAAATCTCTCTTGAATAAGTTAGCACCACCATTTTCCAAATGCAAACAGAGTTTTAAATGGTCAGAAATATACATTCACTGTTCTATAGCAATTAATATTTTAAATTCCTCATAGAAAAAAATGATGCATTTTTCAAATAGTCCATTATTAACAGTCAAACATACCGGAGTGAAGGGAATCAAGAACCTCTGTCCCATCCAGAAAGAAAAAGATCTCAGCAGAAAGATCCCTGGTATAATTTTGTTAATTTCTACAGAGGCATTAATGTCGAGGATAAGCATTCAAATCTACGTCCTTCAAAAATATTGCATAAATAAATCTTACCTGAATACGACTTCCTTAACAAAGCCATGCTTCTTTATAAGCTGGTCCTACCCAGACAATTGCTGTCTACATTTGGAGCAGACACAGAGAGAGAGGAGATCAGAGAAAGTTTAAGGCATATCTAAAGTATTCTCCAAGGTACTGGCCAGAAACATCAAGCCCATACTCTCGGTATAGAGAGATCATTAATGGGCATTAGTGACAGACCATTATGACTCTCCCAGATCATTAATGATTCATCATGTAGCAGTATTGTTCTGGCAGTAATCAGACCACTGCTTGGACAGAGATATAACCTTCGCCTATACTATTTCCTTAAAGTTATTATTTCCAAGCATAAAATTTTATTTTGCCTTCTAGAATTACGAAAAACAGTCTGTAACAGTATCCCTCAGCACATTAGAGAAGTTTTTGGAGCTAGCTGTCTTATTTGGTAGACACTTCTCCCACAGTCATGAATCTTAGACAGTCTGAAAGGCTCACCAATAGCATTTGGGATGTTGAAATGTGTCTTTTATTTTGAAATTGAATTATTGATGAACAGAAAATGCTACAAGCAAAATAGTCATTTGTAAGAATTATAGTTGCTCAATCCTCTGCAACAATTACTCATAAAACATTGAAATTCACCTGAACTTTTAGTTCTGTGCCACAAAATTATATTTTCATATCAAAGTCCCTTGTTAAAACTTCAGAAAATCTATGAACAGCCTAGGAAAAGGCTTTTAGCTAATTATAACAAAGAGCAAGAAACAGACTATTTTAGCATTATACCATACTCGTTACTGAAGCACTCAATAGTGTTAATATAGGGATTAAATTTTTAAGGAAAAGAAAACCCTGAAACCAAATTGCCATACTTTTTATTTTTGCTTTATGGAAGATTCACTATTTTTGTTAAAAATTCAAGTAGAAATGGAAATTTAAGTTATTCTGGGATCAAATGAGTCTTTCCTATTGAACAGATTGGATTCTCCTTCTGTGTGGCACTGGGAAAACTTCCCTTGAGTCAGACAGAGAAAGAAAATCTGTCTCAAGTTCTGAATATTGTCACTATCAATGAATATTGAAGAATTACCAACACCCACAAAGAGCTATATTTATTGAGCCCCATCACCCATATTCAGTGCTATATGGAAAGGAAGATAGTGTATATCCAAAAGCATTCCATGAACTTACATATTTTTTCGTAAGCTTCTCCACATAATCAAAATTGCCTTGTGCTCTCTCCCTCCACTTTTCCATCCAACACTAAGAGTGTAACAGACAACAGCTGCAAATGTTAGCCCCTCCCAAAGGGATCCAGCCTCAACAAAATTGGTTTAGCTCTAAGGATGGGATTTCAGCAGTAGGCAGAGGATGGAGAAAATTTGTTCTGCCCTGAAATCAAACACCGTTCCCTATCCCCCAGTAGCCATCCACAGCCTGGGGACCTAACTAACAGGAGTCTTTAGAACCCAAAAAGTCAAAAGAGCTGTTCTTTGGTAGGGCTACCTCCTGGACAGATGACCTATGCGGCAGCAAACAGCCCTGCTCTGAGAAGGGCCCTGCAATGGGTTTAATGCTTCGCTGTCACCATTTTGAAGCTAACATATTTCTAACAAGGGTCTCTATATTTTTGTTTTGCACTAACCCCTGCAAATTCTGTAGCCAGTCCTGTTTCCTAGAAAACCATTATTTTTACTAGTCAATCATGCTTAAAAGCACAGATGATCAGATTCAGAATGTGATCATGGGGTATTCCCCATTGTTCTTTCATTGGGAAGCTGAACTAGTGCTCAGGTAAAAAGCTGCATATATTCAGATCCCTGTTTACAAACCAAAATTGCTAATGGAAGAATTTGGGCTTCGGTGAACTCTTTACACAGGACAGATGCCAGCATCCTTCAAACAAAAATAGAAACCCCTAATATGGAGGCAGTCTTTCTTGGCCAATGTAAGAGCTCTTAAAAAAAGCATTTCTCAAGGGACAAAATTAAGTCATCTTAATATGAGTGGTCTTATCAGGTCTAATCAAGAGACTCAGTCTTCAGCTGTGCCATAGCTTCTTATAATGGCCCTGCAGGGGCTGCACTGGTCAGTGCAGTAGGGAAGGGGGTCCCCAGGGATGGAAGCAACTCAATCTATTGATGTCTAGACAGCACAGAAATAAACAAAATGAGGGCTGACATGGAGCCAAATTGCAAGTCAGGTAAAATTTATCTCTGCTATCCTCTCTTTCCTTCCCCCCAAACTAATTCTCAGCCATGCAGGGCCTTTGTGCTGCTCCCTAGCTGCCTGTAATTCCACTGCAAGAGAAGCCCCCTCCACCCTCAGTACCCCATGCTCCTACCTTCTTTTGCATTCCACATCTCCCTATTCTCCTAGTCATCAAAGTGGCTGGTCTTGTTCAGGTGTTGTGGAGGAAAGCAATCTGATTAAACTAATTCACACAAATGTGTCCATTTTCACAAAGGTATTCTCATTTTGGAAGCAAGTGTCTTGTTCTCCAGTTGGCATACTTTTAGGGAGTGTGACAAATGGAAGGATTTTAAGCAATAGAAAGGCACAGAGAATGGTAGTGCTCACCTGTTCTATTTAGCCTTACATGGTGATATATTGCAATAACTTCATCATTTATTGATTTATTTATTTCATTTTTTAAACCTGAGAACTAAGGTCATCCTATCCTTTAAAAATATACCAGGGGACTCAGGTTCCACACTGCCAGACCAAGTTCTGGGAACATACCAGGGTTTTTCAGACCTCCACAGGTTTGTACAGGAACGTCCCCTCAGCTTGAAGTGTCCTTGTCCTATTATCTGCCTACTAATCTTTCAAGTAGAACCTTCTCTAGAAAGGATTTTCTGGCAACCCCTCCATATCTTTCAATTTGAATGTGGCCTCCTTGGTCCCCTCACTGTATCCAACATAAACATCTATGGTTGTACTGGATTGCACCCAGCTGCTTACATGATCCCTCATTTACTGGACTGTGAGTAGCTAGAGGGCAAGAACTATATGTGATCTGACCAGAACCTGTGAATAGATGAAATCAGTAGAGAAGGTGAACACACTAGATGTTTGAGACTGCATGGCTGTCATAACTGTGGCACACACATATTCACAGGTTATAGACTGCAGTTTGCATTAGTTGACTTAGGCAATAACTACATGGGGGGGCTTTCACTTGCTTTACAATGGTTTTAATCCAGATAGAGTTAAGAGTTAATACTGAGTTCACCACATGGCGCTGTGTCACTCAGCCTTTTCTAATAGATGCCATCAGGAAAGGACTCTCTCTCTCTCTCTGCCAATCCAACAATAATACCCCAGAGGTCATGATCTATCATCTATTCCTACAGGCAGAGTCCAACTAAATAGAAACTGACAAATCTAGTTATTGGCTAGTGGCCTTTAATACCAGCCCAAGAAGTTACAGATCTCCAAGCTTTCATTACATTGTGGTCAAGCAGCGGCAAGTAAGCTTCCTGACTTCCTGGAGGCCTCAATCAATACTCTGCCCTCTTCTTAAAGCCCAGACACATCAAAGGCAATAATGACTGAGATTTAATCATTTCCCATTAAAATGCAAAGCTCTGTCTCCAGGCCCCCTTGACAGTTTAATTGTTTTAAAATGTCTGCAGAAGCCGCTGTAAACAGATTTGTAGTACAGTGTTTACTTGCTGTGCCACCACAGCCTCTTGGCTAATTAATGAGCATTTTGCTGCAAATTGGGCCTTTGGCTGCACTGATCCCTCACCTTGGGAAGAATTTATGGAAAGGAGGAATTTATGGGAATAAGAACAGATACATTTTTCATTTAAAAAGTACTGAGTACCAATGAGTTGAAATCTAATATCTACACAAAAACCTGCACACGGATGTTTATAGCAGCTTTATCTGTAGTTGCCAAAACTTAGAAGCAAACAAGATGTCCTTCAGTAGGTGAATAGATAAATCAGCTGTGGTACACCCAGACAATGGCATAAAAGAGTGCTAAAAGAGATGAGCTGTCAAGCCATGAAAAGACACAGAAGAAATTTAAATGCATATTACTAAGTGAAATAAGCCAATCTGAAAAGGTTACTCGTGTGACTCCAACTGTATGACATTCTGGAAAAGGCAAAACTACGGAGGCAGTAAAAAGATGAGTGGTTGCCAGGGGTTGGTGGGGAGGGAGGAATGAATTAGAAAAGCACAGAGGATGTTTTGGGCAGTGAAACTCCTCTGTATGATACTATAATGGCGGATACATGTCATTATACATTTGTCCAAACTTGGAGAATGTACAACACCAAGAGTGAACCCTAATATAAACTTATGGACTTTAGATGATAATGACGTGTCATTGTAGGTTCAATAATTGTAACAAATGTACCACTCCAGTGGGTGGATGTTTCTAGTGGGGGAGGCCTTCCAGGGGATCACATGGTATATGTCAACTCTGTACTTTAGGATCAATTATACTATAAACCTAAAACTGCTCTAAAAATGAAGTCTATTTTTTAAAAATGTACTGGGTACTTAACATATTCTAGGAGTACGTTATTTTCTCTGATCTTCAAGACAACCCGATAAGGTTTTGTTAAGTTAGGTTTTTGTTTTTTTTTTGTTTGTTTGTTTTTTGCGCCTATGTGGAAACTCGCTAAAAGAGAGGTAAAGTTCCTTGTCCAAGGTCACAGAGATGGCAATTTGGAATATGGTCAGGGGATTTAAAACCTTATTTAGTGGTTAACCTGGATACCCTTGATGGTTTCTCTCAACCCAGAGTCTTCAAGATTTTGTGTTCCTCCTCCTCCTCCATAAAAAGTTTTTCAGTGAATCCAACTGCCTGAATTCCATCACAATTGCCCAAGTCACTCATTTCCTACAATACTGAAGAGTTCCAGGAAGGAAAGGAAATGCCGAAGCTCCCAAACTCTAATTAGAAGGTTGGAAAACTTCATTACTGTCAACCACTATGTGCTGTACTTCCTTTCACTTTTCCCAAGGGTAACAGGGGCAGAGAGAACAGCCAGGAAGATTCCTACTCTCCTGCATGAACACAAGATCCAGCTTCAAATAACAACACATGAGCTATACTAGCCCACAATGCAAATCCGAATCAAGCACCATTGAGGCCCTGATGTGAGAAAGGCGTAAGGGAAAGACTATTACATACTCTAAAATGCTGTCTATTTGATTATTTTGATATCATGGCCACAAACATGCAAAAAACAGGCGGTGGAACTGGGGTGATAATTATTTCTTCATTGGGCTTTTATAAGAATTAAATGAGCTATTGATATAAAGCCTTCAGCACAGTGCCTGGCATTCATGAGCAGTCAATGAAAGTTAGTCCTCTTCTCTTACCCTTAGTCTCCTCTTGCCCATTCACTTGTCTCTCTTATAACCTCATCATTATCCTGCCTGACATTTTTTGGCAGCATTTTTGTGAAAACAGATCAATAAGCAAGCAATCCACAAACATTAACTAGATCGTCACAATGTATCAGGACCTTTGCCATGTGCAGGAGTGATAAATATGGTAAACACACACACACACACACACACACAGAGCCCAGGGGTTAAAGGAATGAGTCTAAAGGGGAAGACAGACATGGCTACAGTTCAAAAATATTACTCAGAATCCAAGGTCATCAAAATATGCTGAAGGTAGAAACTGGAGATGAGCTGTCGAAGACTAAACTTTGATTTGCTTAAGCCACTGGTTACACAAACTACACCTTTCCCAAATATTGACTGTGTTATGTGTGCTCCCCATCATGGTTTCATAAGAAACAAATCTAAACCAGTGTAGAGAACTGGTTCTACTACATCTATGCGTTATTACTGACAACAGCTGACTAATGTCCCGTCTCTGATACCGGGACGAGTCTTCTTCTAAAATGGTCTATCCTATATCAGCGTTAAAAAGTAACACAAGCACATGCTTTTATTCTGCTCAGTTGTGTTTCTGACATCAGAGTACATAACACCTAAATTTGCCAATGAACAAATTCCGGATATACCACAAATCATACATCTTTAAACTTGATGCCTGAATGTGTTAAAGGAGCTAGGGGTATGTGTATTTGAGTGTGAATCTTATTAGTAGGAAGCCTTGTCTGAGGCATACATAATTTTCTAGCCATGATAGAGAGTTGTTCCATTCTTTCACAATTGTACTCAATGCAGGGAAAATAAAAAAGTTACTTGGTTTGTGCAGTTCCTCTCTCTCTGAGGAAGAATAATAGAGAAGGCTTCTTTTGTGTTCATAGCACCCCCTTGTGGAGAGAGAACGTATTTCACTTGCATTTTAATCCTCCCAACAACAAGGCACCAACCCTGGTTTCAACAATTTCTTTTCCTCTCTCAGGAGTTTCATGGAAAGATAAATTAAATATTTAGATTTTCCCAGGTTAACATCTCATGACAATAGGGACAAAACAAATCAAATTACAGTCTTCGTTCATTTGATTTATCATCTTAAAATATTCTTGGCCAATTTTAAAATTAATGTCAAATTCTTACCCTATTTTAGGAAAACTTCCTTTTCTCAATTATTTTATTCAGCAAACACTTCCTGGATGGCCATTATATGCTAGGCCTGTTCTGGGTGTTTGAGACACAAGAATTGATAATTCCAGGTCCCTGCTGGGGAAGGAGCTTGTCTAGAATTGAAAGATACCTGTGGAAGGCAGTCAGTGTCATCTTAAAGAATATAAGGCTCAGAGGCTGGACCCGGGCCTGGTAAGAGTCAGAGAAAGTGAGAGGCAACTAGAAAGGCTTCATAGAGCAGGTGATAATAGAACTGAGCATTGAAAACTGAACAGCTATTCCCAAGGCAGATGAGGTTGGTGAGGGAGCATATTTAGAAGTGTGAAATTACTTGAAACTAAACAGGACACAGCTGAAATTGGAAGTTGTTTGGCATGTCCACAGATTAAAGGGTGAGAGTGGGCACAAAGGAGAGGATTTGGGAGGTACACACTGAAGAGATAGGCAGGAAATAATTTAGGGAGCCAGTTAAAGGAGTTTGGACTTGATCTCAATGGTGACTAGGTTTTATACCAGAAGGGAATCCAATGACATTCAGAAAGGTGACCTGGGCTGCAGAGTGGAGAATATGAGGGGGAAGGAGGAAGACAGAATATAGGGGAGCTCTGGTAAGAGACAAAGGTGACAGTGATGAAGATCTAAGTTAGTACCTCGCTTGAGGGTGAAAATTGGAGTTGCAGGTTCCTTCCAAAGACCCTACCAGAACCTGGATCATTGTGTATAAAAACCCTACTTCTATTGACTGCAGAACTATTTCCTAAAAGTAATTTGCTCTTGCAGGAGGGGGCAGAAAGAGATTATTTCAAATAGCTATCTAAGGTACTCTTTGATTTGACCAACACAATGCAGATGGACTCAACCACCTCCCTATATTCACCCAGAAGCAACAAAGCAAAGTAGTGAAAAGCAGGGACCCTAGAGCCACAAGGGCATAGACTGGAGTCCTGGCTCTTCTGCTCATGCTAAGCTATGCTTCCTTGGGCCTGTTTCCTCATCTTTTTGAAACTGAATTTCCTGCTCTGTAAAGTGGATCCAAAAATTCTATCTCATAGGTTGGTTGTAAGAACTCAAGTAATGTATGCAAAGCACTTACTACAGTGCCTAGCGTATAGTAAGCAGTTGGTAAATGCTAGTTTCCTTCTTCATCTTCTTCCTTGGCCACTGTGGCTAGGCAAATTAGCCTTTCATAAGATTGCTAGTATACAAGTTCCTTAGTATCTCCCCAGGACACTCTACCCCGGGCTGTAAGCAAAGCCTCTATTTAAAAGATACTAAGTGATTTCATCTGTTTCCCTCCTAACCAGGACAAACTTTAAGCTTTTTCCTGGTTAGAATTAAGAACAAACCAGATTCTGACACTCCCAAGGGCCTGATCTGTGTGCCCACCAGTTCTCTTCAAAAAGCATGGAACCTGGAAACAAGGCTGACAACAGAATCCTATGGGGAACTCTAAGTCAGTCAAAAAAAAAGGCAGGTTAATAGGAGAAGGCAGCCCAGGCAGGATAGAAGGCCAAATGGATTTGGCATTACTGGGGGCCAATGTGTAGCTGGTACAGGCAGGGAGAGAGCAGGGTAGGCCTGGAGGAATTCTTTGAGTCAAAGTACATCTCACAACAATAGCTTTTTTCATGATTTCTTCAGTTACCATTCCTAAAGAGAGTCTTGCAGAATAATAATCTGATCAAGTTTCTCTGACTGAAAAGGCCCTGTGATCAGTGAGTTTGTGAAAGACTTTATAGCACACCAAACTATTGGTAATTAGTATTATGTATTTGGCTTGCTAAAGGTTCAACCAAAACCTACAGTAAATACATCTGTTTGATGTGTGAAACTCTGGAATAAACATACTAATTTGCCTTCAGAATCCTTTATTTCCCACAATAGCTACTAATGTTCCTTAATAGCAGCATTGAGTGAAAACACTTCAAGGGCACGCCAGGCTGATGTCTCCTGGGCACAGGCCTCTTTAGCCAGGACTGACAGAGTCACTCACAGAGGCCCCTCTTAGTGGTCTCCCAAAGGTCTTAATCTCAGTTGGCACTGTATTCTCAACCCATCTATCAGACGGGCCAGAGTGGGGTGAGGTCAGAAAGTTTCCAAGGAAGAGGCCATCTCCACTGCTTGTAGTATTTTTGGTTCCCAGGTAAGGGTTCTTTAGGGAGTTTTTGGATGCCTGGTACCTTGGAAATAGTAAAGTTAAGGTCCTTGAAGAAGGATGTCCACTTGACCTGGAGAGAATGAAGCTTCTCTGCCTGTCAACGAGATTCAAGGCTTCAGGAATAGTAACCTTAAGGGATGGAATGGGAGAGAACTGAAATACCACTTCTGAAGCCCAAAGGTTCTCTGGTGCTTCCAGTAGGCCCTGCCCTGCTCCAGCAGCATAATCCCCCTCCTTTGAGATATAAGGTAAATGACACTCCGAACATTTGATCATTGGTTACAACCAATTCTGCTGCTTTGTTCCAAGGTGATTTAAATATATCATTTCATTTAATTGCACAAAATATTGATAATCTTGGGATGTATACCTGTTATGAACTGAATTGCATCCCCCAAATGCATATACAAAAGCTCTAACCCCCCACTGTGACTGTATTTGAAGACAGGACCTTAAGGGAGGTAATTAAGGTTAAATTAGGTCCCATAAGGTAGGGCCCTAATCTGATAGGTCTGGTATCCTTATAAGCTGAAGAAACACCAGAGCTCAATATATTTCCATGCAGACAGAGGAAAAGCTATGTCACCACAGCAAGAAGGTGGCCATCTATAAGCCAGAAAGAGAGGCCTCTCCAGAAACGAACCTGACAGTTCCTTGATTTTAACTTCTAGCCTCCAGAACTGAGAGAAAATCCATCTGTGTTGTTTAAGCCACTCAATCTGTGGTATTTTGTTATGGCAGCACTAGCAGACAAATAACAGAACTCATTTATTTTAAAGCATATACAACTTTGCCATTTCTTTTTCAAACAACCCCACCTAGAGGACAAGATAGCAGTCCAAGCTTAGAAAACTATACAATGCTTGGAAAAGCTGATGTAACCAGTAGTGGTTTAAAAATGGAAATCTACTGTACACCACTGTGCTCATGGTTAACAATACTGTATTGTATACTTAAAAATTTAAGAGTCGCTATCATGCTATGCCTTCTTACCACAACAAAAATATTTTATAAAAAAATGGATGAGAAATTTTAGTGAAAAAACTAAGAGGCAAAAATCACAATTTCCAAATGAAAAGTGAATCAGCAAATGTTTAACAAGTGTCTAATCTGTACTGCTTTCTGAGCTTGGCTATAGGAGGTTGTGGTGGGAAACATAATTGTGAAAAAAATCTAGTTCCTTTCTCCAAGAAGTTCAGTGTTTACTAGAAGAGACAGACAATACACAGGCACTTTCAATGCAAAGGAGAAGTTCTATGCTACAGAGGAGGAATATCTCACAGGACCTCCCATTGATTGGGGGCTGGGAGGCTGAAGTCAGGGGAAAGCATCTCAGCGAAGATGATATTAAGATGAGACCTGAAGGAAGCGCAGGAGGCAACCAGGTGAAGAGAGTAGCTGCTCTAGAGAAATCATACAAAACCTCCGCCCCAAATGAACTTTTAGTCCCAGCGGAGAGAGACCAATACACCACCCCCCCCGCCCATACACACACCACACAAGTACACATAATTACCTTAAAAGGTGATAAGCATAATGACAGAAATGTGGCATAAGGCATTGTAAAAATCACAGGAGGGAGGACAGGTGTGACTACCTACCAAAGCTAGCCTCAGTGATGATCAGGAAAGCCTTTCTCAGAGCAAGTATTTAAAGCTGAGTTTTGAAGGCCAGTGGCCATTATTCAAATCAGTTGTGGGGAGAGTGAAAATGTGCTGGGCTGAGAAAATTGCAGGCAAAGTTCACAAATACAAAGACATACATGCTGCAGACAGTGAAGCACAGTTTAGAAATGCAGGCAATTTGGAATGGCTGGAGCACAGATTTCCAGGGATGGGAAAATGTTTTATTTCCAGAGAGATAAAACAATGGAAGGTGTTAGGGGTCAGATTATGTGTGACCCCCTCAAGCAAGGGATAGGATTTGACACAATCCTTTATGCCATGTGGAACCATGCCTTTAAGCAAAGGAGCAACTTAATCAGATTGGCATTTTAGAAAGATTTCAGTGGCTGCAGCATGAAGACTAGTATAGTGATTGTAGGTACAAGACTAGAGGTGGAGAGACCTATGGAGAACATGCCAATTGTGCAAGAGCAACATTGATAGATTCAATTAAGGCAATGACCCTGTGACTAGAGAAAGGCAGGCCGGGCACGGTGGCTCACGCCTGTAATCCCAGAACTTTGGGAGAGCAAGGCGGGCGGATCACCTGAGGTCAGGAGTTCAAGACCAGCCTGACCAACAGGAGAAACCCCGTGTACTAAAAATAGAAAATTATGTAGTCCCAGCTACTCTGGAGACTGAGGCAGGAGAATCACTAGAACCCGGGAGGCGGAGGTTGCAGTGAGCCGAGATTGCACCATTGCACTCCAGCCTGGGCAACAGGAGTGAAATTCCGTCTCAAAAGAAAAAAAAAAGAAAGAAAGAAAAAGGCAACAGACCACAGAGCCGCTGTGTATATAGAATTTATACACGTTGGTTATGGACCGCAATGTGGAGGGGAAGAGAAGGTAGGTTTCAAAAGAGTACTCTAGGACTTCTGACTTGGGCAACAGGATGGTTAGAGTGTTAGAAACTTAGAGTTCATTTCCGCATTTTTTTAAATAAATAAAGGTTTATAATTATATGTGTGATTCAAATAACTATGGTTATGTGAAGACAGTTGCTGGTTATTAGAGCAATAAGTATTTCCAGCCACATTACAATGCTAAACTGTCAGATATTTAAATCATTCCAAATTAATCTTAGTGATATTTTAATTTTTTTTCTTTCCAATAGACAGCTTTAGTTAACATCTTAAATTAATTAGATTCGGGGGTACATGTGCTTGTTTGTTACATGAGTATTACATTGGTAAAATGGGGGTGGTGGTGGTTATGCTTCTAGTGTACCCATCACCCAAACGCATTTTTAAATATTTTTATAGGTGAGGAAACTAAACTTGCACATCACTCAAAAAGTGACAGCTCGTACTACATACCAATGTTTTTTGATTTTCTGCCAACTAATTTGTTTTGCTGCACACATGATGAATGCACACACATATACACATACGTTCAGTGCTAGATATGCCTGTAGGGCATGGCAGGGAAGATAATCTAGAAGTAGTAAGCTCTGGAATATGGGAAAGGGACCTGGTCTAGAGATAAGGATTCTGTAGTGATGAGCAAAGAGATGGTGTTTACAGTCATGGTGGGGGTGTGGGGATGGGATGAGCTGCCCTAGGAAGAATGCACACAGCAAGATTAGAAGAAGGCTGAGGATGAAACCGGTGAGAAACACTAACATTTATGAGAGAGGAAGAAGGGGGCAGAGAAGGAGACTAGGGAAGGCCAGACAAAAGGTAAAAGTAAAAAGTAGAAAACACTGATATGACACAAACCAAGGAAGGAGAAGAGTTTCAGGAACAAAGGAGGGCATCCTGAGAGTTCAAGTAAAACACTCTTGAGAAGTCAAGTTAGTTCAGGATTGTATATATCCACTGGCTTTTGTCATCAGAAGATGACAACCTTGGTAGGACAACCTTGTGAAAGTGGTGGAGAGCAGTGGGTTGAGGAAAAGAAAAGAAGATGAGGAAATTATTTTTCCTTCTTTCTTTCCCCTGCACCCTCTATTGCCCCATTGCTAACCAATAGTATAATC
This sequence comes from Ateles fusciceps, assembly GCA_036589455.1. NCBI lineage: Eukaryota > Metazoa > Chordata > Mammalia > Primates > Atelidae > Ateles > Ateles fusciceps. The sequence goes on from JAZHEH010001915.1 coordinate 267,541, forward strand.
ATGCACTATACCCCCAGACTAGCAGAATCTGGGTTCTAAGGAGTCAGAAGAGAAATGAGAGAATGTGAGTCCCCACAGAACTTTTCCTAGTTCATTCCTGCCTAACTTCAAAGTGATCCATGCTCAGAGGCATAGGCAGGTTCTGATGAGGGGCGGGGCAGAGGTGGGCGGAGGGTAACTCCACGTCTTACAGTTGATTAGATAGGGAGAGTTAGAACATAAGATGTCACCCTTTAACTCCTCTAAGTGTGTCTTGGTCTTGCTTTTATATCAACTCCACTAGCTTCTTCTTTCACAACTTATATTGTTGAAAGCTATTATTTTTGTAGATATGCTTAAGGAGGGTAAATACCTCCTCCTTTTTTGCTTTTCTCTATGTCCATTACCAGAAAATTATGTTCACAGGGTGGAACAGATGTCCTGTAGGAACAGATCCTACTTCAAAATCCTGTATATGGAATGCATCATATCAACTGGAATATATGAGGTGGGTCTATGGTCAAAAACAATGATGCTATCAGGGCAATGCCTAAATCATTTCATCTAAGAAGTGAAGAATTAAACATGTTTGCTATTGTTCTCATCATCATTAATATCATAGCAATTATTAACATTTACTATATTATTTAATTTATTCCTCACAATACCCCCCAATATAGCTATTATTATTTATACCACTTTATGGATGACAAAACAAAGGCCTAGAATATGGATAGTAGAACCTACTCAGGTTCACACAGTAAGCAGAAGAATCTGGATTTAAGCTCATTCAGTAATTCAACAAATATTATTAATTGAGCACCTATGATGGACTACATGCTAGAGAAGTGTTCTCCAAAGTGGGATGCATGAGCCTCAGGAATGCACAAGACAGTTAGATATGGAGGGCCGGGTGTGGTGGCTTACACCTGTAATCCCAACACTTTGGGAGGCCGAGGTGGGTGGATCACTTGAGGTCAGGAATTTGAGACCAGCCTGGTCAACATGGGGAAACCCCATTTCTACTAAAAATATAAAAATTAGGAGGGCGTGGTGGCTCACGCCTGTAGTCCCAGCTACTCGGGAGGCTGAGGCAGGAGAATTGCTGGAACCCAGGAGGTGCAGGTTGCAGTGAGCCAAGACTGCACCACTGCACTACAGCCTGGACAACAGTGCGAGACCTTGTCTCAAAAAAATAAATTAGATATGGAAAGAACATATTGGAATATGCATTTTTCTCAGCTTTTAAAATTTGTATGTTTGTATATATGCTATAATACAACAAATAAAAATATGAAATATATTAGTAGATATATACATACGTGTAATTTATATATAAATAAATATGCACACTCAGGTAGAGGTGGTATCACAAAGTTTACAGATAGCTAGTCTAGTGATAGTGGGCAAACAAGACCTCACTACCCCGGATCTCCTGGAGTTCACACATTCAGATATAGGACTGTCTGTCCTCTGAGCCTATGCTCCTGAACCTCTCAATTTTATACTGCCTTGAAGCACACAAATCCTTCACACTGTTTGGACCAAAGCACAGACCATGGGTTTAATCCAAAATATATTTTTGTGAACAATTTATTTTCCAGCCATTTTATCATCTGAGGCCATTTCTCATTGTCAGAAAAAAAAATCAAAGGTATCTATGTTTGAATCAGCACCTTCCATAACTCATTTTTATTGATGATGAATTTTTTATAGTTCAAACATGAAAAAGAATCTTAAAATTTGAAATACACACCCAGATAACTGATCATATTACAGAATAGTTTCAGTTTTCACACACTCCCTAATTACTATTTTGTGTTTGTATATTTAATTAATCCATTCTTTCAATAACTAATTCACCAGGTATTTTTGAGAACATGCTGATTTCTGGAAACTGTTCTGTTTTTCTAGGCACTAAGGAATTCAAACAGTGATTCAAGTTGTACATCAGCATGTCTCGAAATTTTTGTCATTTCCAAGAGCTAAATGCTAGGGAAAGCTTTACTTATCTGGAGTGCTGTGTTTTTTTCCCTTGCTGTTTCATAGCTACCTATAGCAGTAGGGAAGCGCTGTCAGTTACTCAGCTTTGCCAGGTAAAAACACAGGAAATATATAGAAATGTATTGTAATGGTAGAAACAAAGTAACAGTTCCAAAAGTGGTTTCCCGTTTTCATGGCTATAAGATACACTTTGGATTTTTTTTTTTTTTTTTTTTTTTGGCAGAGTCTTGCTCTGTTGCCCAGGCTGGAGTGCAGTGGCTTGATCTTGGCTCACTGCAACCTCTGTCACCTGATTTCAAGTGATTCTCCTGCCTTAGCCTCCTGAGTAGCTGGGATTACAGGCTTCTGCTACCGTGCCTGGCTAATTTTTGTATTTTTAGTAGAGACGGAGTTTCACCATTTTGGTCATGCTGGTCTTGAACTCCTGACCTCATGATTTACCTGCCTCAGTCTGCCAAAGTGTTGGGGATTACAGGAGTGAGCCACTGAACCTGGACTACAGTTTAGATTTTAAAGTACAGACATCAGGATAGATCTGATTAATCAACTGTCTACCCTATCAGCATACTAGAGTTCCAAGACAGCCTAATTCAGTTGAAAATAATGTCAATCTCTAAGCTTTCATGGGACTTTGAGATGAGTGTATAAATGATGTAACCATCCCAATCTATTCAGTTTTGTGGCCAAATCTGGGAAATTTCTGAGTGCAAGACTGAACTCTGAGAAAGTAAACGTTTCTTTTATGAAATGCCTAAAGTTAAGCCAACAGGAACTCTCAGTCGTATAATATGGAGACAGGATTGAGATGTGTCCTGGCTGACTACACTAGACAGTTAACAAGAATAGTTCTAGTCTATTAAATGGCAGCATTCTTGTTGACTTAATCAAAATTGATCTGATACTAGGCTTCCAATGGTGCTCTTTTGTTTGAATAAAGCTGATTGATCTCTTTACTGAGATGGTTGTGTCTTACTGCTCACTAAATAGCTAACAGGTTATTCCTCATTGCGGTTATCAATGACAACAAGAAAATCACACTGCTAGCACATAAATGGATTTCTGATCATGGGACTCACAACTGACAAAATGCCAAGGCCCCTTATTAGAGTGGCAACAAATAGCTTCCAATTAGAATTAACTTTATCAGCACTTAATACATGCAGGTTACTAATACACAGACCTAGCTGGAATTTTGAGTAGAAGGCATCTTCTTGTTTCTTCTAATCAGGGAATGTGCCAAATATATGTAAATGTTGATGTTTTGCTCGAAACTGGAGAATTTCTGTAAAATAGATGTAGCATAATTCAGTGTATGCGTATAAAATGCACTAAAATGTAGGCTCCATAAGGACATGAGTATTTGTTTGATTCCTTGTTATGTCCTCAGTTCCTTATATAAAACCCAATGCACATTTTTGAATGAATAAATGGATACGAATATCACAAAGAGTGTCCATTTGATTAGCTTGACTCCCTCACCTTCTCTTGGGCATAGCAAATTACTTTCAGCTTCATGAGTAAGTCAGGCTCCCTCTCCCACTAGGCTTTTGCATCTTTTGTTGCTGCCATTGGGCATGTTCATTTCCAGAATACTACCCCCAGTCACATTACTTCACCAGTCTCAAGACCTGAGACTTCTGTCCTGAAGAAAGGACTGCTTGAACAGTTCTTGGCTGGTGTGTGGGAACTTGGCTGGCAAAGTTCTTTACGCTGATATAAAATTTGCTAAATGGTAAAGTGTCTCACTATGTTTAAACAGTTTTGCAAAAACAACGTGGTTTAGATCAAACACCTACCTGTTTCCCTTCTGGGCATCTAGGATTTTGGTACATCCCAGGCAGAAGATGCCTATGTGACCAGCCCTCAATAAAAACCGTAGGCACGGAGTCACTATTGAGCTTCTCTGGTAGACAATATTTCATGTGTTCTGTCACACTAGTTTCTGGGGAAAATAAGCATGTCCTGTGTGATTGCCCTGGGAGCTTATTCTTGGAATCTAGTTTCCTCCAGACTTCTCTCCATGCACCTTTTCCCTTTGTTAATTTTTCTGTGTGTCATATTGCTGTAATAAATCTTAGCCAGGAGCATGACTATATGCTGAGCCCAACAAGTTCTAGAGTGAATCATCAAACCTGGAGGTGATCTTAGAAGCCTCCAACATATTTTTTACTATACCCTCATCACATTTAATGAAATAAACAAATAGCCTCAGATTCAATCTAGACAGTTTTATGAGGGAAATAACCTTCCTGGTTTCACTCACCACCATATCCCTAGCACCTAGCTCCATGCATGGCACATTGTGAATATCAAAAATATTATTGGAATTCAGGAATCAATGAAAAAATAAACCAGAGAATTCTCTACAGGGAATTAAATTAATCAAAGTCTACAGTTACAAACCAATTGTTAATAGTAGTGGAATGGTTATAAACTCAATATTGGTTTTGATTTTTACACTTCAAGGTTCAACAATTCCTTGTGGAATACATGTCTAAACTTATAGTAAGAACTAATTCAAAAATATGATCTAATGCATTTGGCTTTTTCTCTCTCACATTTAGCCTAGTGTGTGGCATGCATAAGGCAATAAACATGGTTATTAAATAACAAATACATGAAAATATATAGCAAGTCCAAACTCTATAATGAAATTAGTTTACTCTCAGAATAAGAAATCACCCTGAACTGTGATACACCATTCATTAGCAAGTCATCACAAGCATGCACTTCTTTTCTGCAAAATTTATCTGTGCTTTATAGAATCGCTTGTCTTTGACAAGATCTCTAAGCTTCTTGCTCTAATCCATATTGTAGTGATGGGGAGACAAAGGTTCAGGGCTCTCTCTTAACTGTATGAAGGGTGTTATGGATTGAATTGTGTCCCCACAAAATTTATAGGTTGAAATACTGCCAATACCTCACAATGTGACTATATTTGGAGACAGGGTCTTTATAGAGGTGATTAAGTTAAAATGAGGCTGTTAGGATGGGTTCTACTTCAATCTGATTGGTGTCCTTATAAGAAGATATTAGGACACACAAAGAGACACCAGGGACGCATGCACACAAAGAACGGCCGTCTGAGAACACAAGGAAAAGGTGTCCATTTGCAAGCCAAGGAGAGAGGCCTCAGAAGAAACCAAACCTTGAACGTGGACTTCTAGCCTCCAGAACTGTGAGAAAATAAATTAGTGTTGTTTAAGTCCCCCAGTATCTTGTTACAGCACCTCTAGCAAACTAACACAAGGAGTTTCTCAACCTTCAGATGAAAACCTTTGCTACAATCCCTGTCAAACCAGAGAAAGAGAAAGCAGCTGGCAGTCAAGGATTCCAGAAGCCCTGGGCAGTTTCTCCCTCTCTCCAGCTGTCCAGTCAAATTTCAGGGTGGAGAAGCCAAGCTAGTCAGTAGGAACTGCGGTGGGGGTGGAGGAGTCTGCCTGAGCGACCAGTTTGAAGCACTCCTGCTGTGTGCTGGCTATTAGCAGGCAGGCTCCTGGAGATGGCAGCATCAGCTAATGATTGCTCCTTCAGGCAGGACAGCTGCCTTTCTGCTTTTTTCCGTAGCAATTTGTGGAAGAGAGAGGCTAAGCAACAGGCCCAAATAAAGCAAGGACCCTTGCCAGGGCCATATGTTTCTAACTGAAATAGGGAGCCCTAGAAATGCTTTTAGAAAGAACCATTTACTCTTAGCTAATTGCAATTCCCCGGCCCCAGCCCTTTGGCAGACCATAGCCTTGAGGAATACCAGGCTGTCTGGGGGACAATTGTACATTGCATTGCTCAGTCTGGGGTGTAAATTTCCCACTCTAGTCATCCCGTTGAACTCACAGTTCTGTCCGTCCTCCCAATCCTCCCTCCCCAACATGCCATCCATATTTCTAGCTCCAGATGATGCCCACTATGTACTCCATCTGGAATACCCTCCCTCTTTCTTTTTATTTAATTCCAGTCCTTTACCTACTTCCAAGCTGAATTATACCTCTGTTATCTGTGAAGCCTTCCTTGGGCACTACAAGCTGCAGTAAAGCTTCTTTTCCTGAATTGTAATGGTGCATTGTGAGAAGGGACCTACACTGGATGGAGCCACATAGAAGGAATTGAGCAAAAAGGTACACAGAGGCAGGGGATGGAAGCAATGAGAAACCCTCCTGTCTGTGCACCTAGTGTGCCATTTACTGGCTTGGTACTGAATCCCATGCTGCCTGAGGAACATACCTAGCATCATGATTTGACTCTTGGTCACATTACACATTATATGCATTGGTCACTGCTGCTTCAGGGTTCTTCCTGCCAACCTCACCCCTTTCCCACCCCTCCCCCATCCTTTGAGCACCACCTATGATGTATGTCGCTGAATTCCAAGTGGCATGCAATTTTCTGAACTTAGCGTTGAATGTACATTTAGAGGTGAATTTAAATCCAGCATGGAACCTCAGTGAATTTCTAAGAAACTCTAAAAACAGCTATTTTGCTGTGTTTTCTGCCATCCTTAAAATGCCAGTTAAGGGCTTGAAGGAAGAGCTAGCTGCTCTGTGAATTTCTCTTTCTGTGCCTAGAAATGTGTGTGAGCCAAGAGTGAATTGGCAGTATATGAGACATGGCAAACGGGCACAGGAAGGAAGATACCAAAAAAAGCCCAACACAGGATCTCTGACCTTGAATCGTTTAGACAAATAAGAAAGACAATGTACTGAGTACTACAATGAGGGACAAGCAAGGAGATGTGGGAAGAGCAGGAAGGCAGAAAGGAATGGAAAATATGGAAGGTTTACTGAGAACCTACTATACACCAGATTCCATGATAGCTGCTATACATGGATGATCCACTTCAATTCCTTTAGCAACCCTGTGAATTGGTACTATCGTTACATCCATATCTGACATAACAAAAATCAAGGATAATTGAGTTGCCCAGCACTACACATCAAAAAGTAGTGGGAGTAGAACTGAACTCAGGTCAATTGTACTTCAGGGACTGTACCATTAGTCACTGTGCTGAACTAGCACACGCAGTACTGAACTTCAGCTCTAAATCCATGGCAACTCAGTTTTACTAAGTGGGAATAAGGAAGCTGTGTCTGCTCCTCAAAGTCAAGTTGGAAGGGGGAGAAACAAATGCAGGGGAAGCCTGAGTGATCCCTAAATGTCATTACTACTACTCTTCTTCCTCCAATCAGAGCTCAGGACACCTAGTCCTCTCCTGCTTTCTAAATGTATATACTGGGGGAATGTACTCTAGGGAAGAGAAAAGGACCTGTCCCATGTTTACACAGCATGTCTCCTGACTCTCAGTGCACTTTTATTGCACCTAGCTTTTACTCCTGGAATGTTACACCTTCTCAAAACAAAGACCATACATTTCTGTGTATGGTCTTTTCCAGATACAGCCCAGCTAGAGCAATCAACAGCCAAGAACTTAGCAACTGGACCAGTGAAACTGACCTGAAATACACAGCAAGTTCCTAGGTCCCCATGCCTGGCATTTAAGCTCTCTACTTATCTTTGCTCTGGCTCTTCAACCCTCTCTTCTCCGTGACCACTAGCTAATGGTTGAGATGAGTCCAATCTGGCTCCTCTCACACAGGAAATGCAAGACCTTTGGCATACCATGTGTCTTCTCCTTAAACTGCTTGGCTCCTGCAGCCTACCCTGAAGCATTCTGCTCCCACGGCTCTTTTTGCTTTTCAGCAAAAAAGAGTTTTGATTACGAAAACTCTCAGAAGTAAGAACATTTATCCTCGTAAAGGACACAGCCAAAATCAATATATACATTCTATCCAATATAACAGTCATTTCATTTATGCTAATTAAATAACAGATCCACAATCAATTATTTGGCTATTTACTAATGGAAAATAATGAAAGTGACTCATGTGAATAAATTCATGCTCCTCCTTTTAATCATTTTAGGATGGCCTGCACACATTTTAATACAAAAGTGCTCACATTCCAGGTCTGCTGGAACAGCAGTCAGGTCTTTTCCTTGAACAACAACAACTCTTTAAGGCCACCAAGGTAGCAAAGAGTAACAAGTGGGAGCTGAGAGGGTAAAAGTATTTACTGCATTTAGTCCACTTTCAGTTTCCATTGCAGGTTTGTCTAGAGTCATTGCTGGCTTTTGGTTCATAAATTAAAAAGGCAGATTTCTGAGTAATTGTAGATTCCCTGACCAACATCTTGGGATGGCATTACATTATCTGATGAAACCACTTTTGCTTCAAGATCTCAACACTCCTAATCTTCTGCAGTACATTGGGAACACTGCATACACCAAGCGAATATTGATGTCCTGACATCTTCTTAGGGCTTATTTCAAACTGGTTGCCTTCCCTGTAAAATGCCATTTATGGCAACTGGCTGAGAGGGGAGCTATTTATAGTAGGCAAAGCAGGGCATTGCTCTCACAGACACCTCAAGTGTGCTTTTCTCATTACCTGTTTCTCTGGATAAGCAAACAAGGGGAAGAATGTAGTTCTAATATAGGCTGAGGATAAAGAAAATGTGTGGAGCAGCTACAAAGGACCAGCTTGCTGTACTCAGGCCCTTGTTTCCAAGGGAAATGGGGTGATCTTTAAACTTCTCAGTCCATTCCTGCCTGCCTCACTCTAAGGCTGAATTCCGGCTACTGCATTGTCCTAACTGGCCTACTTCCGAAGTGCAGCACTGGAAAAGTGGAAGGGGTATGGGCTGTGGAGTCCAAGAGACCTAAGTCCACTCTGCCACTTAGAAGTCATGTGACTTTGGATAATTATGTCACCTCTCTCAACTTTAGCTCCTCATCTGTAACTTGGAGCTCTGTAGGCTTGTTATGAGGCTAGAGCAGTAAAGCAGCTGACACATCATAGGCCTTCTGTAAATGGCAATTGTTACTGCTAATTGTGAAGGTCATGATCCTGTATTTCACCTCTTCTCTATACCTAACAATGATTAGCACAGTGATTTTGTGAATGAAAGCAGCCTTTAATAAATCCTTGCTATATACCTGGAACTCTGCTGGATGCCATGCATGCCTTGTTGGAGTGTATGAGGATGTAGTGGGGGGTAAATGGGAGATTATTGTTACAACGAAAGGAGTCTCTGCTTTCTGAACTCCTGTCACCCTTAGCAACCATTATTTAGCTCAACGATGTTTGTGCCGGAGTTCCTAAACAGTGCACAGTTAATCCAGATCGATGTTATTTATGTTGTCATTCACCTAACATGTATTTACTATCTTTCAACAATTCTTTGCATGCATCCTAAACAGAATAAGTGGAAAGGCACTACTGTGTGGTTTGAATGTCTGCGTGTGCATGTACATGTGTGTGCACACTTGGACCAAAGAGAAGGCAAGGAATAAAATCCCTTTGCAAGTGCTTAAAAGGCAGTTTCTGTACATTAACCCTCTTCCCCTTCCTTTGAGTTCCAGTGTTGATTCCTGGGGGAAGAAGGACCAGACAGGCTGACACAAGCCTTCCTTGGTGTTAGCTTCACTTTACAAAGTTGGAGGCACCTTAAAGAACTGAGATTCGGAACCCACCGAGGTGGGCACGGAAGGCTGTGGGGGGGGATCTGGCCAAAACAAAGGACAACATTTACAGACAATTAGTTGCAAGTTAGAAGACTGAGGGCTAGCAGCCTTGCCTTTGTCCGTATCACTCCTTCTTACCCACAAAACCGTGTGAAGCTCAGCAAGGTTAACTATTTTGTCCGGGGTCACCCGACTAGTAAGAGGCATAGCCAGGATTCCACTTCAACGTGGGCTTACTGTGAAGGCCTCCAGCTTTTCTCCTGTACCATAATGTACCATGAGGACTTGATTGACAGGTCACTGAGTCAACACAGAGCCAGATTAGAACCAATATCTAAACTGTTAACCTAGGTTCTCTAACATCTCATGGTACCTAGAGAGCTATAAGTGAAAACAACAACAACAAAACCCTGAAACAATCAAGTAAGGTCAGGTCAAAGTGAAAGCTGAAGTTTCTCCCAGCTTCTAAGAACATGTGTCTGGTCACACATTGCATTACCTCAGGTACTGGATCAAGTCCTAATCATGTAGATTTATGTTCCTCTCCGGCCCTGATCTCAGCAGAATTACCATGTTAAATGTGCCTAAAAGAACTTCAGGGGCTTCATTTAAGGCAACTTAAAAGGCCCTTGAGCAATATTTTTTATGGCCCTTGAAATTTAATATTCTCTACAATGCTGCCTGCTCTCTCTCACTTGCCATTCAGATCTTGTTAATGGTTACTGATGAATTTGACAAAGGTCACAGACATGACTTTTTACTCTCATTACTATACTCAGTCATCACCCTTGAATTGAGTAGTAGTGTTCTCCCAGAGTTCTGAGTGCTTCACCAATCCTGGAACTGCTTTGGGAATGTTTAAGGTCAAAGGCTTTGAAAGGGCCACTGAGGCAGCAGAAAGGTAAGGAGTGACGCTGTCGTCCACAGGGTTAAGACTAGTAGCAAGCCAACAGCAAGTTGGGTTGCTCAAAAAGCAAATCAATAGTGCAGTTCTGCATGATATCTGCCCCATTGGGCTTGAAAGCAGTGGCTGTAACTAGAGACCTCCACTGTCCAGCACAGTTCCAGTAATAAAGCAGCCCATCATCAGCACCCACCATGTTTGCCCCAAATGTCCACCTCCAGAGTTTATTTTTGACCTGTAACTTCAAAAGAACCACACTTCATTCTTTGATACTCCCATACCTTGGCTTTCCTGACTCTGCATTATCCTGGTTATCTTTCCACCAACTCCATCTCTTCCTTTGTCTCCTTTACTGCCTCATTTTCAATTTCCTGACTCCTAATTGTAGGTGATGCACAAGGTCTGTCAACACCTTTTTTCTTTCTCTTCTTGCCTTTTTCTCTAGATAAGTGCTGTGTAATAGCACTTTCTGTGATGATAGAAATGTTCTATACCTTTGTAGTCCAATATGGTAGCCACTTTCTTTTTTGTGGTCATTGAGTAATTAAGTGTATCTCGTGTGACTGAAGAATTGAATTTTTAATTTCATTTAATTTTAATGTTTAAATTTAACTAGCTGCATGTGCTGAGTACCTATCTTATTAGATAATGCACCTCTAGACATTTGCGTGTGGCAATCTCATCTCGATGTCATTTGATTTGATACCAAGTACCCAAAGGTGCCTTTGACCTGATAACCACTATATGTGGAAGAATTTCATAGCTGCTACCTCCAATGAACTCTCTACTTACAGCCCCAGCATATATAACAAATACTCATTTAATGAAAGAATGAACAAAGGATAGGTAGTTAATTTTAATTTCATCCATTTTTGTGAGAATTTAGATTTTTTGGACTGACAGGAAGACTGTTTAGACAAAGAAGAAATTAATTGGGTGGTTGTTCAAAGATAAAATGTATACCTTTCTTCAAATTTATTACATTCCTCCACCACATTTAAGACCTTATGAGCTTCAATTCTGTCTTCTGAGGAAGAAACATAGGGTTAAGATCTTGGTATTGACAGTCAAATTGTCTGGGCATGGATCCTGGCTCTACTGCTAACAAGCTGTGCAACAGTGGGCAATTCACTTAGCCTCTCTGTGCCTCAGTTTTCTTATCTGTAAAATGGGAATAATAGTAGTACTTACTTGATAGGCATATTGCAAGAATTAAATGAGATCATGCATAAAATTGCACCTAAAGCAATATCCAGCATATAATAATGATGATAATAATAGCTAATATTTACCTGAATCACATTCTTCCTGTGTTCACTAAATCTGGCTTGGATATGTCATCCATTGGGAAGCCTAGGAATGCCGCATCTCAGGTTCAAATGAAGTACCCTTAAGGAGGTCCCCAAACCCCAGAGTCTAAGTTAGCAGAACTGCTGAGTAGACATAGTCTTGTACATCATTTCCAAAATGGCTGAGTTTTGTTTTTACCATACCTGACTATAAGTAGAGAAAATGGAGACACCTGCTTAGCTCACAGCAAACTTAGGAAAAAATGTTTATGTTTATGCATATGTATATCATACATATATAATACATATTTTATATTATATATACATATATATTTCAAAGCATGCTGTGAGTTAAGCAAAGGGAACCATTGTTTCAGTTATACTACATACATATTATATATATATTATGCAAATCACAAACTATATATATTTTATATATATACATGTTCTATATATATGGAGATGTTTCCCTGTTTGAATGGATACACTTAATACCTACAGGTCTAGCTGGGAAATCACGTGTGTCCTTGCTGGTTTGGGAACCAATACAGACACACTCCACAAGTGTTTGTAGTTCTTCCATGTCACATCCAACACATTTGCCTGTGCACAAAAGCGGCTGCTGTATCTATAAAGACACTGTGTCTCTTGTACTGCAAGCAAGATAATTGGATGCTAAGACCCTGAAGTCAACATTTGCTTTTGGATTGAGTGTTCTGGTAACAGTTAATTAGCATCCTCATGCACAGTATTATCCTGTAACCTAAATCATGAACCTCAACATGAGGGACTGCTTCAGTGGATACTAAAGGGTTGGCATTCTTCCCTTTGTGCACCACCCCCTGCCCACCTTTAATTCACCAGCTGTAAAACATGGCCTTTAGATCTTTCTCCACATGGTATCTTGCAGATATATGCTACATCCAGTGCTAAAAATACATCTTCAGCAATGGGACAGCTGTCACTCTTGCATTTATATATCAGATAGTGAGAAAACAGAGCCAGGGACATGGCTGTACCAGGGCAACATGAGGACAATAAGTGCTCACACACCAGCTGGCTGCTCCTTAGAAAGAAGCAAGGGGTTGTCAACTAGATACTTTGCTATCTACCCTGTGCCTGAGGCATAGTAGAAAGGTAAACACTGCCAGTTCCACTGATCCAATCATTCCAAACCAGTTTTACTTTCTCCCTGCATGAGTAGCCTTTGCTGATTGTATTTCTAGCTTAGATCCTGAGCTGAGAAGCTCCTTCCATTCCTAAAGAACTTCAGATCCAGGGAACTGTGAGAACAATCCAGCATCTCAGGAACAAACTGTGATTAGGGAGCATGTCATCTCTGAACCTGGGCCAATGGACTCTTGGCAGCTTTTCCAGATGAAAGTAGGTGTAATTAACTCTGTGAAACTCTAGCTAAATAAAATAAAATTCTATTTTTTCTGCCTGAAATAAAGTTTGGATATGGGGCAATCCACTAACCCCTGCTGATGGAAACACTCAACTTCTTGCAAATAATGTAACAATTACTAGGCATACACCCTTTGGTAGGCTGCTTAAAGGCAAACTGTGCCCGCAAGGTCAAATCTGGCCCAATGCCATCTATGTTTACACAGCAGCAAGTTTAGAGTGGCTTTTACATTTTTAAATGGTTGAAAGAAATAAAAATGAAGCATATTTCATGATACATAAAAATTATATAAAATTCAAATGTCAAGGTCTAACTAGAGTTATAGACCTTGCCATTAGTTATAGACTCAATCATACTCATTTGTTCTGTAGTCTATGGCTGTTTTCTAACCACAAAGTTTAGTTGAAGCAGAGGCTACAAATCCTAAATTATTAAATACTTACTGTCTAGCATTTCACAGGAAAATTTGCCAACCCCTTTCTTAATGCTCCAATAGCCTCTTTATAAAATGTGGTGAACTTAAATTTTATTTTTAGACTTTTGTAAGGATGCAATTAGATGGTACATATAAACATGCCTTTTTGGGGATTTGGAAGGCAACACAGAGGCAGGAAAGAAATCTGGGGTCATCATAGAAATGGCCGTTAATTCTTTTTTTTCAATAAGTTCCTCTACAATAATGGCAAGCATCTATTCAACATAATAAAATATGCTAAGCCACTGAATGGCAAAAAAATGGTTAAGAACTCATGAGTTGGAGGGATCTTGCTTTGGATATGAGTTCTACCATTTCCTTAATATGTACTTGGAAAAAGTCTTGTGACCTCACTAAGCCTCTTTCTTCATCTGTGAAATGAGGCAATAGTATATCATTCCATATAATGTTCACAGCAGTCCAGTGAGAAGTAATTATTAATAAAGTGCTTTGCATGCAGCTGAAATTATTATTACATGTACTGTCTCTCCCTCATTCACTTGCTTAGTCACGCCTTCAAAAAATTCCAGATCTATTAGGCACGCATGGCTTCTCTTTACAGAATCTGACGACATGTATTGCCTTTGTCCAGATTTCTGTGGTCCTGTCCTCTATTATAAATTCCACCAGCTTATTTGACATAGAAAGCTAGACTCACTCATCTCACTGGTACCATACCAGGCACCCTGTCCCAGTGCCCATTTGTTACATAGTAGAAAACATCCAAGACATATTTCAAAACAAATCAAGGCACAATTTGAATTAGAGATTGCCTGAAGTTTAAGGCCTGGAGGAGATTTCAGAAAAAGTGTAGTTGCATAAAATAAACAGGAGCTATGCTGTGATTAAAAGAGCTGTCTCAGCAGTCAGATGGCCTTGGGTTTGAATCGCCTCTGTGCCCTTTACAGCTGTGAGGCCTGGAACAAATGATACTCATCTCTCTGAGCCTACTTAAAGCCCTTTGAGGTCTTCCATTGCACTAGCGGTAACATCACCATCCTTCCCATGACTATCAAGGCCCTGCACAATTACACTTGTCTTGTGCAACTCTTCCTCTTTGTTTACTCTCAAGCCTTACTGGACCTGTTCGAGTCCTTGAATGTTCCATGTCCTTTCCCACCAAAGGGACTCTGTACCTGCTATTTCTTCTGCTGGGAATGAAGCCTCTACTTCCACTCTACACTCTCACCCATCTTACCTAGTTGACACCCATTCATCCTTCAAACCTCACCTCAGCTTAAAAGTCATTTCTCTAAGAAAATTTTCTCTGACTCCATCCTCCATGTCTATATAACTGATTTAATTCTTTCTCACAGATCCCCCCTGAGCCTGTACCTTTGTGCACTAGCATTTGACACCAATACTTACATTTTTTTAAAGTGTAAATTGAGCATTATTTGTTTAATATCTGTCTCACCTAGAGAGAGCTCACCATTGAGTTTGGACTTCCTCACCATTTTATCTCTAGCACATAGATTTGCACCTGCTACATAGTAGGTGGTCAATAAACGCTTGTTGTGTAAATGAATAAGTGACTCTGTGATGTGCTCTTGCTAATGTGAAATTTTAGAGGATATAAACTTTACCATCTTACAGAGCTAACAATTGCAGGAAGGCTGTCAATTGCACAATGGTCATTCCACTGATAACAAAATGCCTTAGGAAGCAGGAAGAATTGTTTTCAAAGTAGCAGTTACAACCTCCATGCTGACATGATTTCAGTGCAAACCCATTTGTCTTTGCTGTTGCTAGTCACAATGCTATTAGAAGCCAAATAATGCAACCCATATTTAGGGAGCTTAAATATATTTTTGATGCTGCACATGATTTATAAGGTCTACAAATCCATAGCTGAGATGGCTGATGTTTCCTTACATTGCAGCAAATTAAGGTGTCTATATTCCCCCAGCAGGTGTCTGAATACTGTAAACCCAATTAATGCTAATGATAGAACATGCTTGTAAAGAGACCAAAGTGAATGAGGGGAGATTGTTCCTGTTAGAATCTTCTCACCACTTCCCATGGCATCAGTAAGGCAGTGAAGCTGCCTTCCTCTTGAAATGAAATAAATAATCTCATATTTTTTATGTATTTTATCCAAGATAAAAACTCCACATAGCCCATTTAGCAGAATATACTAAACTCTGTTTCCAAGCATTCAATGGTGCATCTGAAATTTTAACATGTGCACAAGTCCCATGGGGATCTTGTTCAATTTCAAATTCTCACGCCGGAGGTCTGGGATGTGGCCTGAGATCATTTTATTCTGCTGGTCCATGGACCAAACTTTGGGAAGCAAGCAATACTTTAGTCTATGTCTGATGCCATCAGTAGTAAGTGATGTGACTAATGGTCACTCTGAGATCCTACAATTTCCTTCTGAACCATCTCAAAAGAGTAGAAATTCAGGACATCTATCTGAAATTCTGGAGGCCATAGTCAAACTATCTCCAATGAAGCAACTCTTGGTGAAGCTATGAGTGTTTCAAGCTTGATATATAACAACTACAGGCAGAGCTCTAGTCAAAACAGACATGGCTTTGCATCCCAGCCCGACAATTTACTAGCTATGTACCTTGGTCACGGCATTTAACTTTTCTGAACATCAGTGTTCCCATCTGTGAAAAGAGAATAACAATTCCACAGGGGAATTTGGAGAATTAGAAATCAGAGATATACTACAGAGTTTGGCAGCAATTATATCATCACAGCAAAGTGTTGTCTGTTCAGCCATGTAAAATCTGGTTGCAATTAAGACTCACACTACCTGGCCAATGAAGCTTTGTCATTGGCAGTTTCCTATTGTGGAAATACATTCTCAGAAAAGAAGCCTCTGAAGGGACTGCAAAGTAACAGAGGTTTAGAACTTGGCCCTTAGCCCTTCTTGATCACTCTGTCATGACCCATCCAGGGGGCAGCATCATGAAAGCTGGCCATCATCATAGGCTTCCCTCTCCACAGCCATGGTCATTCTTTCAGGCCTGGCTATTTAGGAACCTATCATTTTATCTTCAAACACCATGAAACATTTTTTGAACTAAAAATATTCTTCCCTCTATGAAATGTGGAAAGGCCTGTAGTTTTAAGCATGCATTATCTGATGTATAAGCCCTGGGGCTCAGGATAGTCCAACTATCATGTCTTCCATTTAGTAGCTGGGCCATGGTTTCATTTCTTCTAGCTTCTACACTGTTCCAATTTAGGATAGAGGTTAACCTTAGGGGTTAGTGATCACAGTGGTTCTTGTTGGGGGTGCTGATAAAATTCTGCTTCTTCATTTGGGTGCTCATTATTTAGGTGAGTTCAGTTTGTAAATATTCATCATTAATTATACATGCACTCTTCTGTATGTATGTTACACTTTATGACAAAATTAAAATATGTCATTCCTACCTATTAATGCAACTACAAGGACTATGCAATGATCTGAATGAATACTTTTAAATGAAAGTACAAATTAGAAGAGTAAGTAGCATATATATATATATATAATAATGTACATTATATATACTACTTAAATTATATATATATATATATAAAATTTCACAAGTGGCCAGTCTCTGTGCCAGCAGCCTAGGAGGTGACATTTCATTAATCCTCACAACCAGCCTACTTCCTTTTGTTCTATGTGTGAGAAGGCAGAAGAAGCAGATTCATGGATCCCTAGAGCCTTTGAGGGAAGAGTGGGGGAGACTGAGTAGTTTGGGGTCCAGCACAGCATACTCCTGCTTTCATTCTGTTACAGAGGTTGTCTAATTGTGTTATGTTGTGAGTAGTTAATATCCTGCATCAAGTACTAATTATGAATCAGGGTTTAACATGACTCAGTTGACTGTTCTAATAACACTATAAACACACTTGATCTATTCACATATATAGCAATGATATATAATTGATCCATGACTACTTGGCAAGTAGGATAAATGGATCCTATTTAATGGTAGTCATTGAGGTTAGGATTGTTTTCTTGAAGATATACTTGTGTGACATTGAACTTCTTTTTATTATACACTACAAAAGATTTATAGTAGACTTAACAGCAGTACGGTGAGGCAGTTAAGCACGTAACATGTAAGCTTTGGTGTCAGACAAACCCAGGTTCACATCCCTAATCTGCGAGTTCCCAGCTGTGTAACTTTTCACAAGTTACTTAACCTCTCTGTGCCTCAGTATTGTTAAAAATGAGTTGGGTTGTCATGCAGGTCAAATGAGATAACAATTGTAAAGTGTACTTAGCCCACTGCCTGGGGGAGAGTAAACATGGCAATATGTAATGTTATTATACTATTATGCCCATGACCATCATGGAAAATCAGTAAGTTAAAAACGTGGAAAGTGACTGGTATAAAGTCGTGGTTGACACATGTTTTCACCTTGAGACTGTTGTTTCTGAGATTAGCATTGGTGTGGGGCCATTCGGCCGACAGGGAAAGTGAGTATTTTTCTGATTAGCTATAGTACAATCTGAACTTGTAAATAAGGGAAAATAAAAAAGTGAATACAAATTATTGTTGCTGAAGAGGACTTGCAAAGCCCCCTGGAACTTGGGCCAGCCCACCTTGTGTCTGGCCTCTCATGCTGCCCACTATCAATCAATCACCTAGTTCCAAGAGAAGATATGAGAAAAATTGTGCACCATTTCATGTAAGCATAAGCCCTGAAATCTTATCATAGATTTCTCTCACTTCATATTTATTCATGTAGTTTCTCATTTTCATGTCTCCTTTAGAACATGATTTCCCCAAGTGTGCTTCAAAAACAATAATTTTTAGGAATGCATTATTCAGTGAAAAAAACAGTTATGTGGTCAAATAAGGTGAGAATTCTGCATACTACGGCCCCCTCTTGAGATCTATAACACACATTGTCCTATTAAAGATTCTGACAAGTCCTACCACTTACTCAATCACTTGTTCATTCATTCATTTAATAAAACATATATCGAGTGCCTACTATTAGTCACTATTTTCGGCACTGGGGGGGAATATAGCAGGAGCAATGTTACCCCACAGGGAATTGTTTAATTCAGTGTTTCCCCAAATCATTATCTCTGTAAAGACCCTTTATAATTTGCCGCACCCCTCGACCCCCCCACTTTCACCCCAGCTGAAATGAGTATCTTGAGGTTTCCCATGTCACTCTCAGCCTGAACGCCTTTCTCCCTTCTTTATCCCCTTGTGACTCACTAACCCCATTCTTTCATTTACATCCTGCTTAAGCTCCAACCTTTCTGAGAATCCCTCCGAGTTCCATGCCACTAGGCTGAGATAGCTTTCTGTCCTCTGTGCTCTCATCATGTGCTGTGAACATCTACTATCATGGCACGTTTTAAAATGATTTCTTTGCTTGTCTGTCCCATGCCAGATTCTGATTTCCTAGAAGAGAGACCATGCCCTATTCATCTCTGTATTCCCAAAACTTAACGTGGTGCTCTGGCTCTGGGTAGTGACTTTGAAAATGAGTGTTAAATGTTTTTGTGAATTAGGGCCAAGAGTCTACTGCCTTCATGCAAATTATTTAAAAAGGCACCAGCTCCGAGCAGGCACAACCTGGGAGTGCATGATCTGGCAAGTGTAAAGCACATATGTGTGTGCCTTCTCTGGGTGCAAGGTTTGAAAAGCAGAATGTGGGTTGGTCTTTGGCCCCATCTGACCCCCTTGGCCTGATAACTTTTTGTCAGCCACCCTAGAGTGTAAGTGGGGGGATTCTGGGAGGGTAACATTATCTTGTCTGACCTCCACAGCTTTTTTCAGACTCTAAATACTATACATCTGAAAATGAGTAAACTGAAGAAAAACTTCTATGAAAGATTGCATATAATTAGCATGCATCCTTCTCCTGCTTAAACTATTATATAAGTTGGTTGTGCTCAGCTGATAACCGATTCACCAAATCAGACATCTGCTGCTCATTTGTTTCTAAGGAAGTGAAGACAATTCCGCAGGATTCCCATTATAATGAAACAAGTTAAAATTGGTCTTACTGCCTATATCTCCAATTATGTTATCTGGAAATTATAATTAGTATTTAGGGTTGCCAGATGAAGTAGGATGCCCATTTATATTTGAATTTAAGATAAACAATGAATTTTTTAAGTATAAGTCTGTCCCATTCAATATTTGGGGATCAACTTATACTAAAATTATTTGTTGTTGTTTATCTCTATTTTTGTTTGCTAAATCTGAAAACCCTACATGTGATACTCTTGCAACAGCTAAAAAAGGGAAGATTTTCCTGGTACTACCGCTCCAGGAAAAGGTATATTTGGGGCAATAATTAATACAGACACATGAGAACACTCTCTGGTCATTCTCTGACTGCAAGATAGAGTATGCAAGGAGAAGAATACAGTCATGATTCTGGAAGAGAAAGAGCTTTTCTCTCAGAATAAAAGGAGAAACTAGGATTAGAATGATTTAGAACACCAAGGTATCACTGCTAAATTCTTGTACAGACTGTGATAACAAATCCATTTGAAGTGAAAAAAGAGTGCCTTTATTTATGCTGTTGATTTGTTTAGGTTTTGTTCTCTCTGCTTTAAGAGAGCATATACATTTATTTTTTTTTTTAAATGAAGTTTTTAAGAATATTAGATTGAGGAGAATAAAAATATCTATGTCCAAGGATTTCATAAAAGCAAATATTAAGATGCATATACATATAGTAAAATGGTCTCTATAAGTGGGACAACGTAAAATATCCATCACCATGTCGTATACCTTAAATATACATAAAATTTATTTTAAAATTAATATATTGAATGTATAAAAAAATAAAATTTCAACTGGAAGCGAGGAAGTTAAATGCGATAACACATTTTAGGCATGTAAACAGGCTAAGTGTGCCAGAAATTGGACTTGTTAATATTATCATCTTTATTGTTATTATTTCTACATCTGGAGCAATTCTAATATTGAGTTTCCTTTCTTTTAGCACATAACAGGAGGACTACCTGTTGAGAAAAGGAGGACTTCTGTACCTTGGACTTTACCCCTCAAGGCTGTATTTGTGCTCTCAAATTATGGCATGCACAACAGCAAATGTTTTACACAGATACAATTCTGATGCCATTTACCTTCATTCCTTATATATTCTGTGTGTCAATTCTTCAATCCATGTTGTTTTCATCCATTTTTTTTTAAACATTGGCATTGGGCAAACTCTGCTGAGCTTTGTTAATGAGTTGAAAAGATTTGGTAGAGGTTGTGTGTTAGTTTTCCCATCAAAGGCACATTCTGCTAACAAGATTATGAATTGGAGAACTTGAACTATACCATAAGGTGTATTCACCATGCTTTATGCCAGAGGCACTTTTTCTTTACCTCTGTGACCTATTTAATAGGCCATTAGCTTTGAAAACCTTCAAAATCCAGGAAGTACTCTAAGTATAATTAAATCCTACATAAAGCTTATGTTACCTCTCATATTATCAGCTCCTTGATAGCAATCTGGATAAGTACCATTTATTGAGTCTTGCTGGCATAACTAGCTATAAAAACATCTGTAGTGGGATCGAATCATAGCAGCACAGAAGATTATTTCTGGACTATTGACCGAGCTAACTGCTGTGTTGGTTTTTAAGTTTCAAAGTTGATGGCTGGTCTATATTTAGTTAAAAAAAAATACCCACATTGAGAAATGTTAGAGGTGATTGGATGAATGATCAGCACAAGCAAATGACAGTTGCCACATAAAATTAAAAAGAGGCATCAGGATTCCAGAAGGGAAGTCAATTCAAATATAGCCATGAAATCAATTAGTCCACCCATATGGCCTGTGACTCCACAATGTATACTGTGCTTGGGAATCATCCTGATGCACAGTGCTGCTCCTTCCAGTGGGGTGACTTGTAGGCCTTCCAGAAAAATCCTGATCTCACTGGGTGCCCAGAGGGCAGAGGAGCAAAGGTGGACTTGACAATGGGTAAAGTTGACGAGCTTCCCAAATTTCAGTGATCAAGTCACAGAGAGTGCAAACATGTCATTATTCCCCGCTTAGACTTTTTTACAACATACTGAAACACCCGGCCACGATTACACACGATCAGGATCCCACTCCTGAAAATACTAAATTTGGATCTCAATACTCAGATAATGAATGCTATTCATGTTTTCATAACGTCATCAGCTACATATGTTGTCAGGTGGTTAAGGCATTAAAACCAATAGTGAAATTTTAACTGTTTCTTATTCCACAGCAGTTAATTTTACAGTTTTCACTTTCTTAGCTGTCAAATACTTTCACAAGTATGACACAAAATTAATTTAGTGATTAAACAATTCATTAGAAGATAATTTTCATGGAGGGATAATTTCACAACTTGGGGAAAAAGGCATCCAGCACTCACCAAGTATCCACAGAGCAGACCTAGGTACTATATGCCAGCATACAGTATGCCTTTGCCCTTATTTTATGTAAGCTCTGTCGAGCTATTTCAGCTGATTTTCTTAAGCCAACCCAGAACAGGTTTTGCCTTCCACAAATATACATGCGAATAGTTTCAAATAATCTAAGTCTTGGCTTATCTACTCCATAACTCTGATACAAGCCCCCATGAGCCATTCATTGCAATGACTACAGTCGCATGTCCTCTGTCCTTTCACTTTCCCTTGTTTTTGCCTGTAAAGCTCTCTGCCTTGGGCCCAGACTTTACGAAAATGATGATCTAGTAGAAGAAGTAGCTAATTATTTCCTACCCATTCTTCTCAGGAACTGGGAAAAATAGGGAACTCAATAAATAAATTATTGACAAAGTTTTTAAATGAAAGAAATGAATAGTGAAATTTAACTTAACTTATAAAACAAACTCAATACTTCTGCAGGAATAGAGAGATGATGAAGGTAGTGATGATGACAATGATGACTTATGATGGTGATGAAGATAGCTAAAACAACACAACTTGCTATGTGCGAGGAATTATTCCAAGATATCTTTATAACTCATTTGACCCTTGCTTCAATCATATGAGGTGGGCACTATGTGATGTCAATTTATATATTAGGAAACTGAGGTATAGCAAAGCATAGCACTTTGCCCAAGTCACCCATCTAGTAAGTAAAATTAGCATTCAAACTGAGAGAGCTTGGTGCCGGAGTCCTTGCTCTCTACGCATGATTCCAAACCATTATGCTTTCCTAGACCTCCCATAGTACCTCCACAAAAATTTGGCTTAACTCCAACTGTTGGCACTTAACAGAAATTATTAAAATAGAAGGCATGCTATCTAAGTGCCCACTTCCACACCAAATGGTAAAGATTTCCTAAAGGTAGGGCCAATGTATTATTTGTCCCTGAATCATCTAGGACCTACTCAGAGTATCCTGACCTATCATATACCCAGAATAAATTTTTTTAAGTGAACTGATTTGAAATACTAGGCCAATCCATAAGAAACTGACATTTTTATAGGTCGAAATAGTTGATTGTCAGAAATTTCTTTTAATTAAACTTAACAGAATATTGACAACACCCACCAGCTCTGAAGCTATCCATATTCTTCATATTCTTTATTTTTCTTATTTTTTAAAATATTTGTTTATTTATTTGAGACAGGGTCTTGCTCTGTCACCCAGGCTGGAGTGCAGTGGTGCAATCTCAGCTTACTGCAACCTCCAACTCCCAGGCTCAAGCGATTCTCGTGCCTCAGCCTCCCAAGTAGTTGAGATTACAGGCATGCACCATCACGCCAGCTAATTTTTGTATTTTTTGTAGAGATGGAGTTTCGCCATGTTGGCCAGGCTGGTCTTGAACCTCTGACCTCAAAGATCCACCCTTTTTCTCCTCCCTAAGTGCTGGGATTACAGGTGTGAGTCACTGTGCCCCAGCTCTTCATGTTCTTTAAATGATTTATTAATTTGCAACACATTGATAATCAGGAAGAGAAAAACACCATTAGAAAGTTTATTCACCTACTACTGATAAGGCCAGGACAAGAAAAAGTTCATAGTTCTTGATTTCTTCATGCAAATATTTTATTTTTCATTGTCCTTTATGGTAGGTACATAATAATGCCTTGGGGTGTCTACAACACCATTTTTAAAGCTCTCCAAATTAGCAATGGACAGTGCATCAAACATTTTATCAAGGTGATGTTTAAATTGACAAAGTCTCCATCCAGTTATTATCTCTTCTCTCATTTATTCATTTAATTCTGCAAGGAATTTTCAAGCATTTCTTGCAGACCAAGCCTTGGGAGATAGAAAAAAATATATAACCCAGTTCTCATTGGTGGCTTTTTGTGACTCTTAAAGTGGTAATGATATATTACTCCACAAGATGGCACTAATTCTTCTTTGTATTCATTTCCTATCAAGATAAATCCTACGATTTTTTGCTGTCACAGAACACTTAGAAGCATGACTTCTGTTTCGCAATTTATGTAGCTGACTGCCCAAATTAACATATTCCAGATACTTGAGTCCATTTGGCTTTCTTGGGGGGACTTTCAAATGTTACTTTGGGACAGGGTGTATAATATAGCACGGAGACATGCTGTGATGCGAGGGAGTTGAAACCTTTTCCTATTGTTGGTCCCTACCCCTAAGGAGCACTCAGACTTCAAGAAAGGGAGGGCAAAAGCTGCATACAACATAGTAAGGTCTGCGCTAAGGCTGGAGGAGCTCAGTGGGCTTTGGGCACTTGCCTAAAGCTTCCCAAGGAAATAGATGCTCCAATTGCATCTTGGAGTTACTCATTTGCAGCTTCCCCATCCCCACTATTTCTACCAGACTGATATTGTGTATTTGTGCCCCCTGTCACATAGACCCTCTCTGCCAAAAACAGGGGATCGGCAAATTTTGACCTATGATTTTACTTCTTTTACTAAGAAAATATCCTAAGGCTGCAAAGAATACTTTTGAAAATGATAGTAACACTAATGCGATATACCAGGCAGTTTGCTACACACATTGTCGAGCTTATCTTATTTAATACAGGAACCTTGCAAGATATTTTACCTACCTAACACTTATACCATATTAAAAGCACTTTTCAAATATTAACTCACTTCAATCAATCATCATAACAGTCCTATTAGGATATATGCTGTTTTTATTCCCATTTTGTGGGAAACTGAGGCACAGAGGGATCAAAGTGATTTACCAAAGGTCTCACAGCTGGTAAGAAGTGCAACTGGGGTTCATAACCAAAAATGTGGAACATCAGAGTTTGGGCTCTTACGTTGCCTCTCTGTTTCACAGGAAAGTAATTAGACCCATCAGCTAAGAATGTTCTCAAATTCTTGCTACCAATCCTATAAAGTTATCTGAATATGCATCTTCTCTCTCCCCTGCCCCTTGCTACTACTTATATCCTCATCTGTGTCTGAGTTCCTTTCTCTAAACACTTTTTGGGTCCTTGCTCTGTTGACTGTCCTCTCTCTCTTTGCTTCCCACTTTAGGCCTTTAAAATATAATCAGATGTCTGGTCCAGACAAGGTGGTGTAGATGTATTTCTCCCTGCTCCTCTGCCCGAAGTATTAATACAACTATAAACCCTGGGAATAATGCAAGCGGCAACTAAAGAAAAACTCTGTAAGGTGGTAAAAGGCAAGCTAACTGGTTTAGGATCCCAGTATTGGAGAAGTAGCACAGTGGTAGGGTATCTTATGATTCTCTCCTTATCCAATGGAGGAAGGTAACACAGACCCTGCATTTCCTGATCCCAGAAAGAACAACAGATGGGCAGCCCAGTTAGGCTTGCTTCTTTCCTGGATCAAATGGTAATTCATCTGACAATAAATATCAAGTGAACCTGGGAATGGCAGCAAGGGGAAATGATTGGGGGGCCTACTAACAATAGAGTAGCCAGGGGAGGCATTCTCCTTCCCTGCCCACCCAGGGACTCTCTTTCTTCCTGTGAAATACCAGGCAGCCAGGCAGTACAGGCAAGGGGTATCCTGCCACAACAAACAGGCCTTGTCCAAAAGTTTTTTTTTTTTTTTTTTTTTTTTCCTACAGACCTGACATCCCCCTCCCATTTTGAGGGACATCAAGGTATCCAGGCAACACCAACCAGGAAATTCCTACCACAAGAGGGTGCCCTGTTCATGAAGCATTTTCTTGTCCCAACAAAGGGGGAAAAATGACCCAAGAATCCCCTTCCTCTGCCAGAGGATGCTGGAACAGGTGGATGGCAATGATGGGAAGGGCCCAGCCATGACACATGGCCTACCAAGGAAGGTTCTTTATTTCTGTAGGGCCTCGGAAAAGCTTTTTCTGCTCCCTTAAGCAGTACAAGCAAGGACCAGTGGGGAGTACCTAAGGATTGGATAAACCAAGTCAACCAAAATAGCATACTGCAAAAGCTCTTAAAAAAAATATTAAACTGCCATTGTAGCCACAACTCACAAAGTAGGCCAGAACCTTAATGCCAAATCTCAATGGAGTGACTCCCTGTTAAAATACAAGATTTAAATAGGACCCATAGTCTTCCAACATATTCGCCAAAATGTACAAGAACACAAAACAAAAATATCGCCTGTCATACCAAGATCTAGGAAACCCAAAACATAAATTAAAAAAAAAAAAAGACACTCCGTTCATAACAACATTGAGATGACTTAGGATGTTAGCATTACCTGATGAGGATTTTAAAGCAGCTATTACAAAAATGTTTAAACAGCAATTACTTATTGAAAAGGTGTCCTGAGTTCTCTGTCTCAATTTCCTCATTGCCCATTCAATCCTTAATCCACTACAATGGATCCTACCATTCCACTGAAATGGCTGATGTTAAGGTCGACAATGATCTTGTCATTATATCTAATGTTTACCTTTCTTATCCCTATTTTACCTGATGCCTTGACTGGTTACCTGCTGTTTCTTCTGGAATTCTTTTCCCTCCCTACCTCACTGGCCAATCCTTAATCTCACTTTTGGGCCCCTTATTTCTCTATTAGCCTGCTTCTTTTCCTTCCAGTTCACATGCCAGAGTAATCTCATTCTCTTAATTCTCAAATTTCAGCAAAACCTGCAAGGTACTGACCTTACCACCTTCTCACAGTTCATCATCTATGTCATGTATTCATGTCTCTCTATCCAGACCTTATATTTGATCATCCATTATATTCACTATTTTCCAAATATGATTAACTCCCTAATTTCTCTTTCCCTCCACCATACACATCTGCCTTGCAAAGCCCGCAACTCTAGTTAAGTCTACTCTTTTCCTACTTCATCACTGTATCTTAGCAGGTGAATTTTTCCTGAGAAAAGCACAGAGCAGTGTTGACAAATTTCATTTTAAAATCATAGTTGGAAATTTCAAATGAGCCGTCTGTGTTGCCTGAACAGTCTACTACACTTCCCTTTAATGTTCACACTTCTGTTCTCCAAAACTATGATGTTACAGTGTTTTTTCTATTCTCAAACCTACAAGTACATCCAATATCCATCCCTTCAGTCACATATGATGATCTTGACTCAATTGACCAGCAGGAGCACTATAGTGAAATGTCCTTACTTTGCTCCATTGTTAACTCCTCCAATTGTGGTCAGTATCCATCTCAACCCATCTACCCTTCTCAAGGGCTGTCTCCTTTTTCTTGCATCTTAAGTTTTTCCCCTCTTTACAGGATTGTCCACATCAGCAGATAGGCATACCCTATTTATCCAATATCTTACCTCACCTCTCCATTCCAGTTACCACCCCATGTCTCTGTCCTCTTTCACAATCAAATCTCTTTCATAAATAGTATATCATCACTATTTTCAACCTAACTTCTTTTTTCCTCTTGACTCACTCTAATGTAGCTTTTCTTTCTTCACCACTATATAGACATCACTGTTGTCAAGTTATCAACAACCTTTCAGGTAATAACAAAGTCAGTGATATCTGCTCTTCATTTACTTGAGCTCCCAGCAGAATTTGACACAGCCAACTAGCCAGTCTTTTCAAAAATCTGTTCTTCTCTGGGCTTCCAGGACACTTTATTCTCATAGTTCTATTTCTATGTCACTGGTCTTTCCTTCTAAATCTTTTTTACAGCTTCTTTCTTCTCACTCTAAATGACCTCGGCCTCATTCAGTCCTACAGATTTCAATACTATATATATGTTGATGAGTCTCCAAGTTTACATTTCTACTCATGTCCAACTGACCACCTGCACATCCCCACCTGAATGTCTAATAGGCACCTCAAACCTAGCATTCCAGATGCAAACTCATGATTCTTATCCCACAAATCGTCTCTCCCAGCAATTTCTAGTTGCTCACATAAGAAAGCTAGGATTGATTCCACTCATTTTCAGACATCATGTTCAATTCTTTCTAAGTCCTTCTGACTTTTCTTCTAAATATATATACCAATTCTGTCTACCTTTGTCCATCACTACTAGTACCATCTTAATCGTGATCCACTATACCCATTTGTTCCAAAGCAATTGCTTCAGATTTTTTTTTCTTAGCTTCTTTAACCCTCTAGCATCCATTTTTCACTCAGAACCAGAGCCATCATCTATTTGAAAAAAATAAATCGTAATATCTCACATCCTTTTCCTAAAGTGTTCTAGGACCTACCTAACAGACTTATAATAAAATCCGAACTCCTTTTCCTACCACTTTTCCAACCAGTCCTGTAGGGAAAGCTACAGGGGGATTTCCATCTTCACTTCCCAGAAAAAAAAAAATTGGGCCAAGGGGGCATTTGACTAAAATATAAATACTCATTCTGTATCTGTACCTAAAGAGAAGGAAGCTGCTTTATTTGCAGGAAATCAAAGATCATGGTAGCTCTTTCCCACTTAAGGATGACGCAGTCTGCCACCTTCAGAGCCTTCCTTGGGGGGGCTACTTTTCAAATTTCTCTAATATGAAGCCCCCTGCTTTAAGCGTCTTGTTTCTTCAAGGTATCACAGTGAGTTGGGCAACTTATTGCCTCTCAGAGTTTGTCAGAATTCCCCACCCATCTCTTTATTTCACCTCCTACTGTATCCTCTCTTAACCAAACCCAACCATCATTCACCAGCAAGGGCAAAGATAGCAATAACTAAAGGAAAGGCAACAGAATTCTTTTGGTTTTTGACTTCAGATCCCCATCTAGTTCTGCTACTAACTAGTGTGTGCTGCTGGCCAAGGCATATAACCTTTCTGTGCCTTCATATTGTTAAAGTGGTCCCTATTAACCTACAATTCCATCATTAGTTTCTACTTTTCAAGTCACCACACATCACCAGTTCTATTAGCACCAAGTCAAAGTGAAGAAATGCAATAGGTAATTTTGAAAAAACAGTAACTGGGCATTTCCCCTTCCTTTTTGGAAATCGTATATAGTGAATCAATGCTTTAATTTTTCTCTTGTGAAACAGGGGAATCTTGAGCCTCCTCAACCAAATTGCCGCTATCTGATCACTTACTAGTTTGCAATTTTACAACAGTTTTAGACAAATTTCTTTAAAGTAGTGGGTCTTGCTTGACTTTTCAAAGCAGAAGATTCTTCCTCATTATCTGCACTGTGAAAATGTTTTAAAAGAAATTAAATGAGGAACGATTAATTGATATTTGAATTAGCCCTTAATCAGCCAGATGGGGCTGTGGAAGCTTCAGGGAAGATTTGGCTCTGGCAGCCCAGATTTTGCTGCACAAAAAGTGCTGTTCACCATAGCAGACACTGGATGTCTTAGTCATTTTTGGGCAGCTATAACAAATTACCAGAGGCTGGATGGCTTAAAAAAACAAACATTTATTTTTTATAGTTCTGGAGGCTGGAAATTCAAGATCAAGATGCCCCAGCACAGTTGGGTTCTGGTGAGAGTAGTCTTCTGCATTGCAAATAGCCAACTTACCTTTGTATCTTCACTAGCTGGCAGAAAGAGAGCCAGCTAGTTCTCTGGCTTCTTTTTTTTATTTTTATTTTTTTGCTTTAAGTTCTGGGATACATGTGTGCAGGTTTGTTACACAGGTATACAAATGCCATGGTGGTTTGGTGCACCTATCAACCCGTCATCTAGGTTTTAAGCCCTGCATGCATTAGGTATTTGTCTTAATGCTCTCCCTCCCCTCACCCCCCCACCCCCTGACATGCCCTGGTGTATGTTGTTCTCCTCCTGTGTCCGTGTGTTCTCATTGCTCAACTCCCACTTATGAGTGAGAATACTGGCTTCTTCTTATAAGGTCATTAGTCCCATCATGAGGGCTCACCCTCATGACCTAATTACCTCCCAAAGCCACACCTCCTAATATCATCACATTGGGATTGGATTTCAACATATGGATTTTGGGCAGATGAAAACATTCAGTCCATTGCATTCCACCCTGGCTCCCCAAAATTCTTGTCCTTTGTAAATGCAAAATAATTCATTCCATCCAAGTCAACCCCCAAATTCGTAACTCAATTCCAAAGTCTTATCTAAATGTCATCTAAATCAGATATGGATGAGATTCAAGGTACAACTCATCCTTAGGCAAAATTCCTCTCTATTTATAAACTTGTGAAACCAAACAAGTCATGTCTCCTCCAAAATACAGTGGTGAGATGGCCATAGGATAGACATTCCCTTCCAAAATGAAGAAATAGGAAAGAAGGAAGGGGTGATGAGTTACAAGTAAGTCCAAAACCTAGCAAGGCAAACTCCATGAGATCTTAAGACTTGAGAATAATCCTTTTTGGCTTAATGCTCTGCCCTCTAGACCCATTGAAATGGAGGTCTCCACACCTGGACACGCTGGGGCAGAGGTCCGACTTCTGGACTCACTGGGGTGAGTCCTGCAACTCTGCTGGGCAGGGGTCAGGCCCCTAAGGCTCTGGTATCTCATACGTCATGGCTATAGGTGGATATTGGCCTGTTGAAACTCAGGCAGTGGCCCTAATGATCTCTAAATCACCTTTAGGATCCTTCTACCCTTGTCTTCAGGAATAAAGCACATTTTCAGGCAAATAACTCTGTGGTCCTGTCCAATACAATCTAGAGCAGTCTGACAGTCTTCCTTCATTCCTTCCTATCTCCATTCCCTTCCATTCAAACTGTCAGTTTTTTTTCTACTGGGGTAGCTGATTATGTTTGTGGTTGACATCCATGCTAATCTCCATATCAAAGATTCCTTGGTCAAACATACTTTCACATTTTTTTTTTCCAATATGGACATGCTGAGAAATTTCCAAATCTTTAAGTTCTAGTTCCTTTTTGCATAATTCTATCTTGAAGTGATTTCTCTCCTCTTGAGTTTTACAATAGGCAGTGAGAGGAACCAAACCACTCATTCAACACTTTGTGTAGAAATGTGCTCAGCTAAATAAATATCCAATTTCATCACAAATTCCGCCTTCCACAAAACACTAAAACATGAACATGACTCGGCTATTTGCAACTTTATAACAAGGATAGCCTTTTCTTCATTGTCCAGTAACATGTTCTTCATTTCCATATGAAATTTCTTCAGAATGGCCTTTATTCATATTTCTACCACATTCTGTACAGGATTATTTATTTATTCTCTAAGGAGATGGAAGTTTTGTCTACAGTGTTCCTCTTTCCTTTTGAGCTCTCACCAGAATCACCTTTAAAGTTCCTTCACCACAATCCCAGCTTCTTCCAAAATGCACTTCAAAATTCCTCCAGCTTCTAGTATCCAGTTCCAAAGCCACTTCCATATTTTTAGGTATTTATTGTATCAGAACCCACCACTTAGTGCCAATTTCTGTCTTAGTTCAGACTGCTGTAACAAAGCACCACAGATGAAGTGGCCCTAAAAAACAAATAAACATGCTGGCACCATGTCTTAGACTTCCAGCCTCCAGGCCTATGTTCCACAGTCCTGGAGGCTGGAAGTCTAAGATCATGCTACCATTGTGATTATATCCTGGTGAAGCCTCCTTCTAGGTTTCAGAAAGCCAGCTTCTCATTGTATCCTCACATGGGGGAAAGAGAACTAGCTAGCTATCTAGCCTCTTCTTATAAGGGCATTAATCACATCATGAGAGATCTATCCTCCCATAATTACCTCTCAAAGGCACCACCTCCTGATATCATCTTATTGGGATTAGAGTTTCAAGGACACAAACATTTCATCCATGGCACTGGAGCAAACCCAAACTGCCCACCCAATATCCAACCTTAAAACCTTATGGCTTGCCTGCCTCCACACTCTCTTTCCTTTTCAATAGCCTATTCATCACCTGGTCCTGGTGGAACCCACATCAGAAATGTTTCCCAGATAGGTCCAGACCTAAAGAGCCAACTCTTTCTCTCATCACCTTCATCCACCTTATGATTTTTTGTGTGTTGTCTCACCCCCTATGCCTTTGGCCTCTGCCTTTAATAAAATATCTGCCTGTAATGCCATGTTTGCTTCTCATTCATCTTCTCAAATGCAGCTGAATTGTCCCCCTTCTCTTGGAAGCCTCACCTGACTCTCTAAGACATAGGCATGCTTTCCTTCCTCTGTACTTTCCTAGCTATTTGTCATACCGTTCCCCAAATGCACCATAGTGTATTACAATGTTTTAAATTTGCCTGTTAAGGCTGGGTCATCTGTATCTCTGTATTGCCAGCACCTTGCATAAGGCTAGTGTATTCAAGCACAGTCAACCCTCCTTATCTGTGAATTCCATATCAGCAGATTCACAGATAAAGCATACTCAGAAAGAAAAGAACAATAAAGAAATAATACAAAGAAAAATATGTCAAGAACCCCATAAATATATACAACTACTATGTACAGATGAAAATTTAACAACAATAAAAAACTTAAAGAAAAACAATACAGTACAATATGTCCATAGCATTTACATTATATAAGATACTATAAGTAATCTAGAGCTGATTTAAAGTACACTGGAGGATATGTGTAGGTTATATGTAAATATCGCACTGTCTTATATAGGGTACTTTAGCATTCCCAGATTTTGTTATCCACATTGTGGAGGGGGTCTAGAACAAATCCTTCATGAATACTAAGGGATGGCTGTATTTAGTCATTGTCTGTTGAATAAATGAGCACAAGAATGGATCCTCAAAACCTGGATTTGCTTATTCATGCAACCAAAAAGTTGTGCTTCCTTTATTTAACCTCCAGAATTATAGCTAGGCCCACTTTTTATGTCAAACTGTTAACTGGCTGTTTTATTTGGAAAGTTCTTTCTTCTACCATTGGTTGTGCTATTGCATTTGAACTAATCACAGAAGACTTAGCTACTGTTTTGTATTAAATTGAAATCAAAGGAAGAAACAGTAACTCCTAGACTGTTGTCCTGGAAGGCTCCCTCGGTGGCCTGAACGGTAGTATCTTAATGTCTGTAGCAACACTTTAATTTCTGTACAAAGCAAGATATTTATGTACATTCAAGCTGGTTTTGTCACCCTAATGATCATCACTGGAAAAACTCCAGGAGAATTCAGCTAGAACAGTAAAACACAATTTTAAAACATTCGTCAGTCATCTACATTTCTCAACTTACCCCCAAGATATATTTAAAATTCACAAATTTTGACAGAAAAGACATTAGCTTTGATCTGTGGTCTTGATATCAAAATTTTAACCATAGTTAAAATGCTTGCCCATTAAAATTTAATTTGCCCCCAGCTTCTTCATTCCCTTCTAAATTCCTAAAATTTATGCAATTTTACCCAAGAGTGAAAATGACTTAACTGTATTCCAAGAAAACAATTTTAGGGACCAAAAAGCTGAGTAGTGTTGCTAGTTTCTCACAATAATACTGTCTTTCTCACTTAAGGTCAATCTGCTGCTCTGTAGGAAGACTGAGATTCATATCTGCATTGCTCCATAATACATGGCAAAATGACTCACATAGACTAGGCACTCTGTAAGTTGTAGCTGACATCAACAAAAATAACAACAACAATAAATTTAATAAATGTGTATTGACACCAACTATATTTTCTGTACATTTTATTATTAAATCCTGACATCTCTTCAAGTTATTATCCCTGTTCTTCAGATTAGGAAACAATAGTTTCAGTGTCTTGCCCCAAATGACATGGCTAGCTAGTGGGTGGAAAAGCCAGGAAATAAACCCATGTCTCTTTGTCTCCAAAGCCTAGATATGTTTTTTCTCCCTAGAGCATCTGACCAAAGTGGATCTCATTTCTATTTTTCAGGTGAGTAATTTGAGTCCTAGAGAGGTTAAAGTAACTTATCCAAGGCCATATCACCAAGAATTATTGCAGTAACTTTTAACCAACTTCTGTCATATTCCTAAAGTCATACTCTTTCTCTCATACTATTTTGTTTCAGT
The DNA here is from genome assembly GCA_036589455.1 of Ateles fusciceps. NCBI lineage: Eukaryota > Metazoa > Chordata > Mammalia > Primates > Atelidae > Ateles > Ateles fusciceps. The sequence continues at coordinate 301,304 of JAZHEH010001915.1, forward strand.
GAACAAATGGACCTAGGATGGCCTGAGACTGACCCCACCAGATGTCAAGAGATCCTGGAGACTGATGAGCATGATGGGTGAGGAGTGATATTTTAAAAGGTAGGAATGGAGGACAGCCACAATTCTCTCTTCATATTCCTAGTGGTTCAATTTGGCCCTGGACATCCTGGTTTCCTGTATTTTGGAGCACAGTTGGGGGATGTAGTGGGTTGAGTGATGTTCCCCCAGAATACGTGTTCCTGTCCTAATCTCTGTAACCTGTGAATTTTACCATGTTTGGAAAGGGGTTTTTGTAGATGTAAATTAAGAACTTTGAGATGAGATTATATTGGATTATCTGGTAGACTCTAAAATCAATGACAGCAGTGCCTATGAAAGGAAGGCATAGGAATATTTAAGACAGAAGAGGAGAAGACACATAAGAAGAGGAAGTGATACAAAGACAGGTAGAGACTGAAGTGATACAGCCACAAGCCAAGGAACACCAATGCCTGGAGCCACTATAAGCTACAAGAAGCTTGAAACGGATTCTCCTTTAGACCTTCTAGAGAGAGTGCAGCCCTGATGAAAACTTGATTTTAAATTTCTTATCTCCAGAAACTCAAGAGAATGAAACTCAATATTAATTTAAGCCACCAGATTTGTGGTAATTTGTTATGGCAACCACAGGAAACTACTACATGCTCTGAGCATGGTTTAAGGTACCTTCATTTCTAGATACACGAGAGGCTAATTCTATTTACCTCTAGGGCTGAGTACTTTAATTCTGATAAATCCCCAGCCACAGAATCCAGGATGGTCGGCATTCAGGGTTCAGGCCAAACTTCTTGGACTGCAAGGCACAGGTAATCAATGGGTGGCAGTCAGGGCCTAGCAAAAGCCCTCTGATTGGAAACATCTCCTGGTCTAATATGTGTGTCAGTAAATTCTTGCTAGTTGTGAATGTAAAAATTCTAACAGAGGAGGAATCATTACCATACAACATGTATTAACCTATACATGTGAGGGGCTTCAATTAAGTCAATTTGCCCTGCCTTAAAACTTTATCTGAAGATTCATGATGTAGTGAAGTCAACATGGGCTTTGGCCTAAAAACCTGGGTTTGACTCCTGGTCCTGTCCAAGGTCACAGCTATTTTGAGCTGACATGACTAAAAGTTTCTCAGGTTCCTTATAGGTAAAATTGAGATAGTGACAATAACTCATTGGGATGTTGTAGGATTAAATTCAATGTTGCAATTTTACATGTAATATCATTGACACAAAATAAGTGTCCACTAAATGGTAGTTGTTGCTCCATTCAGTCATGAGACCTCAGGCTGCAGCTCTATCATTGCCATCCTCTCCTCCAGCTGGTTTGGGAGTAAGGGGCAGGGACTGTATTCCTATCCCCAGTGCTCTAACTTAAGTGGAAGATGGCTCAGAACAACAGCCTCCCCTCCATCCTGGATCAAATTCTCAAAGTGGGGAAGTGGTGAAATCCAGTATATTTTATAACCCTGAAAAGAGGTGATGGCTTCTCACCTTATCAGCTTTGTTTCTCATATCTTATAGTAACATTGTTTGGGTGAGCAATGTGATTGTCCCCAATCAGTATTTTTTGCAACTCAGGATAAAATGTAGTCACATTTATGAAGTGAATGATTCATAAGGATTAAATTTTTAAAATGCAGTCAGCAAAACTATACAAGCTGCCATCATAGCTAAAAGGCTAGACTCCAGAATGTTCTGATGTTCAGTGAAGGCATGCACTTGAGTAGCTATGGTGATTGGATGATCCCAGTGACATGAGTACATTCTATGAAGTCACACTTCATTTACATTGTGACATCATATGACTCAACTCATCTGTTACACTCAGTTCACAGGCCTTACCTCCAGTCTGATCTTTCATATCACTTTAGAGGTATTACAAGGAAGATTTGCCAACCTAATGGGTGGTCTTTTTAAATTCTGACAACTGAGAAAATACCTGTAACTTCTTATTTCATCTCAGGGAACCTCAGAGGTAAGGAAACTGACCTATTGTCCCAAAGGTAATAATTTGTTTTGAAATATTCTCTAGGGAAAGAAGAGGTCAGGATGGAGTGAGCAAAATTCAGTGCGCTTCTAACAGTTCCTATTACTGTTACCAAGTTACAGGTTAACTCCCTCTTCAGAATGTCAGTCATTTAAGAGAGAAAAAAACAGAATCATAAATAACTCCAGCCAGAAATAGTACAATGCATGTGTTTGTCCTTAACTGAAGAGGTATTTTGACATTTTTGTGCTGTGCCTGACATCTTAGAGTTTCTCCATGAAAGTATGCAAGAAGTCAGACTCAGGTGGAATGGAGCCAAATTAATTAACTCCTATATAGGTTTAAGTTATTTATAAACCTGAGAAATAAGCACAGCCTGGATTCCCAAGTGCTTCTAGCTAACACTCTTAACTCTTTATTGACCACCTAAAAATACCTTGAGTCTAGCTCCTGCACTGGAGAAATTTTAGTTTAACCAGGTCAGTTCTGCCAGCCTTACTTATTCCTCACACTACATAATTTGGCAAAAATTCCTACAATAAACACAATGACACAAAACAGTGCTAAAATACACAATTATTTTAGGCCAGTTTTTACTACAAGCTATTCCTGTAAGTGAAAGAGTTACTCTGAATCATCAAGATCAATCAAATTGAATGGCTGTCATTGTTTCTTGGCAGGTAACACATAGATAGCAGGTCTAGAACAGGTGAGTTCAGGAACACACAGCCTATGTTGGAAAGACAATGGTGTTGGAAATGGTTCCTTTCATAGACCACATGGCCAACATAGATGTCTCATTCCAGGCAAGTTCATGCTAAAAGAAATACAGGACTGGAATGGGCCAGGTTGAGTCTGGAGAAGTGGCCCATAAGTAATAAATAGAATTTATTGTACAAATCAGGATACTTTTGAAAACATAATGAAGAACTATGAAAAATTATACTAAGACCCAGGCTATAAAGCAGGGAGGGGGGCACTGCTAATATTATACCTCAGTGGCAACAGAAAGATAACACCTTGCATAATGCCTAGCTTATAGTAAAGTTCAATAAATGTTTATTGAATTAATAAAGGAATAAATTAAAGTTGTATCACTTTACTTCTCCAGCGTATTTCAGGCACTGATCACTAAGGTTGGTGAACTATTATTGAGGACTTGGTGGTGGCAGTGGTCTTGATTTACTTGTGTTATAATAAAGAGAGAGAATGGTATTCTAACCATCAAATCCAATGACTTTATTTTTAGGTGACACATTCTCCTTGAATTTTTTTAAGTAAACTTTTGTGTCTTTATTTCTATTAAAAAAAATTTAAGTTCAGAGATACATGTGCTGAACATGCAGGTTTGTTACATAGGTATATATGTGATGGTGGTTTGCTGCACCCATCAACCCATCATCTAGGTTTAAATCCCCACATGCATTAGGTATTTGTTCTAATGCTCCTCCCTACCCTTGCCACTCCCACCCCAGTCCCCAATGTGTGATGGTCCCCTTCCTGTGTCCATGTGTTCTCAATGTTCAAATTTCACTATTGAGTGGGAGAACATGTGGTGTTTGGTTTTCTATTTCTGTAACCTTTTATAAAGGTTAGCTTCCTTGCATTGGTTTAGAACATGCTCTTTAGCTCAGAGGAGTTTGTTATTATCCATCTTCTGAAGCTTACTTCTGTAAATTTGTCAAACTCATTCTCCATCCAGTTTTGCACCCTTGCTGGAGAGGAGATGTGATCGATTTGGGAGGAGAAGATGCATTCTGGTTTTTGGAATTTTCAGCATTTTGGGGGCTGTTCTTCTCATCTTCGTGGATTTACCTACCTTCGATCTTTGGTGCTGATGACCTTTGAATGGGACTCTTGTGTGGGTGCCCTTCTGTTGATGTCACGTTATTGCTTTCTACTGGTTAGTTTTTCTTCTCACAGTCAGGCCCTCTCTATGCAGGTCTGCCGGAGTTTGCTGGAGGTGCACTCCAGATCCTGTTTGCCTGGATGTCACCAGCAGAGGCTGCAGAACAGCAAAAGATTGGCTGCCTGCCCCTTCCTCTGGAAGCTTCATCCCAGAGGGGCCCCTGCCTGATGCCAGCCGGAGCTCCTCTGTATGTGGGTTGTCTGTCGACCCCCTTGCTGGGGAGGTGTTTCCCAGTCAGGAGGCATGGGGGGTCAGGGACCCACTTGAAGAGGCAGTTTGTCCCTTAACAGAGCACTGTGCTGGGACATCCGCTGCTCTCGTCAGAGCCAGCAGGCAGGAACATTTAAGTCCTGCTGAAGCTGCGCCCACAGCCGCTCCTCCCAGGTGTTCATTCCGGAGGGAGATGGGAAATTCTATCTTATAAGTCCCTGATGGAGGGTTAATTGCCTTTCTTTCAGAGATGCCCTGTTCTAGTGAGGAGGAAACTAGAGAGGCAGCTGTCCACAGCCACCTTGCTGTGCTGTGGTGAGTTCTGCCCAGTCCAAACTTCCCGGCCTCTTTAGCACTGTCAGGGAGAAAACCACCTACTCAAGTCGCAGTAATGGCAGATGCCCCTTCCCCACACCAAGCTCCCATCATCCCAGGTGGACTCAAACTGCTGTGATGGCAGCAGGAATTTCAAGACAGTGGGTCTAATGATAGATAAAGAAAGCAAAAAAAAAAAAAAAAAAAAAAATAAAGAAATAAAAAAATAAAAAAATAAAAAATAAGTAAAAAAAAAAGACAGTGGTTCTTAGCTTGCTGGGCTCTGTGGGAGTGGGACCCACTGAGCGAGACCACCTTGCTCCCTGGCTTCAGCCCCTTTCCAGGGGGAATAAACAGTTCCATCTCACTGGGTTTCCAGGTGTCACTGGGGTAGGAAAAAAAAAAAAGAACTCCTGCAGCTAGCTTGGTGTCTGCTCAAACAGCTGCCCTGTATTGTGCTTGAAACCCAGGGTCCTGGTAGTGTAGGCACATGAGGAGGTCTCCTGGTATGCAGATTGCAAAACCATGGGAAAAGTGTAGTATCTGGGCCAGGGTAGCACAGTACCTCACAGCCTCCCTCTGGCTGGGAGAGGGAGGGCTCTAGCTCCTGCACTTTCCAGGTGAGGTGACACCCACCTTGCTTCTGCTCACCCTCTGTGGCTTGCACCCACTGCCTAACCAGTCCTAATAAGATGAACTGGGTACCTCAGTCTGAAAATGCATAAATCACCTGGCTTCTGTATTTGGTCTCACCCGGAGTTTGCAGACTGGAGCTGTTCCTATCCGGCCATCTTGCCAGATGTCCTAAAATGAACACCTCCTTGAATTTTTTTCTAAGTATCTGTATTATTGGCCAACTCCTCTCTTATCTTGGCTTCTGTGACATTGTGCTGTCCTAGTTTTTTTCTTAGTTTTCTGACCACTGTTCCCTGCCCCCTTTTCCTAGTTGTTCATTGTCTTTTTTCTTCCTCTGCACTAAAAGCAAGTATTCACAGGAATTCTATCAATGACTCCCTTTTCTCTCTCTTTCTACATGCTCTCCCTTGTTGGTCCTCACCTACTCCTATGTACTACTCACCCATTCTCCTCAGATTTTAGCCCCCCCCTCCAAAGCATCAATTGCAGAATGCCATGTCTCTCTCCACACCTTAGACCCATAATACTTGGAAAACAGTGTTAAACATCTTCCACCAATTCTTCCTCCTTATTTCTTTCCAGGAAGAGCACCTCCATTTATCAAGGAACCAAGACTTGAAACCTCAGGCACATTGTTTTTTCTTCCTTCTCTCTGAGCCACACATCCAAGCCAACACCAAGTTCTCCTGGAACTTTTTACCCAATTATTCCTGCATTTCCCCAACTCTGTATGGCCACTACTTTGGTTCAGGCTCACCACCTTTTTTCTTATTATAGTATACCTACCTCTTAATTAGCCTTTCTGATATTGCTGCTGCTGAAGAACATGGGGATGATCCAGAGGTGATCCAACCATTAGATAAAGAATTGAGTAGCAATCTGTAGATCCCTTTCATTAGCAAACAGGGCGGGTAAGAGGTATGGCTCTAGAAATTAGATCAAGATGAGCATCTAGACTGCTTGGAGTGGGTATCATCTCATGTTTATCGAAGTCCATTCCATGGTATTCATTTCTGCTTTAGCTAGTCTCTCTCAGTATTTATTATCCTGGGTGAGGGTCTTGGCAGTTCAGACTAAACCTTTAGGATTTCCATCTACACAGCCTACTGGGTGAAGCCCAAGGAGCATTACCCACATAATCTATTTTAGAGGCCAAGCTTATGCATGGAATCTGAGCCCCAGAGTGTGATGTTTTATCTAAGATTTTATGAAACTGGTAATATACTGCCTCAGTTATCTGAGGATGCCATTGTAGGGAATCTCTGGGCTACTACAGCTATCTATTTATATATGTCCTTCATGACTAGCTAATGTTTTGGCCTAGAGTCCTGAAGAGGTTATCCTCTCTTCAACACAATTCCACAGCATTTCAGAAAAATAGCAACAGTGTAGTTTTCACAAAAAGCACAATTTTGCAGTGACATTTGCTTCCTGTGCAGGAGAGTTGGTCTTTTGATTTGATGCTAAATGCAGTGGCAGCATAGCATGTGGCTTGAAACTAAGAAGCAAAATGAAAAAAAAAAATTCATACTCTAAACAATAATGCTCACTTTGGTGCAGTCTGTGCCATCATTTCTGAAAGGAGTCAGCTCTCCAGGTGACCCCTCGAAGTAAGACTTAATATGCTTTATAAAAGTTGACACACTTTGCTCCCACAGAATTTACATTTTCTTTCTCGTTCACTTAAAATATCTTTAGCTCCCTAACAAGGAAAAAGCACTGAAGTTAAACAGCAAGCACTCTGCTTCTGATTTATCCTCTCAAGCCCGTTTTCCTAACCTTATTAGAACCATTCACTTTATTCTTATAAACAGCTAAATTCTTCAAATGTGGTACTATATTTTCTCAGAAAATGCTATCTCATTGTCACAGCTCCTTCTGCCACCATCATTACCTGTCATATGTCAAGCTTTACCTGAATTGAGCAATTCATTGTGCAACACTCTCCCCCGTATGTGGCCACAATCATTATTTGGAGCCATTAATGCTTCGATGAATGCACTTTTAACCATAATTCTTCACCACTAATTATTCTAATATTATATATGTGTCTGTGGGATGTGTACAAATTCACACAAACACACACATACTTGAAACCACATATATTACTGAGATCCTCCTGGTTCATAAATGGGGAATCATTAACATGATAGGTCACTATGCCAATTTGACTTAGGTTATATTTGTGTAAATATGCACATCCTATTTTTAGAAGGCTACCTTGCAATTCAAGTCTATGCTGTGTAAGTATAAAAAAAATTCACATTAAATCTTTCTTTGTACTATGTTGTGTAAGTTTAGAAACATGATTAATTTTTCAGACTGTCTTTCCCACTAGACTACATTAAAACCATTTTAATATTAGAAATTGATTATTTACAATCTTATAACTTCATTTCAGAACGTGGGTTCTAAAAGATCTCATCTTATTTTAAAGAAATATTGAAATATCAGCTTGATTGTAGGGTGAAGATTGATAATAGTATTTAATACTAAATGGTATCGTGATTCATTCAGGATGAAACTATCTTATAACAATTATTTCTTGATGCAAATCAAATTGAAAAGGCAGATGTTTTAAGCAGGTGCAAAATTAATTGACCTGGGCTTATGTATATTTTGAAAACACAAATTTGTAGATGTATAACTTCCTACACAGTCAACTTTATGTAAACATCCTCAGATATGGACAACAAAAATCATCTACGTACTAACTTGAGGGGAAATAAATATACAAGGTAATATCACATGCTAAATTATTTTCATATATTGATGTCTGAGGAAATCTCATTATTTCCTTTCCCTAAACCCTTTTAAAATACTTTGCTATATGTTCAAACAGTTGGTAGATTACACCTGAAATTAAGTGCTTTGAGAAAATTGTGATAACCTTACGCACACCCATACTTTTAGGAAGGAATCTACATACAAAAATGACTGATGCTTTCATTAAGTTGACTGCATGGATTGTATTTTTTTAATGCAACATTTGATTGGACCTGTGCTCCAGCGATCAGAAGTCAAAGGTGAGAATGGGAGAGTCTTTTAGGCTCTACAATCTAATCAGTCATCTGCTTAGTAGTTGAAATAAGAAACAAAAATTGCACAATTCAAAAAACTATAGGGGCCAGTTAAATTATGTAGATTTGAGGACATAACGAATTCAAAAACTGTTTTCTTCAAAAATTTTTCTCTTATTATAGTAATAACACAACATGAAATCCTCCCTCTTAACAAATTTTTACACATAGAATATACTATTGTTGACTATGGGTACAATATTGTACAGCAGATCTCTAGAGCTTATTCATCTTGCTTAAATGAAACATTATGCCCCTTGATTAACTCCCAGTTTTTTCACTCCCCACTGTTAATCCTAGAGAGAAAGTGGAATGTTGGGTCACTACTCAGAACCTGGTATGCCTGATTATTTGATTAAAAATGTCTACAACCCCTGCATCTAGTTCATCTTTGTGACCCTAGGATTAAGTATGGCACTTTACACAGTGTGGGTGTTCAATAAATGGCTGTTAATGAATAACTAGGTTAATGAAAACAAGATTCTTACATAAAAACATAATTTTCCAAAATATTCTCTTAATTATTTAATTCAATGGCATCGTACTCCAAATTTTGTTAACTTTAAAGGTTTATTCTCCCCTCAAAACTCATATTTTTCCTGCTACATAACTTACCTAATCATAAAAATAAACATGTTCTTATGTTTCAGAAGCAGCCAACAATTGTGAAAAATATACCTCCCAATTTATTGAAAGAGTTTAGTCATATTAACAGTGTGAATCTCAGTCAGCACAGCCAGCCCAGTCTGCCCCATCCTCACTGCGTGCTGGGTGGCCCACCTCCCACTGTAACCATGGGCACTATCAATAAGAAAATGCAGATGCTAAAGGTGGAGAAGGATAACATCACCAACCCCACTGAGCAAGCCGAAGCCAATGAGAAGCAAAGTGAAGACTGCTACAAACAGCTGGGTGAGGAGCAGCAAGGCCTCCAGAAGAATCTGAAGGGGACAGAAGATGACATAGAGGAGTATTTGGAATTTATGAAGGCTATCTGGGAGAAACTGGAAAAGGAGGAGAAGGATACTATTGCTGAGGCAAATGTCTCTATAAAATGCCTCATTCAGCAGGTAGAAGAGGAGCTTGACTGGGCACAGAAGCATCTGGCTGCAGCCCTGAAAAAGTTGGATGATGTTGAGAAGGTAGCCAGTGAGAAGGACAGAAAGATGAAGTTTATCAAATACCAGGTCATGAAGTATGAGGAAAAGATCTGGGGGAGGAAAAGTAGATCACTCAGGAGAGATAGCTGAGGTGACTAACATCCAAGCCAGACAGCTGGAAGAAAACCCTCATGCCATGGACCAGAGCTTCAAAGCCCTGAGGGTCTTAGCAAAGGAATATTCAATGAAAATGTGTAAATATGAAGAGGATATGAAACTGGCAGAAGAGAAGCTGAAGGCAATTGAGACCCAAGCAGAATTTATACTAAGATCTGTGGCAAAATTGGGAGAAAGCCACCAATAAGCGAGAAAAGACCATGACTAGTCCCAAGGAAAAGAACATGGAGACTTGCCAGACCTTGAACTAGACCCTACTTTAAGTAACCTGTGAGAGCCAGCCCTCCCTTCAGCCAGGCTATATCGTTGATGCCCCAATGCAATAAAACTGATGTTACTAGCAAAAGAATAAAAGGGTATGAATTATATTTTCTATTATTTTTACTTTTTAGAATAGTAAATTTTAGTTTATGTAAGTGAAACCCTATGTGAAACAAATGACAAAACAAAAGCAGAGCTTGGATGTATGGAGAGGTAGCCTTTAGAACACTCTGAATCCCTCTGTCCACTAATCTTATCATCTCTCCCACAGCACTGTGCAGCTCAAAAACAGTAGAGCTCCCAAAGGCAAAGTTTGTAAACGATTACTCTAGAACACACCTTCAGTAGGGATAGAGCAGGGAGCCAAGATTTAGCCCATAGTGGGACTGGGAGGACATGAATTTTGAGTTGGACAACATGAATTTACTTGAAAGAATGCATCACAGGGTAAAATGAGCAAGAGCTACAACCAGATAATGGTAGCTTCCTAGAATAGCACAGCCTGTGCTCCTGTTGGTGGCAGCTGCTTCAGCAGAAACATGGAAGCTGCTGTCAACATTCAGACTACACTGGTACAGACAGTAAATGCTTCCAAGTATTGGAAGTTCTTTCTCCCCATCAACCCTCTCATCTGCACATCTGTATTTCTCTTCCATAGCTTCTCCACCTGAGAAAATGAATTGATACTAATCTGAGGAAATCACTCTACATACTGGTCCAAGCAGAGGATATGACCCAGGAGGCAGTGATTATCTCTAGTCCTCTAGATAGGCCACAGAGGGCACAGATATTTTGAGATTCCTTGAAAATCATATGCCCCACTGCACTCCACTGTCCACATCCCTCAACCATAAGCAAACACTACAGCAGAACTGGGATATTTCTATCCCAAAGCAAAGTGGAGCACAGCACTCAGTGCACTCTCAAGGAAATGTCAAATCATCAAGTCAAGCCATATTAAAGCACATTCCCCACAAGGAACTAAGGCCACACTATATTTTTTCAGAGTGCTACTTGTCACATCCTTCCTCTTTCCCTGGGCATAAATTTTAAGGATCAGATTAAATCCTACTTCCTGCAGGAAGCCTTCTTCCACTGTAGTTTTCAATGACCTCTCTGTCTTCAGGACTTCTATTTGCACTTATCATTTCTACTATATCACTTTTTAATTATTTACTTTTGCTTCCTGAATTTATTCTATCATAGTTTTCTGCCTCCCTAACCAGACTCAGGGGCTCTTTTAAGATAGACACTGTATAGTAATTAACTATGTGGCTCTACGTTAAACTTTTATAAATGCCCTATAGGAGAATGCTGTGAGCAATCAATAACTCCAGGATTGACTTGTCTCTCTATTTCCACATTCATAAAGCCGCTGCCAACTGCCTACTGAATATCTCCATTTCAATGTGTAATAGACATCTCAAAATGGACATGACTATAACAGGACTCTAGATTTTCAGTCCCACCTGTTACCCTATGCTGCTTTCCCCCGAGTTTTTCCTATCTTACCGTAAATGACACCACTATCCTCCAAGTAGTTCAATCTGAGAAATCTAAACTTTACCCTTTATTCTTGTTGATTCCCCTCATCCCCAATCCAATTCCATCTCATTAATTCTACCTATAAAATATATTCCGAAATCCAAACACTTGCTCTTTTTTTTTACAGCCTCAGTGGTTTTTAATGTGTTCACAAGGTTTGCAACCATCACCAAAATCAATTTTAGAACATTTTCAACACCTCAAAACTAAATCCCATACCCATTAGTAATTACTCTCCATTCCTCCTCCTCCCAGCCCCAGGCAACCATTGATCTACCAACTGTCTCTAGATTTGCCTATTCTGAAACATTTCACATAAGTGGCATCATACAATATGGAGTCTTTTGTGACTGGCTTCTTTCATTCAGCATAGTGTTTTCAAAGTTTATCCATTTGTGGCACTCATAGTATTTCATTTTTGATCATCAAATGGTAGTACAGACAGCCCACATTATCCTTATCCATGCATCAGCTGATGGACTTTGAGTCATTTCCCACTTTTAAGCTATTATTAACAATGGAGCTAAAACATTCATGTACAAGATTTTGTGCCGAGTACATTTTCATTTCTCTTGGATATGAGGCACTTGTGTTGAATAGTCTTTGGTTTTGGTTCATCATTTTAATTATCATTTAAACTTTTTAAGTGGTTTACCTCCCAATTTTTCCACTTTTAATGGTATTTGTTAATGTCCCACTATGGAAAAGGGAGAATTTATGGCTTCGTATACCACCTCCTACCCCCGCCCCCCCCATTCCTGGTGATATTGGTTATACTTTGATTTTAGACTAATGTGATAATACATTCCATATATAGAAAAGCTGGGAAATATAGTTATGCATGTTTTTACATTAACAAGATTTGTAACATTTTAATTTTGATTTTTTTAAAAAAATTTCCTCTAAAAAGACAGGATACATGTGCAGAACATGCAGGTTTGTTACATAGGTATACGTGTGCCATGGTGGTTTGCTGCACCTATTGACCTGTCTTCTAAGTTTCCTCCCCCTCACCCTCAATCTCCCCAACAAGCCCTAGTGTGTGTTGTTCCCCCTGTCTGTGTCCATGTGCTCTCAATGTTCAATTCCCACTTATAGAGTGAGAACATGCAGTGTTTGGTTTCTGTTCCTGAGTTAGTTTGCTGAGGATCATGGCTTCCAGCTTCATCCCATGTCCCTGCAAAGGACATGATCACATTCCTTTTTATGGCTGCATAGTATTCCACGGTGTATATGTCCCACATTTTCTTTATACAGTCTATCATTGATGGGCATTTCAATAGTGCTGCAATAAACATATGTGTGCATGTGTTGTTATAGAATGACTTATATTCCTTTGGGTATAGACTCAGTAATGGAACTGCTGTGTCAAATGGTATTTCTGGTTCTAGTTCCTTTGAGGAATCACCATACTGTCTTCCACAATGCCAACCATTTTTCATCATCTCCACGATCATTGTGGAGTCTATCAAGAGCACCTCATCCTCTGCTTATTACTGCACCAACAGCTTTTCTTAACTGAGCTCTCTGCTTTTGTTGTTGCTCCGTGATTTGTCCATTCCTTCATTCTCATTCTCCCTCTCTTTCTTCTCTCCCTCAAATTCTTTGGTCAAATAAACTTTACTAGGAAATCCAAGTTGAAACAATAGCTGCCTCTTTGTTTTACTTTCTCTGCTGCTTCTTGTTCCACTGTCTGGGGCAATGATGTGCTACTGGTACCCATTTAATAAGAAGCTTGGCTAAATATACTATTTTAACAGTTGCTACATCAAAATACCATGCTCTGTTAAGTTTGCAGTCAATTCTAGATACCTCCTACAGATGTCAATAGTAATGCAGTTGAATCAGCTTTTTCCTGACTTTCACCTGTGCAATTCTACAGTTTGAGCCTCAGTGTAGAATTTTTTCCACTTGTTGAGTTTAGGCTGATCATTCCAAACTGTTAAGATGGTTTTGAATTTTGAGTATTATCAGTCATGACTGTCATCTCTGACAACTATTCTCATTGGTTTTGGTAAGTATGTTTTCTGGCTTCAGTGGAGACATTGATGAGAATTATAAGGAAGGAAATAAGTGGTGGACTTAGGACAATCTCTATCTTGGAATATAATTTGAAGAGAATTAAAGAAAATTTGTTCTTCTCTTTCTACTTGTTACATATGCACATTTTATGCTTTTTAACTGTACTTTTCACATCCTGTATAACTTCAAAATCCCAAAACTATATTTTTCTTAATTTAAATTTTTTCCATCCATAAAGGAAAGAAAAGTAGACTTGAAGAAATAGAAAAGACATTTTTTGTTTTTTGATAGGATGACACAACAGTATAAAGATGCCAATTAATTAATATATTTAATACAATCCAATAATAATACTAACAGGTTATTTTTAGAAATAGACAAGTTGTCACTGAATCTCACATGGAAAAATTAACAATAGCCAGTGAAACACAGAAAAATGATAAACTATGAGCAGGTACTAGCCCTACCAGGACAGTAAAACACACTATAAAGCACCTATAATTTAAAAGGTGTTGGGATTACATCAAACTAAATAGCTTCTGCACAGCAAAAGAAACAACAGAGTAAAGAGATAACCTATGAAATGGAAAAAAGTATTTTCAAACCATACATTTAAGGGGTTAGTATTCAAAATACATAAGGAACTCAACTCAATAGCAAGAAAACAAATAACAAAATTAAAAAATTAGCAAATAGACATTTGAATAGACATTTCTCAAAAGAAGGCATACAAATGGCCAACAGGTATATGAAAAAATGCTCGACATCCTAACTATCAGGGAAATGCAAATAAAAAACATAATGAGATATTACTTCATACCTCTTAGAATGACTATTATCAAAAGATAACAAATGTTGGGGAGGATGTAGAGAATACCATTGTATTCTCATTCAGTGGGAATGTAAATTAGTACAGTTATTGTGGAAAACAGTATGGAGGTTGCTAAAAAATTAAAAATAGAACTATCATATGATCCAGCAATTCCACTTCTTGGGTACACATTAAAAAAATAAAATAAAATCAGTATCCCAAAGAGCTACTTTGCACTCTCATGTTCACTGCAGCATTATTTACAATAGCCAAGATATGGAATAGACGTCAGTGTCCATCAGTGGGTGAATGTATACATAAAACGTGATCTATATACACAATGAAACAATATTCAGTGTTAAAATAGAATGAAATCCTGTCATTTGCAGCAACATAGGTGAACCTGGAGGGCATCATGCTAAGTTAGATAAGCTAGGCACAGAAAGACGAATACTGCTAGATCTCACTTATATGTGGAATCTAAAAAAGTCAAACTTATAGAAGCAGAGAGTAGAATGGTGGTTGCCTGGGGCTGCGGAGGGGTGATAATGTTGATTAAAGAGTACAGAGTTTCGATTAGATAGGAGACATAAGGTCTGAGAATCTAATGTATAGCATGATGGTCATAGTTAATAATATTACATTGTATAATTTAAAAAAAAAAGTTGCTAAGAGAGTAGAACTTAAATGTTCTTACTACAAAAAATAAGTATGTAAGGTAATACATATGCTAAGTAGTTTGATGTAATCATTTCACAATGTATACCTATATCAAAATGTTACACTGTACATTGTAAATATATACAATTTTTGTCAATTATACCAAAAAAAGCTGTGGAAAAAAAAATGAAAAAAAATGAAGGTGTGGTATGACACATCAATAGAGCCCAATTAAACAGAGTAGAAAGTTTCAGAAATACACATAAGAAAATCTTGGAACTGTAGTATATGATAAAAGGTGACATGTATATAACTTGAGAAAGAGTGGAGTTTTTAAATGATACTGCAACAATGGTAGCCATTCAGGGAAAAGATACATTACATCCATGATTCATAAATTCCAAATGGATCAGGGATCTAATTTTCAATAAAACCATACTAACACTAAAACAAGTGATTGTTAAATCTGACTATACAGCAACAACCAAAAACCTAATGCACGACCCAAAATTACCATAAAGAAATCAAAGGTACCATCAAAGAAACCATAAAGAAATCAAAAGATAACTGGCAAGAGAGGAGAAACAAATTGAAACACATATAACAGATAAAGGCTAATACCTCTTGATATGTAAAGAATTGTTAAAAATCTGAGGGGGATACAAAGACAAATCTCAGATAGAAAAATGGTCAAAAATATGAAAAAGTCACAAGAGATATTAAAATGGCTTTATGTTAATGAAAAATATTCACCTTTATTCACACAAAAGGACATGTAAATTAAAACTATACTGATACACTAGTTCTCACCTATCAGATACGCAAAAATTAAATAGTACAACCTACTCTGTAGGTGAGGCTGTGAAGAAAACAGGCACAGTTCCTATTGCTGGTAGAAATGCAAAATTCTGAAGGGAATTTCGCAATGTTTAACAAAAACATAGGTATTTTGACCCAGCAATCTCACTCATCAGAATTTATCTGGAAAATGTATCACCAGCAATATGAAAATATATAAGCACAAGGCTACTTATTGCAGTATTTCTTGAAATTGCAAAAAAATTAGGAAACAATGATGTATTATAGAACACTATTCTTGTGACTTTTCTGGAAGTCTGAAATCATGTCAAAATTAAAAGTTTAAAAAATTATTATTATTGTTATTATTTTTTACTCTAAGGCAAGCTTGTCCAACCCATGTCCCCATGAGTCGCATGAGACCCAGGATGGCTTTGAATGTGGCTCAACACAAATTAATAAACTTTCTTAAAATATTATGAAGATTTTTTTCACAATTTTTTTTACCTCATCAGCTATTGTTGCTGTTAGTGTGTTTTAAGTGTGACTCAAGAACAATTCTTCTTCTTCCAATGTGGCCCAGGAAAGCCAAAAGGTTGAACACCTCTGCTCTAAGGAGACCTTCAACTACTTTTCAGAAGGGTAATCAGAGACTTCCCATTGTCATAGTATCCATCTTACTACCTGTATTTTAAAAATAATTAGAGGATTAAGGCTTTGAATGTGTAAATGAAAAGAATATTTTACAAATCATTAATCACACTGTTGTAGTATTCTCCAGATTGGCAGTAAATTCTAGAAGAAGACAGTCTATCAGTCAACAACATTTATCTTGAGAATTTCAACTGTGCGGATAGCACTTCAGGAGGGCCCTGCAATGATAGGAGGGTAAAAGTGATCATTACCGTTATTCTTCCATATCTGCCCTGATACTAGATTATTGAGAACTTGTGAGTCCTGCTTAGTAGGACTTAGGTATACTGCCTTGTGATAACAATGGCCACAGACACTTGGGCTTCCATCCCTCTGTATAGGAAGGAGGATGGGCCCTAGTCCTTTATTGCCCGAAGAGTTTTCTATAGATGTCCTCAGCATGGACCAGATAAAGGCCCTGAACTTGTTTGGTTGGAAATTAAAATAGTATCATGAACATCACTAGTTCTTAAGTTATTTTAGAATGCAAAGGCAATCTATGGATCTTGCTCTCACTCCTTCTGCATAAACTAGCAGACTAAATTGTAGATAAATTTGCCACTTCTCTGTTGGGTACATGTATGCTCTCCTTTTTAAGGAAATGTCAGTGGTGTGTCATGAATGCTGTAGAGGCAATATGCAGAGAAATGGATGGAAAACGAAGACAGTTATAACCTGTAGTGTATCTTCCCACTCAAATACAGCACAATTATATGGTTTAATTCCTCTGAAAAATTTCTGATCCTTATTCAAGAAGAAGTAATCAATCACATATGTTGCCTTTATGTTTCCTCTAGTTTCCCACTTAGGTCACTGGATTGAAGTTACATATGTTCATGTTTATCTATAACAAGACCTGGAAACTTTTGTTATAAAGAATTACATAGTAAATAGTTTGGCTTTTGTGAGCCATATGGTCTCTATTACAACTACTCAATTCTGTTATAACATAAATGTAGCCATAGATAATATGAAAGTAAACGAATATGGATGTGTTCCCAGTAAAACATTATTACCAAAACACACAGTGGGTAAGATCTGGCTTTTGGGCCACAGTTTGCACACTCCTGGTCTGTGACATTCAAGACAGAGGCCATGTCCTAAGTCATGACATCTCTAGTTCTAGCACAGTACCTAGAATCCTCAAGGGTACTCAATAATCAACTGTTGAATGAGTGCATCGTTGACCACAGGGTTAAATTTTATGGTTGTGCTGAGAGATATCTACATATTAGATTTCTCAGAGTGTGAGGTATGTAATAACGTTAATCATAATTGTAATCCAATTATCAATTTAATATCCGAATGACTTCTGTGACATTTCCACCAAGTTGCCATTCATTTCAACTTGAATAACTTCAATGACAGGAAGTTAACCACGACTTATGGTATTTCAATCCACTTTAGGAAGGCTGTGCCCATATAAAGGAATTTCTTACTTGAGCCCAAATATCTATCTCCTTCAATTGGTCCTGGCACCTCCTATTCACACTCCTAAAGTTATATATAAGGACACATATATATGTATATGTGTATATACACACACACACACGCGCGCGCGTGCGCGGCGCGCCAGGAAACGACCTTATATTTCATCTAGTTCAAGTTCTTCATTTTATAGATAAGAAATTAAGGCTCAGAGAAATTTAGAGATTTGCTCACAGTACCCCTGACTGTCAGCAGCAAAACTCTTAAACAGGCAATTTGGTATGGGCTAGCATCTCTGGCTGTATTCCCTGCAGATTTGGTTAAAAAAGAATCATCTTTAGTTTACTTTGTGAGGGCTGTCATTTTCTCTTTCTTTTTCTCAAGGCAGAAATACTTTTCTTTAAATGAATTTTAAAATAAAAAAATGGGTATGAACTTGGCTATTTTTATCCAGAAATGAACATTGAAATGTAGTATACAGAGCAGTAGACCAGGACTCAGGAGGCTGGGGCATTGTATGGCCCACTAATTTTGCTGAACTAACTTGGGCAAGTCATTCAGCATCTTAATAGGTGACTTCTCTGGCCCCTCCAAGCTCTAGGATTTAATTCTTCAGATGAAAAAGGTAGAATCTTCCAAAACACCATATGGAAACTTTTTTTTTAGAGAGTCCCATTGCTTTCATCTCAGAAAATCTTACAGTTTCTATAGTGGTTAAGAGTATGGGCTCTTGAGACTTAGGTTGAAAACCCAGATCTGCTATTTACTTCTTATGTAGCCTTTTTGAGGCTCAATATCCTTACCCTGTAAATTAAAGATAGTATCGACCTCAGTGGGTTTGTTTTTTGAGGACAAGAGATCAATTATATAAACAAAATATATAAATGGTATATAGTAGTGCTCAATAACTGGAATGAGTCATTAACCTAAGAATTCTGAGAACAAGGAAGCTAGAAACATAAACTACAAGGCTGGAGGTGGGAGTTAATAATAAATGCTCCTAGCCACTAGTACACAGAAAGTCCTTATAGAAATGGAACTCCCCAATGACAGCTCTTGTACCTTTTGCTTTCATATCATAAAGCCTCCAGATCCTTCTCTGAGATTTCTATCCTCTTGTTCTTCAAGTTCTCCATTCATAAATGTATAGCTCAAGTGTGGAAGCTATTTCCAAGGTTTGCTTTCAGAATTCCACTTTTTAAATGTGACATTAAAAGAGATGGCCAAATGGTCTTTGGGTATTAATATGGAAGAATTTGTGGCCACCAATTTCTTACCCAAATGAGAAAACTTTCCATAGTGGAGGCTGACTCTAAGTAATGTTTAAAATCAGCACATATACTGTTTATTTCTCCATTTTCAGTGGAGAAAAATACCTTCTTTATTTAAAACAGTTATGTTCATAGTACCCATTACAAACTGCATATCACATTCACAAGGACTTTAAACAATAACTTGAAGGTGGAATATTGTAATTTGCACTGAAGATTCACAAAATAACACCAACAAGTTAGATCAAGTGTTTTATCAGAAGCAGGCAATTAGGCCAAAGATCAAGCCAAGACTTGAATTCACAGCTTCTGTTATGTAATTGTGTATTGGAGGCACTCAGCTTCTCAGGATTTAATCCATTTGTGTCCTTGAGAAACAAGTAAAACAAAATAGAAATTACAGTAAAAATGGTAGGTGGTTCATAATATTAAACAAAAAGAATGAAGGTGGTAAAACAAAAATTATTTTACTTAAGTGAACAGTTATAATGTGACAATAAGGTAAATATCAGAAAGAATTCTAAACAAGTAGCAAGAACCATTCCTGTCCTCAAAGAACTTATCAATTACAGACAGAAACATCAACTTTCATAAAACTAATCAACTCAATTTCATTCAATTTATCTATTGTTCGATTCCACAAACATCTACTGAGAACTTGCATGTAGTTAGTAAAATCTCAGCACTGAGGATGCATAAGGCAGAGTCCTCATCCTGTAGGACATAGGTAGGCAAACTTTTTCTGCAAAAGGCCAGATAATAAATATTTTGGGTTTTGGATCATTAAGTTTCTGTTGCAACTATTTAACTCTGCCACTGGAGGGATGACAGCAGCAATAGACAATATGTAAATGAATGAGCATAGCTGTGCTTGAAAAAAACTATTAAAACACACAATTTGGCTCATGGGCTATAGTTTGCTAACCTCTGCTCTGAGCTTGCAGACTAGTTCATGAGACAAATCAACTTACATCTGAAGGTAATACAGTGGAAAAAGTATTTTATTGGATATATAAATGGGAAAGTTACTACTGCCTGACCAGGAGGGGCTTGTGGAAAGCTTCTTATAGGAAATGGCATTTGATCTGGATTCTGAAGAAAGCATAAGATTTGGGAGAAATTAGTGACATTGAATTTGTGGAGAGTTCTTTGTGCATGGTGCTCCTAGATAATAGAGAAAAGTCCAGTGCATTTAAAGCACAGGGAAATACATGAGGAGTAGTAGACTAAGACACTAGGAAGGTTGTCAGAGACTAGCTCAGAGAGGATCCAGCAAGTCATATTCAGGAAATTGGGCACTGCCTTGCAGTCAACAGGGGGACAATAAAGAATTCTTAAGCAGTAAATGATGTGACCAGCTATGTGATTTACCAAAATGCCTAAGGAATCAGGGAGGATGATAGGCTGAGTTGAGTTAGCAAAAAATTAAAGACAAAGAGGCTAGATAGGATAATATGGTAATAGCCCACGCGGCCAATGGTAAAGCTCTCATCTTAGGCTTTATTAGTGAAAAAAAAAAAGGAGATACATTCTAGAGGATAACTTATACCTGCATGGCTCCAAGATGGTGTCCATTAGCAACATAGGGCTCTTGAACACCTGAAATGTAGCTAAGGTGACTGAGCAACTGAATGATTAACTTGTCTAAAATTTTAATAAACTTTTATTTAAATACAAAAACCAGTACTTGGTTGAGTTATCAGAAAACTTTTGAGTATGTCTGGAACAACTTAGGTAATGTGAATCTGCTTTTTCAGCTATAAATGTGAGTGAAATTGAAATACAAAATATTTCTGACAAATATTTAATGTCTGCATTGAGAGGTACTTTAAGTACAAAACATACTCAAGATTTTGAAGACTTAGTATTTAGAAAGTTCACTATTTCACTAAAACTTTTATATTGAGTAAATGTTGAAATAATATTTTGGTCATATTGGGTTAAATAAGGTATATTATCAAAATTATGTTCACCGGGTTTCTTTTTGTTTTTTAAATGTGACTACTAGAAAATGTAAAGTTACACATGTGGCTTACATTACGTTTCTATTGAACAATGCTGCTTTAAAAGAGATTTCTATGGTTGTGTGACTAAATACATGAAACAGAGTGGAGAGATCAATGGCAATAAAATGGAATGATAGGAGGAAGAGTATAAAAAGAGATAATTTCAAGTCTTTCAAAAAGAAAAATTATCAAATTATTCTCCCATAGCCTACATGTCAAGCCTAGTTTCTTCAATATGGGAAGGAGAACCCAAGGCTCACACCTTGCATCTCGGTGTCTAGCATGTATTTCCAGGTCCCACACATATGAGAGGCACACAGTATCTGATGATGATGACATGATCATGATTTCAAACCTCACGGTTTAGAAGTGACCTAAAAGATCAAGATCAAATCAAGAAATGTGATTTTTCCTATGCCTGGGATTTCTATGCTTTGCTTAGAATCACTCTAAAGCTATACAGAAGGCCTCCGTTTATCTCCTTGTGTAGAAATGAGGACACGTGGAGGCACTATTTCTTCACCGTAGAAAAAAGTAAAGCAATCTCTTACCTTTATATTGTTGCACATAGTAATGCTAAGGATTGTCAGCAGCTTTCCTGGACCACAGCTATAGATGAGAGGCCAGAAATCTTTTGAGACACCTCAGGGGCAGTCGATAACCTAACAGAAACAAATTACCAAAAGCTACCTGGGTTCACTGAAAGAGAAGGATCATTTCATATGGGCAGTGTCCCTGAAGAAAATAGATGGCACATTTAAGGGAATAACTAAAGAGTGTGTTTAATAAAGGAACTATTTAAAGAAGTATGGATAGCATTCAGAAAACCTTTATGAGATGGTGAAGCTCCACGGGATGAGCAAGAGTATGAAAAGTTGTTATCACACTTAAACTTGGGAAGGGCGAGTGGACAGAGTTATTACTGAAACTTACAAAAGAACTGCAGGCTTGAAAGGGCCAGGGATGGGGAAATCCCAACCTTTATCTTTCTCCCTTCCTCCAATCTGTTACCAGTGCTCCCCATTGGCCTACTCTAACTAAACCAACTTGAAGCCAAAGAGCAAGAGTTTCTGGATGATTCACTCAGCCTACGTCTTATGGCCAGAGAAGGGCCACAAAAAAGGAAGAGTATGAATCTAGAGGGGCAAATGGAATATGTTTTCCTTCTGAAATCATTCTTCAGTCCAGGTATGCAATCTAGTGAAAGTATATTGAAAATTAAAGGATAGGCAAAACCTATGCCCAGATAGATGAGGAACCTAAGGAAAAGGAAAATCAATTAATAGGGATGAAAGTAAACACATGCAAGTCCTTCTGAATAGATAAAAACTACAAAATATTTGGAAAGTGAGTAGGGATTGCTGACCAACATCATTCTTTCAAAACAGCCTGCTTATCTATCATTTTCTTGTCCTTTTTTCTTTATAAAAACAAACACACCGCCATTTGTCCTGGCACTGAGGCTTCAAAATGAATGAAATCAGTAACAACGTAAGTCAACTTTCCCTCTGTCCTCTCTTATTGAATTCACAGTGATCCCAATTGGTAGGTATTATGACCCTTTTACATATATGGTGGATGAGAGAGGTTAAAATACTATACCCAAAGTGAATTATCTGGTCAATGGCTATGCTGGAGATCTTAATCACTGTGCTCAGGATAAAGGTATGAAGAATGTTGAAATGATTCAAACAAGGGAATAAAAGGGACATTTGAAGAAACTGACCTTTTAAGTCACTTCTAAACCTGAGGTTGCCAACAATCAGAGAACAAAGTAGAAAATTCACTTTTAGAAGAAAGGATCTGATCTCCTTGCAGGAAAAATAAAGTAAGATCTTCAAGATATCTGTAGCTAATGACTAAATGTAACTAAACCATTAGCTGTCACAAGGTTGCCAACCTCAAAAGAAGCAACAATCCCAGTCCCTTGGCTAGGAAGCCCTGCCATCTTCCTTCCTCTTCAATCAATTTGTGGTCTACCAAGCAGCATACCCCTGACCCTGCCAACAGAACTGAGTCTGAGCCAATTGGATTCTCTTGTCTACAACTCTTTGTTAAATTTCTAAAGCTGTGCTTTGCATCTTGGATGAAAGAGTAAGTTGATGATAATTACTGCCTCCAAGTTTGTTATGTGGCCAGATACATATTGAACAAGGAATATGGCAGAGTTGTCTTTAAATTTGATGAGAAATCACTAAAATCAATCAGCCTTTACAGAGAGGTGAAGGGAGAGTGGCCGAGAAGATTCTGCTTATTGGAGTCAGTTATTTTGAAGAAGCTACCTGCCCCTTGTAATCAAGAAGCTAAAAGGTCTAATTTCTTAGCATCCATTGGAATAGAAAGCAGAGGACAAAAAATTGTATTATTTCCTTATCTGTGGAATATTTAAGAAAGTGACATTGGCTATGTAATTGCTCTAAAGTTTCAAAAATAAAGAATCTCTAATAATATAATCAAGATTTTGGTTAAATTGGCCATGCAGTTCCTTACCTGGTAGGCAGTGTCATGCTGCCACAGTAGTTGTCCATTACCACAATCATTATGCTTTTACTGAATACCCCAGGCATTGGAGATACCAAGCTGAACTCATCCTAGTCCTCTAGGAGTTCCAAGTGTAGCAAATGGAAAACCAAGTCAGCTATGAACATATAATGTGGTACAGTACATATAGAGACTGTGGGAAAACTAACTCTGCACAGAGTAGTATGGAGATGAGGAAAGTGTCACAGATCAGGGAACATCATTCGAGGTCTTATGGAGAAGGGGAAAGGCAGGGAAGACTGAAGGAAAAGCATGAACAGAGTCAGGAGGCATGAAAGTCCATAGCATGTTTGGGGATTGTCAAGAGGTCCAATATACCTGGAACGAGAGAAGCTTTGAGAAGAGATGATAGAGGGTTTGGATGCAGTTGTAATGTACCAAACACTGTGAAAAAAGATTGGGCAGTGGGCTATGGTGAGACAGCTATGTGGGAAGGTGTCCCCCAGAGAGACTCCAGCAGGCCTGTGCACTAGGCAGAGTGCACACTGTGGTGGAGTCACAGAATTTCACACAGTTTGCAGTGGGGGAGGAGCCCGGCTCCTTCTCTTTCTGGGTGGAAACTGGAATTCAGTCTGTGAGGCAGGAAGCCCACTGGCAAGAAAAACCCACTCTCTCACTTCGCTAAGAGTCTCTGTTCCCCCTTTTCTTCCTCTTTACCCAATAAAACCCTGCCTTACTCACCCTTCAAATTGTCTGCAAGCCTAATCTTTCATGGCTATGTGACAAGAACCCCATCTTTAGCTGAGCTAAGAAAAGTCCTGCAACAATGGGATTCAAGCTTCCACTTTTAGAAGCAAGGGGCACCTTGAATTTGTTTCAGTTCAATTCCCCTATAAAATTACGCCTGCTATTACCACTATAAGTACTGTAAATATCACCAGGACTGCAATTGTTATCATTCCTGAGCACTTACTAGGTGCTAGTTTCTGTTTGGTGATACACATTGTTCAGTGAGGTGATATGCACTGTTCCATTTGATCCTCAAAAGAACCAGCCTTGTCCATATCATTATATCCATTTAAGAGATCGGAACATTTAACTGATAGATTATTTTTATATAGGGAATAGCTGAAGCATGAGAGTGAACCTGTAACTCATTTTCTTCCATTTCTATCCCTGCCAATTAGCACAAAAAGTCATCCAGTCTCCAGAGCTCCTTTATCTGAGCACATTTATATTTTGAAAGACAGCATAGTCAATGAAGTGAGAAGGAAGAAGCTAGAAACGTAAGAGAGGGAAGACTGATTGAGATTAAGGTCATTGAAGGGGCAGGAAGAATGTGATCCACAGCATATACAAAAAAGGAAAGGAGGATTAACTTGGCACAGGAAGAGAGACATTTTCTGTAAGATGGGGAATGGGATGGAGGCTGACTACAAATGCAGGTAAGTTTGAAGGTGCAGAAGAGGGAAGATAAGGGAATTCTCCTGGACTTTTATCTGCAAAGTCAGACAGTTCATCTGACGAGTAGACTTCAGATGGGGCAAAGGCCTGAGCCCAGTTGCAGAGGTTTAGGATATCTGCTGTGGAAGATGAAAGAAGGAAACAATAAGATACATGGTTGGTGTGATGACTTCAGTGGCAAGCTTATATCCTAAATGTACTTGACCTGCTCACTCATCAGGGCAAAGAGCCAATAGGGAGAATTATTCTTTTTAAATAACCTAGAAAATTAGAACCTGACCAATTATGATACTTTTTGTTCAAAACTGACCTAATGCAGGTCAAAAGTTAAGTGATAACTGAAGATATATAATGACAGTAATAGCTTAGTCTTAATGATAAAAAGTACATTTTAAGCGGAGCTATGTACGATATTGCCCATAAATACAGGCCAAATTTTACTAAATTTTCCTGATATTTCTTCTAAGTATACTCCAAGAGCCCATGATATATTAACATTTGGTCTTTGAAGAAAAGCAAATGGGCGTGGCTAGGATTTTCTGCTGAAATGTCTCTAACTCACCTCCTTTTCCTTCACTTAGCTATAGTTTCATGAACCCTAAGGAAAAGGAACAATGTCTTTCTGCTTCAAGGGACTTATATGCCCTGTTCAATTTGTTCTTAAGAACAATATTCATGCTCAACCATTTTCTCCTCTGGGCATTTCCTTCACTACACAGGTAGCTACCAATATATTTTTTATGCATACAGGACTAAGGACTTGAGAAAAGTGTTCCTCTAGAGAGGATGACTCTAGAATCACTGAATAAGGTTATGGAATGGTTGGGCTGTTATTACACTAATCTTCTTTCCTCTTACCTATCACTGTGACATCTTAGTTGTGAGAAATCCCCATACAGCTTGTGACTGTTTCAATGTTTTAGGAGTTGCTCACTGGGCAATATATACATAATAGTTACAGAGCATTGTCTTTGGAGTCAGACAAATCTGCGTTCAAATTCCAGCTCCAATTTACTAGCTAGGTGACTTTGGGCAAGTAAATACAAATTCATGCTCCACATCTCCATTTCTCAACTTGAAATTAAGGACAAATAATAAGATCAACCTCATGATATTATTATGTGATTACAAAAATAATGTGTATATAGTCTTATTATCTTACTTGGCACATAATAGTGGTCCATAATGTGCAGCTAAATAAAAATAACTCAGTGCTTTCTCTTGCTTTTTACTTCAAAGGAGAAAGCAACTCTTTTAGCCTTTACTTTAGGTCCCCATGATAAGCACACAAACCCTCTGCAAATGAAGTGCTACAGTTAAGAACTTGACCTCTGGACTCTGATTGCCTGGGTTTGAGTCTCTGCTCTGCTACTTACAAGCTGTGTGACCTCAGGCAAGTTACCTTTCTAAGACTCAGTTTTCTTATTGGCAAAATGAGCAGTAAATGGAATCATATATTTAAAGCACAGTGATTAGCATATAATATATGTTAAAAATGTAAGCCAATGATATTAAGAGACAGCCTCACTTTTAGCTCATTAAGGTAAGCTGATAGTTTTTTCAGAGACAGTATGACAAAAATGACGTTTTAGGCTTCCTACCAATAGTGTATAAAATTCTGCACTATACTTGGTTTTATGGTGGCAGCACAACTCACCTAGGATGGTTAATTACTTGGCTTCTTAATCAGGGAGTTTCTAACTCCTTAGGCAATAAAGAAATAGTTCAGCTACACTGGGACAACCTATGAGGACATCTAGAACTCCAATTATGGGTCTCACAATGTGGGCAAGGACATTCAGGGATAGCATCTAACATAAAACTTTTTTGTATTGAACAGCCATCTATGCTGTCAGTCACCATCAGCTCAGCTTTCTGATTCATAAAGATCCTTTCTAGAAGATCATTACATTTGTCCTTACTCAAATATTTGAATGTGCTATTTTCCACAGGGCCATGGTACTCTAACTCTAGTTTTACAATGCCTTGCCCAATGCATTAGGTACTTTTAGTAATAAGTTTGCTATTTCTGGAAACCTCTGAATTCTTTTAGGCTAAGTGAATATCATTAGACAATGCACGGTCTACAATGTACTAATGGCACCCGGTGGCCTAAAATTTGGCACACCCCTTAAATTCCGAACTCATTTCCATACAAGACATTTACAACTTTCAACAAAATCTACCCAAAATGAAACCAAATAATGGTATCTTTCCACAGACTATAAAACATAAAAACACATGTTTAAAGTACACATTTCTCAAGTGGTAAAGGAAAGATCTACATGGTAATATTTCACAATAAATATTCCAGTCATGAAAGCCTCTTCATGATCTGCTGACTAAACAGACATAGAAAATCAGATCCTAAGAATGCTGCTAAGGGATGGAATCAAACCACATAGCCCAAGGCAGGTATCCCTTACTTTATCAAATAAAATGTTCGATCTTAGAAAGGTACGTATGAGTCAATGCTTATTTAAATATACTTTGGAATAGTATTACAAAGCAATCTTGCAATGGATCTATTAGCAAAATGAATAATCACTCCCATTTACTTCTTTATAAATCCAAATACTCAAATAATAATACTTAAAGTGGCATTTACTTATGATCCAAGAGATCCTAGCTCAACAGCTACATATCTGAAGTAACTTTTATTCCAACAAGGATCTTATGGCACTACACTGGTACACAGGTATATTAAGGCACAGTAAACTGAAAGACAAGCCATAAGGCTTGTAACATCAGGAATCGTAGCATGGGGGAGGGCATATATGGCACATAGCCACCTCTATATAGATTCTACTTCCTGTTCCATTGGCTACATATTAAAATTCAACAGTATCAAAGAAAAAGTTGGCCAGCTACCAGATCATGTTCTAATGCTAGAAGAGTTTGTATCCAAGATAGAAAAAGGCATTGAGAAGCAACTCCCCCAGAAACTTCTAATGAACAGATCAGGATGTTCTGTGGTGCTG
Source organism: Ateles fusciceps (assembly GCA_036589455.1). NCBI lineage: Eukaryota > Metazoa > Chordata > Mammalia > Primates > Atelidae > Ateles > Ateles fusciceps. The sequence goes on from JAZHEH010001915.1 coordinate 329,171, forward strand.
TGGCCTGATCCCAGTAATTGCAACTTCATCCCCTTGTCTATTGAGGGACACTCCTGAAGTGGAAAGAGAGTGAAAGAATGTTGAGGGTCCTGAATGTAGAAATTAACACAGCAGCACAAAAGAGCTTTCATGGGGGAGGCAGTACTTTGTTAACTGCGGAAGTAATTTTATACACATAAAATAAATAATATAGGACTGTTTAGATTAGTTAATATTCTAATGTGCAGTGAAAACTTTCCAGGGCAGGGTTATGGCAAGTAGCTGTTTCTCAGTTTTTACTCTTGGGACCTTTCCTAGGCAAGTATTTCATTTGAGTAACATATTGGGAAATGCCGCTCTAAAGACAATTTTAACAACAATAATTAGAATAACTATAGTTTATTGAGTGTTATCAACAGAATATGTGAAAATCAGGAATCATTCTAGAAGCAAAGTGTAAGATAGGTCCCAGTGAGCAATTTGTGAGTGCCTAAAAATGGATGAGGACTGTGAAGGTCCATTTTTACATGTCAATGACTGAATAAGTTTAAGGATGGCAAGATGAGTTAAAAGACTCACTCAGAGCTAAATCATCATAATCATAAACAAAGGTCATAATAATAATTTCCCTTTATTGATTAATTGCTATGTTACAGCCACTATGCTCAATCAATCCTCAAGACAACTATGTAAGTTGGATCTTACCCTTGTCTCTATTTTACACTTGCTTTCCTCCAATCACACAGCTAATAAGTGGCAGAGGTGGGGTCACAACCCAGGTTTGTTCAGCTACTAGTTTTTTGTTTTAATTCTAGTGGAATGTTCCCTTGTGAATACACTGGTGATGACAAATTCTCAAGAACCTTAGAATATCAAGTATAGTGGCTTACACTATAGTTAATTGCTCTCAGTAGAAGGCACTAGGAGAAAATGATATATATGAATGGATTTTCACAACTCAGAATTAAAACAGGAAAATACAATCAGCAACCCAAATGTCTTTAACCCGAAGTAACTTGCAAAAACTTCTATGTGGAGGCTCACTGCCTTGATAAACTAATGAATCTATTGTTCACTCTGCATTTAAAAATCTCCATTAAGGTAAAACAGACCTTATTGTGCAACACATTCTGTGTAAACCACTTACTAGTAAGACTAACATGCCCTTAACAACAGTGTGGAACAGTCAGTATTTCAAATTATGAGAAGTTTTTTTTTTTTTTTTTTGCATTGAGAAGTAACAGAAGGTTCCATTTACTTTGTATGCCCCCTGTCTACTTTATAAAATAGCAGCATTGTGGTCTTCAATTGAGAAACTAGTACTGGGTGCCTACTACATGCCAGGAAAAAGACACAGGACATTCACTCTATAGGAAGACAAAATCCTTTGATTTTTAGGAGGAAGTGATGAGAACTTAAATGGAGGGTACAATAGTTTGAATAGCCCCTCTAAAACCCATGTTGAAATTTATTTGCCATTGTGATGGTATTAAGATGTGGACACTTTAAGAGGTGATTAGGTCATGTGGGCCTCATAAATGAATTAATGTTGTTATTACAGGAATGGGTAACTTATGGCAGAATTGTGCTCCTGATAAAAGGATGAGTTTGGCTGAATTACCTTTCTCTGTGTCACACACACATGCTTTCTCAGCATCTGATGCTGCTATAGTTTGCGTATGATTTTGTTTTGTCCCCACCAAATCTCCTTTTAAAATCTCATCCCTAGTATGGTGGTATTAACAGGTGGGCCTAGCAGGAGGTATTTGGGTTATGGAAGTAGATCCCTCTTGAATAGAGTAATGCTGTACCTCAGGGGTGAGTGAGTTATTACTCTACTCATTCCCAAGAGAGCCGGCTGTTAAAAATAGCCTGGCACCTCTTCCCCTTCTCTTGCTTCCTCTCTCACCATATGATCTCTGCATATGCCTGCTCTGCTACTTCTTCCATGAGTGGAAGCACTCTGAGGCCTTCACCAGATGTAGATACCAGTGCCATGCTTCTTCTACAGTCTGCAGAACTCTGAGCCAAATAAACCCCTTTTCTTTATAAATTACCCACCCTCAGTTATTCCATATAGCAGCACAAACTGGACTAAGGCAGATGCCTTCTGCCATTTTTTTGACTCAGCAAGAAGGTCCTCACAAGATTCAGCCACTCAGTCTTTGACTTCACAGCCTACAGAACCCTAAGCCAAATAAAGTTCTATTATTATTATTATTTTTGAGACAGAGCTGTCACCAGGCTTGGGTGCATTGGCATGATCTCAGCTCATAGTAACCTCAGCCTCCCAGGTTCAAGTGATTCTCCTGCCTCAGCCTCCCGAGTAGGTGGGATTACAGGTGCACACCACCATGACCAGCTAATTTTTGTAATTTTTTAGTAGAAATGGAGTTGCTATGTTGGCCAGGCTGGTCTCAAACTCATGACCTCAGGTGATCCACCCACCTCGACCTCCCAAAGTGCTGGGATTACAAGTGTGAGCCACTGCACCCGACTTAAACTTCTATTCTGTATAAATTACCCAGTCTGTAATAGTCTATTATAACAACAGAAAACAAAAACAGAACATGGGTACTAAGAGATGGTAGTGTTGCTATAACAAATACCTAAAACTGTGGAAGTAGCTTCAGAACTTGGTAATGGGCAGAGGTTGCAAGAATTTGGAGGAACAGGCTAGAGAAAGCCTAGATGGCTGTGAATGGAGTGTTAAGGGGGATTCTGGTGAAGGCTCAAAAGAAGAGGAGAGCTATAGGAAAAGTTCAAATCTTCTTAGAGATTACTTAAGTAATAATGATCAGAATGTTGACAGAAATATGGAAAGTAAAGACCCTTCTGAGGATGTCTCAGACAGAAATGAGAAACAAAGTATTGGAAATGAATAAAGACCATCCTTGTTATGCAACTACAAAAATCTTGGCAGAATTGTACCCATGTCCTAGAAATTTATAGAATGCATAATTTAAGAGTGGTGAATTAGGATATCTGGCTGAAGAAATATCTAGGCAGCATAGCAATCAAGCTATTGCTTGGCAACTTTTAACCACATACAGTAAGACATAAGAGGAAAGAAATTACTTAAAGATGAAATTTATAACTAAAATAGAGAAGTAGAACATAAAAGTTTAGAAAATTTGCAACCTGGCCATGTAAAGAGTGAAAACGTGTGTGTGTGTGTGTGTGTGTGTGTGTGTGTGTGTGTGTGTGTGTTAGCTATCTCCTACAGGAAGGAGAAAAGGTATGTTTAGGAGAGCAAATCACACATTCTGCCAAGCAACCATTTGCTAAAGAGATTACCATAAATAGAAGGGAGCAGGAGTCGCTTGTTAAGACAATGTGAGAAATATCCGGAAGGCATTTCAAAGATCTCAAAGATCTTTGAGGCTGCCCCTCTCATCACAGTCCAGGAGCACCACAGGGGCAGAATAGTTTTGGGTGAAGGGCTTAGGGCATCTTCCATGGACTTTCTGCCTAGGGATGCCTTGGGTCCATACTCCCCACATTCCAGCACAGTGTCCCCTGGCCAACCCATCTGTGGCCCAAGTGAGCTCAGGTGCAGCTCAACCTGTTGCTCCAGAATGTACAAGCCATACATGTTAGCAGTGCCCACGGGATGTTAATTCTTCAGGTTTGTGGAAGGCAAGAGCTGTGTAGGGATGGCTTCCTCCACTTATATTTCAAAAGATGTTGTGAACTGCCTGGGGGCCTAGTTAGAGACTTGTCCAGGGGTGGAGCCACCACAGAGACTCTACTAGGGCAATGACTAGTGGAGCCATGGGAGAAGGACCTCAGAGAATCCAAAACTATGGGGCCACAAGTAGTCAATTCTATACTAGGAAAGCTACAGGCATGAGAGTCCAAATTGTGAGAGCTGCTCCGTAGCCTGAGCCCAGAAATGCCATAGAGGCAGAACTTGCTGAGACCTTCATGGCCCAACCCCAACCTCAGTTTATCCAAGAAGTGAGACATGGAGTCAAAGGAGATTATTCTCCAGCTTTAAACCTAACAATGTTTTCCTTGTTGGGTTTGGGAATTATCTGAAACAATTAACCCTTCCTGCCTATTTCTCCACTTTAGAATAGGAATATATATTCTATTCCTATACCTCCATTGTATGTTGTTATTTTTTCCTTTGCCATTCCATTTTTCTTTTTTCTTAACTTTTATTTTAAGTTAAAGGGTACAATTGTAGGTTTTTTACATAGGTAAATTTGTGTCATTTGGTCTTATTTTACAGATTATTTCATCAGTCAGGTTCTAGGACAAAGTACCCATTATTTTTCCTGATCCTCTCCCCTCCTCCTACCCTCCACCTTCCGAAAGGTGTCAGTTTGTGTGCTGTTACTTCTATGTGCCCATGTGTTCTCATCATTTAGCTCCCACTTATAAGTGAGAACACACAGTATTTGATTTTCTGTTCCTATGTTAGTTTGTTAAGGATAATGGCCTCCACCTCCATCCATATCCCTGCAAAGGAGAGGATCTCATTTTTTTATGGTTGCCTAATATTCCATGGTGTATATGTACTACCTTTTCTTTATCCAGTCTATTATTGTGTCTTTGCTATTGCAAATAGTACTGCAATGAACATACACGTGCATGTGTCTTCACAATAGATTGATTTATATTCCTTTGAGTATATATTCAATAATGGGATTGTTGGGTAGAATGGTATTTCTGTTTTAGCTCTCTGAGAAATGGCTACATTGTCTTCCACAATGGCTAAACTAATTTACACCCCCACCAAAAGTGTATAACTGTTCCGTTTTCTCTACAATCTTGTCAGCATCAAATATTTTTTTACTTTTTAGTAATAGCCATTCGTACTGGTGTGAATGGTATCTCATTGTAGTTTTGATTTGCATTACTCTAATAACCAGTGATGTTGAGATTTTTTTTTCATATGATTATTGGTTGCATGTGTCTTCTTTTGAAAAGTATCTGTTCATGTCCTTTGCTCATTTGTTAATAGAGTTGTTTGTTTCTACTTTTGTAAATTTGTTTAAGTTCCCTTTAGATGCTGGATGTCGACCTTTGTCAGATACATGTCTTGCCAAAATTTTCTCCCATTCTGTAGGTTGTCTGTTTAGTCTTTTGATAGTTTCTTTTGCTGTGCAGAACCTCTTTTAGTTTAATTACATCCCATTTGTCAATTTTTACTTCTGTCGCTATTGCTTTTGGTGTCTTTATAATGAAATCTTTGCCCATGCCTATATCCTGAATAATATTGCCTAGGTTTTCTTCTAGCGTTTTTATGGTTTTGGGTTTTATATTTAAGTCTTTAATCCCTCTTGAGTTGATTTTTGTATACAGTATATGAAAAGGGTCCACTTTCAACCTTCTGCAAGTGGTTGGCCATTTATACAGGCACAATTTATCGACAGAATCCTTCCCCCATTGCTTGTTTTGGTCAGGCTTGTAGGGATCAGATAGTTATAGGTGTGCAAACTTATTACTGGGCTCTCTATTGTGTTCCATTCGTCTATGTGTCTGTTTTTGTACCAGTATCATGTTGTTTTGGTTACTGTAGCCCTGCATTATATGGTTTGCAGTCAGGTAGCAAGATGCCTCCTACTTTCTTCTTTTTGCTTAGGATTGCCTTGGATATGCAAGATCTTTGTAGGTTCCATAAGAATTTTAAAATAGTCTGGCTAGCGGTCTATCTATTCTGTTGATCTTTTCAAAAAACCAGCTCCTGGATTTATTTTTTGAATGTTTTATTTTTGTGTCTCTGTCTCCTTCAGTTCTGCTCTGATCTTAGTTATTTCTTGTCTTCTGCTAGTTTTCGAGTTTTTTTGATCTTGCTCCTCTAGCTCTTTCAATTTTGATAATAGGATGTCGATTTTAGATCTTCCTTGCTCCTCATGTGGGCATTTATTGCTATGAATTCCTATGCAACAATTCTGCATGATCTACACATGTACCTCAGAACCTAAAGTACAGTAAAATAAATAAAACCACAAAACTATAAATGTAACCAGAGAGCAGAATACACAGTAAAGATGAATTAATCACTTAACACATGTCAATTATAAAAGTTTCAAAATTAAAAAAAAGAATTTTAAAATAGTTATTTTTCTAGTTCTACAAATAATGTCAATGATAGTTTAATAGGAAGGGCATTGAATCTATAAATTGCTTTGGTAAGTAAGGCCATTTTAACGATATTGATTCTTCCTATTCATGAGCATGGAATGTTTCTCCCTTTGTGTCATCTCTGATTTCTTTGAGCAGTGTTCTGTCATTCTTATTGTAGAGATCTTCATGTCACTCATTAGCTGTATTCCTAGATATTTTTTTTTTATGTGTGGCAATTGTGAATGGGTATTCATTCCTGATTTGGCTCTTGGCTTGACTGTTGGTGTACAGGAATGCAAGTGATTTTGGCACATTTATTTTATATCCTGAGACTTTGCTGAAGTTGCTTACCAGCTTAAAAAGCTTTTGAGCTCAGACTATGGGGTTTTCTAGATAAAGGATCACGTCATCTGCAAACAGGGATAGTTTCACTTCCTCTCCTCTTATTTGGATGTCTTCTATTTTTTTCTCTTGCCTGATTGTTCTGACCAGGACTTCCAATACCATGTTGAATAAGAGTTATGACAGAGGGTATCATTTTCTTGTGCTGGTTATCAAGGGGAATGTTTCTCAGTAAACTATGTTTTTTATTGTTTTGAGGTATGTTCTTTTGATACATAGTTTACTGAGAGTTTTTAATATAAATTAATGTTAAATTTCATTGAAACTCTTTTCTGCATAAATTGTCATAATCATGTGGTTTTTGTCTTTAGTTCTTTTTATGTGATGAATCACATTTATTGATTTGTGTATGCCGAACCAACCTTGCATCCCAGACATGAAGCTTACTTGATCATGGTGGATAAGCTTTTTGATGTGCTGCTGGATTTGGTTTACCAGTATTTTCTTGAGAATTTTTGTATTGATGTCCATCAAGGATATTGGCCTGAAGTTTTCTTTTTTTGTTGTATCTCTGCCAGGTTTTGGAATCACAATGATGCTGGCCTCATAGAATGAGTTAGGAATGAGTCTCTTGTTTTCAATTTTTTGGAACATTTTCAGTAGAAATGGTACCAACTCTTCTTGTACATCTGATAGAATTCAGCTGTGAATCCCTCTCGTCCTGGACTTTTTTCAGTTGATAGACTATCTATTAATGCCTCAATTTAGAATGTGTTATTGGTCTATTCAGGGATTCAATTTCTTCCTGATTCAGTCTTGGGAGGGTGTATGTGTCCAGGAATTTATCCATTTCTTCTAGGTTTTCTAGTTTGTGTGCAAAGAAGTGTTCATCCTATTCTCTAGATAGTTGTTTGTATTTCTATGGGAACAGTGGCAATAACCCTCTTGTCATTTCTGATTGTGTTTATTTGAATCTTCTCTTTTCCTTCTTTATTAGTCTAACTAGCAGCCAATCTTATTTATTAATTTCAAAAATAACCCAGCTCTTGGATGCATTGATCATTTGAATGATTTCTCATGTCTCTGTCTTCCTCAATTCAGCTCTGATTTTGGTTATTTCTTGTCTTCTGCTAGCTTCTGGATTTGTTTGCTCTTGGTTCTCTAGTTCTTTTAGTTGTGATGTTAGGTTGTTAACTAGAGATCTTTGTAACATTCCAGTGTGGGCATTTAATGCCATAAATTTACTCTCTTAACATTGCCTTGTGTGCCCCAGAGATTCTGGTACATTGTGTCTTTGTTTTCATTAGTTTCAATGAATTTCTTGATTTCTGCCTAAATTTTATTATCTACCCCAAAGTCATTCAAGAGCAGGTTATTCAATTTCCATGCAATTGTATGGTTTTGCAGTGAATTTCTTAGTATTGATTTCAAATTTGATTGTGCTGTGGTCCAAGACATTGTTTGTTACGATTTCAGTTCTTTTGCATTTGCTGAGGAGTGTTTGACTTCTGATTATATGATAAATTTTAGAGTAAGTGCAATGTGGTGATGAGAACAACATATATTCTACTGTTTTGAGTTAGAGAGTTCTGTTGATAACTATTAGGTCCATTTGATCCAGTACTGATTTCAGGTCCAGAATATCTTTGTTAATTTTCTGTCCCCAGTGATCTAATATTGTCAGTGGGTTATTAAAGTCTCCCACTATTATTGTGTGGGAGTCTAAGTCTCTTTGAAGGTCTCTAAGAACTTGGTTTATGAATCTGGGCCCTCCTGTGTTGGGTGCATATCTATTTAGGATAGTTAGATCTTTTTGTTGAATGGAACCCTTTACCATTATGCAATGCCTATTTTTGTTTAGTTTAGTTTTTGTTTTTTGATCTTTGTTGGTGTAAAATCTGTTTCGTCAGAAACCAGGATTGCAACCCCTACTTTTTTCTGTTTTCCATTTCATTGGTAGATTTCTCCTCCATCCCTTTATTTTATGCTTATGTGTGTTACTGCATGTGAGATATTTCTCTTGAAGACAGCATGCCAATAGGTCTTGAATCTTTTACCAGCTTGCCACTGTGTGTCTTTTAATTGAGGGGGGATTTACCCCATTTACATGTAAAGTTTGTATTGATATCTGTGGGATTCCAACCTGTCACCATTATGTTAGCTGATTATTTACCAGACTTGTTTATGTAGGCTTTATAATGTCACTGGGCTGTGTACAGACTGTGTACTTCAGTATGTTTTTCTAGTGGCTGGTAATGGTCTTTTCTTTCCACATTTAGTGCTTCTTTCAGGAGCTCTTGTAAGGCAGATCTGCTGGTAACAAGTTCCCTCAGCATTTGCTTGCCTGGAAAGGATCTTATTTCTTTTTCACTTAGGAAGCTTAGTTTGGCCAGATGAGATTCCAGGTTGGAATTTTTTTTTCTTTAAGATTGTGGATATTAAAAGAGAGAAAAAAATGTTGAATATTAGCCCCCCCAATGTCTTCTGGCTTATAGGGCTTCAGGTGGAGAGGTGTGCTGTTAATTCTGATGAGCCTCCCTTTTTAGGTGATGTGGCCTTTCTTTCTAGCTGCCTGTAACATTTTTTCTTTCATTTAGACCTTGGATAATCTAATGATTATGTGTCTTGGGGATGATCTTTTCATAGAGTATCTTAGTGGGGCTCTCTGCATTTCCTGGAATTTGAATGTTGGCCTCTCAAGCTAGGTTGGGAGAGTTATCATGGATGATATCCTGAAATATGTTTTCTAAATTGGTTCATTCTCCCCATCTCTTTCAGGTACATCAATCGGCTGTAATTCAGTGTCTTTACATAATCCCGTATTTCTCAGAGAGTTTGTTCATTCCTGTTCAATACTTTTTCTCTGTTCGTGTCTGCCTGTTTTATTTCAAAAAGCCAGTCTTCAAGCTCCGAGATTCTTTCCACCACTTGGTTTATTTGGCTATCAATACTTCTGATTGCATTATGAAAGTCTTGTAGTGTATTTTTCAGTTCTATAAGATTGGTTATGTTCATCTCTATACTGTTTATTTTGTCTGTCAGTTCCCACAATGTTTTATCATGATTTTTGGCTTTCTTGCATTGGGTTACAATGTACTCCTTTAGCTCAGTGAAACTTTGTTCCTATCCATATTCTGAATTCTACTTCTGTGATTTCAGTCATCTCAGTCTCAGCCTCAGCCCAGTTCCAATGCTTGCTGAAGAGATGATGCACTCATTTAGAGGAAAGAGGTCACTGTGGATTTCTGAGTTTTCAGCATTCTTCTGCTGATTATTATTATTTTTCATCTTTGCAAGCTTATCTACTTTCAATTTTTGAGGTTGCTGACCTTTGGGTAGGTTTTTTTTTCTTTTTTCTTAACAGTCTGGCCCTTTTTCCCTAGGGCTGCTGTGGTATGCTGGGGGGTGTGCCCAGTTTCTAGTAAACTTGGATTTTCCAGTATCTGGAGGTATCACCAGTGAAGGCTGTGGAAACAGCAAAAATGGTAGCCTGTCCCTTCCTCTTGGATCTCCATCCCAGGGAGGTATGGACCTGTTGCCAGCCTAAACACATGTATAGGAAATGGCTGGCAATCCCAGTGGGGAGGTCTTGCCCAGTTAGGAGGAATGAGACTGGGGACATGCTTAAAAAAGTAGCCTGACCACATTTTTGTAGAGCTGCTATGCTGTGCTGGAGGTCCACTTCAGCCCCCAGTCACCTTGGTCACTCTGAAGCCTGAAGGCTGGAATGGCTAAGTTGTCCAAACAGCAAAGATGGCGGCTTGCCCCTCACCTTGGGGAGCTCCATCCCAGGGAGGGCTGAGACATCTGCTCAGCCAGAGAACACCATTAGTGGTAGCCAGAGACCCCAGTTGGGAGGCTCCACCTGGTGATGAGAAATGGGGTTGGAGAGCCACTTAAAAAAGCAGTCTGACCACATTTTCGTGGTTCCACTCTGCTGTGCTGTAGTATTGCTTCCACCCTTTGTCAGCTTCGGCTCTGCAGAACCTGGAGGATAAGTTGTTTAAACAGCAAAGATGGCAGTCCACCCTCCCTCTGGGAGTTGAATCTCAGGGAATTTTAAGTCTCTGTAGTCCAGGGAACACCAGTGGGGGTGGCTGGAGGCCCTGGCTAGGAGGTTCTGCCAAGTGAGGAGGAACAGAATTGGGACCTGCTTAAAAGAGTCTGTCCAGGCTTTTGTAGAGCAGCTGCACTGTGCTGGGGTACCACTTCTGTCCCCTGTCAGTTTGGACTCTCCAAAGTCCACAGGCTAGCCTGGCTAAGTCACCCAAACAGCAAAGATGGCAGCCTGCCCCTCACTCTGGGATCTCTGTCCCAGGGAGTTTCAAATTTCTGCTGGCTGGAATTACACTGGCTTAGGTGGCAGGAGCCCCAGTTGGGAGTTCCTGCCCAGTGAGGAGGAATGGAACATGGACCTACTTAAAGAAATAGTCTGGCCATGTTTTGGTAGAGCAGCTGTCCTGTGCCGTGCTGTGCTGGGGGATCCCTTCCAACCTTGGTAGGCTTAGACTCTCCAAAGCTTGCAGACTGTATCAGCTAAGTTGTCCAAACAGCAAAGATGGTGCCCCACACTTACCCCCGAAAGCTTTGTCCCAGGGTAGGTGCAATACTACCACCACCAGTGACGGGCTGGAATTCTAAACCAGTGGGTCTTATCCTGTGAGGCACAGTGGAAGTGGTATCTACAGACTGTCACCGTGTGGGCCCCCTGGATTCAGCCTCTTTCTAGGGATATATACAAATGTCCCAACCTCCCACTTTGCTGGAGTTGCAGTTACTTCTGCTGGGAAGCCTGGAAAGCTGGATTATCTACAGCTCCTGGGTCTCCATATGTGCCTGAGTGGCTACTCTGCAGAAACTCCCCTATCACCCCCCACCCCCCCACATCCTCACTAGCATCTGGTGTCTTCTGATTTTTAATGATCACCATTGTAACTGGCATGATATGGTATCTCAGTGTGGTTTTGATTTGCATTTCTCTAATGACCAGTGATGATGAGCATTTTTCATATGTTTGTTGGCTGCATAAATGTCTTCTTTGAAAAGTGTCTGTTCATATCCTTTGCCCACTTTTTGATGGGATTGTTTGTTTTCTTCTTGTAAATTTGTTTAAGTTCGTTGTAGATTCTGGATATTAGCCCTTCGTCAGATGGGTAGATTGCAAAAATTTTTTCCCATTCTGTTGGTTGTCATTTCACTCTAATGATAGTTTCTTTTGCTGTGCAGAAGCTCTTAAGTTTGATTAGATCCCATTTGTCTATTTTGGCTTTTGTTGCCATTGCTTTTGGTGTTTTAGTCAAGAAGTCCTTGCCCATGCCTATGTCCTGAATGGTATTACCTAGGTTTTCTTCTAGGGTTTTTATGGTGTTAGGTCTTACATTTAAATCTTTAGTCCATCTGGGGTTAATTTTTGTATAAGGTGCAGGGAAGGGATCCAGTTTCAGCTTTCTGCATGTGGCTAGCCAGTTTTCCCACCACCATTTATTAAATAGGGAGTCATTTTCCCCATTGCTTATTTTTGTCAGGTTTGTCAAAGATCAGATGGCTGTAGATGTGTGGCATTACTTCTGAGGCCTCTGTCCTGTTCCATTTGTCTATATCTCTGTTTTGGTACCAGTACCATGCTGTTTTGATTACTGGCAGCTACCATATTTATAGCTAACAAAAGATTTACCAGTGCCGTGTTTTTGTATCTATTATAGCAATTACTCTAGAATAAAATATTTTGTCAATAAAGAATATAAATTTAAATTTAGTCACATCTTAAACAACAGTTCAAGTCACTAACCCAGGTAACACCCCAGATGGAAAAGCCATCTGGTTTAGAAAACTTATAGTTCAAAATTCAAATCACATTATATTTTTAACACCTACTGGGTTTTACAGTTCTGCCTTACCTAAACTCTTTGAGGTTCCATTTCCTGCTCTATAAAATTGGGATAAAATACCTACATTCTAGCATTTCTATAGAGATTATAGAAATTTGAGGTGATATCTGGCCCAGATTGGGTCTTAAAAATGGTGGTTATAGTGTTGCTGCTCTTAATCCAATGTCAGATGCCAGGGACAAAGGTAAAGATAGGTAAAATGGAATCTGACTTGAGGCAATATTCTGCAAGGTTCTCTAGTTTCCACTGAAACTGGAACATCAGTATGTTTTTCTACCTATTCATTAAACTTCTCCATTATCTAAACTATTGGAATTTGGAATAATTGTAGAAATATTAGAAATTTGAGCAGCTTATGTTACTCATAAATCAGTGGTGCTGATTCTATGAATAGGTTACCATCTAAAAGGGAACTGCGTAATTTAAAAATCTTTATTCTTTTAGTTAGATAAATAAACGTCCCACCATTGTACCTAATGCTAATCCAGAAACAGTTTACACACAGGGAGAATATGAATTGTTATTCAACTTCTAGCAGAAATAGGTAAACATTGGAGTAAGTGGATGGTAAAATTCAATACGCACAACAGGTTGCCCTGCACTGTATACTTCTCTACAGGGGAAATCATAATAAACCAATAATAAAACAGTAGATATCTAAATGAAAAAGGAAAAGGTAAGTGAAAACAGACATGGTTCCTTCAGGATAAGAGCTTCCATACCGAACTCTCACTGTGTATACGGAAGGGAAAGAAGAAAATATAGGTAGGAGAACATGAATGCCAGGGAAGCCCCAAGAATTGAGGAGTGATGTTAAATTTGATATCTGTCATTATGAATCAGGATATAAAGGTATGAAGTCCAGTGGCCAGGGTAGTAGTCTACCACCAAGCATTTTCTCGCCCCAGTTTCTGTCTTTCTGCCTGTGGTGAGGGGGATATTTCTTTGTTCCAAATTATTCTTCCACAAAAGAACACAAACAAGGGTTTCTTTGCATTAGGTTCATGAAAGCATTAAGTCCTTGAAGCCAAGCTTGGAGGCACTAAAAGGAAGAGTCAACAGGTCACAAAAGGAAAAGCATGCTTACCTCCTAATCCATATGGCAGGTCTTGAGAGTCTCCCTTTTGGAGGAAACAGAGCATGGCTTAAGAAAGAGAATATAGTTTTGTACTTCAATCTCCCCATTTTCTAATGGTGATATATTGGTTAAGTTACTTATCTAATTCAATCATGTTAACTAATTTTTAAAAGGAAGACAGGCAAGTACTTAGAAAATATTACTTTTCCATTTCTCTAATGACCAGTGATGATGAGCATTTTTTGATATGTTTCTTGGCCACATTCACACCAGACAGAATGGCGATCATTAAAAATCTGGTGACAACAGATGCTGTAGAGGATGTGGAGAAATAGGAACACTTTTACACCGTTGGTAGGAGTGTAAATTAATTTAACCATTGTGGAAGACAGTGTAATGATTCCTCAAGGATCTAGAAATAGAAATACCATTTGACCCAGCAATCCCATTATTGGGTATATACCCAAAGGATTATAAATCATTCTATTATAAAGACACATGCACATGTATGTCCATTGTGGCACTGTTTACAATAGCAAAGACTTGGAACCAACCCAAATGCCCATCAAGGATAGACTGGACAAAGAAAATGTGGCACATATACACCATGGAATACTATGCAGCCATAAAAACAAATGAGTTCATGTCCTTTGCAGGGACATAGATGAATCTGGAAACAATTATTCTTAGCAAACTGACGCAAGAACAGAAAACCAAACACCACCATGTTTTCACTCATAAGTGGGTGTTGAACAATGAGAACGCATGGACACAGGGAGAGGAATATCACACACTGGAGTCTGTTAGGAGGTGGAGGGCTAGGAGACGGATAGCGGGGGGTGGGGAGATTGGGGGAGGGGATAACATTAGGAGAAATACCTAATGTAAGTGACGGGGGAATGGAAGCAGCAAACCACCGTGGCAGGTGTATACCTATGTAACAGTCCTCCAAAATCTGCACATGTACCTCAGAACTTCAAGTAAAATTTAAAAACATATATTCAAAGCTTAAAAAAAAAGAAAAGTAAATGTTACTTTTCCTTCTCCCTGTGCCCATACCAGGTCATGCCTAGGCTTTACTCTTTTCAAAGCTCAGAATAAAGATCACGAGTTTTAGCAAAAATCTGAAAATGGAGAGGCCCATGGCTATCACTATATGGCCATGAAATACTCCCCTCGAACTCAACCAAGGCAGCAAAAACTTGAAACATTTATGAAGTCAGACTTCAACAATGTCTATTAGTTGAATTTCCATTTTAACTATGCATAAAGTTGTTAGAAAACATAGTAACAAATTGAGTCTTATTTTAAACCATCTTGAGATATACAAAATGAAAAGAGAATTCAGCACCTATTCAATCCTTTTTTTTTTTTTAAGATAAGGATATGGAAACTCAAGGAAGGAACAGACCTTATCCAAAGTACCAAAGTAACATAAGTCACTGAGGACACCTTACTAGGATAAAGGAACAAAATCAAAGCTAAGAAACAGGAACCAGATAAACCACAATTGCTTTTGAAAAAATAAATCAAAACATATTAAATTAGCTGAGAGATAAATTTAATTGTATTCTTTGATAGTCCTTTGGAGTATTAATATCTCTGAACTTTAATGAGTTTAGTTAATGTATGAGCCCCAAAATATTATGTGAAGCTTCACAAAATTCCTTCTTTCCTAATCTCATATGCTCGCTGACAGTGTAAAGGAACGAGGATGGTGTAAGGAAAAAGTGATGGTTCATTTTGGCAGTTATTTTAAAGACTAGATACTGAATGAAGCAACTAGCCAGCCTGGCACCATTATAGGTACCCAATGTTAGTGAGTCTGAATAGTCAGTTTGAATGTTCTAAGCCTTTTAATTTTGAACTAGATATAAAAACATGCAAAATAAAATCTTGAGGAATATCTTCACCTCTGCTCATCATCAGCTCTGCTGAGGAAAGGCTAGACTGAGTAGAAGCCTTCTAAAAGAACAGCAATAAAAAGATCCTTCTGAATGAGCTTATATTTGAGCCTGAGCCCATGACATAACTGACTTGCATTCCTTTTCATATACAGAGTTTTGATGTCAAGCTCCTAGAAGGCAGGGACTCTGTCATATTTCTCCAGATCTCCTATAGTAGACACAGGGAAGAAACCAAGTTGGAACTCATTCAATGACAGTGGAATGTAACCTAAAGCAGCCTCAGTTTTTTTTTTTTTACATCAAATTATTGCATTGAGCTCTAATGGAAAGCCTTATATAATATAAACATATTTGTATTTGTATAAATAGCTGAGATAACATAAAGGTTTGAGAAGGGCAGGGGAAGTATCAGGAAGAGTAAGGCAAAGTTTGAATTAAGTCGAAACTATTACCTTAGTAACCCAAGGACAGAGAACCTTGGTTATGATTAAACAGAAGTATTTTGATTTGTTCTTTAAAAAGCAGAGTAGTTTTACAGACCATATCTGTTTTGTTTGTATAGCTATTATATAGGCCAGTGGTTTTTAACAAGGTGATTTTTTCTCCTCAAGGAATATTTGGCAATGTCTGGACATATTTTGAGTTGTCACAACTAGGATCAGGTGCTTCTGGCATCCAGTGAGCAGAGTCAAGGGATGCTGCCCAATATCCTTCAAGGTATAGGACAGCCCTTAACAACAGAATTATCTAGCCCCAAAGGCCAATAACACTAAGGTTGAGAAATCCTGCTCTAGCTCAACACAGAGCCTGGCACTGCTGACTGAAGGAAAACAACATCTCAACTAATTTTTACAGAAGAAAAGAATCATTAACAAATATGCTCACTGGGATTTAGGTCTCACATGTGCTTCTCATGATAATTTGGTGTAATCTTTTAAGCCAATGTTATTCATGATCAAGTATTAGAATGTGGTGGTTGATTTGGTCAAATCTTCTATGTAGAAAAACATAGGTAACATTCCATAAATGTAATAAATACTAAAGCTCTGGAGCACTCTAGGGGCACAGGTTGGCTTCTGATTTTCCCAGTATCCACTCCCTGCCCCTCCCACCAGCAGTGATATTACTAAACAAGAGAGAAGATAAAGTTCAGTTCCCATGTTAAATGTAAACTTCTTCCAACTACCTGCAGAGATATTTCTCCTTCTTCTTTAAAGTCCTTTCTCAAGGTTAGCACATAGGTGAGAACAGGATTACAGGATATCAAAAGGGTTCACAAGCTCCCTGGTTAGCTCACATGTTCCACTATTGAGATCCCAACTTATAATCAAAGTACAAGATCCTGTCTCAGCACAGATTCAATTTAGTCAAAGTCAGGAAGAAAAGTAGTATTGTATATGCTAAGGAAAAAATGGAATGTTGCTAAAGGTAGGTGCATGAATGCAGTATTTAAGAATTTTTTTTATTATTTCAATAGATTTTTTTGGGAATGCAGTATGTTCTGTCATGACATTCCCCTGTCTTGAGGAAAAGGACAGTCAGCAAAAGAGTGTCTAAAAGCTCTAGCCTCTGATATTAGTTTAGAAATGAGTAGTATACTAATGCAGTCCAAATTAAGGGACAATCCAAGTGCAAGACTTCCTTCAAGAAGAATTTTTTTCCCAAACACCCTACCTTACACTATGAAAAATGAATTAATTTAATTTCTTATTTTTTTCATCCTGAAGACACATAGCCTATTTCCTCACTTGAGGCTACTAAGGAAGTGGCATTTGACCTTGGTGAAGGGGATACTCTGTATAGAAAACTTTCATCCAATTTTGCATAGGAAGTTATCATTTCGTTGGGATCAAAATTAACAAATCCTAGACAAAAACTTAGCCTAATTACATAGACTCTATCATACTGTTAACAGTTCTTCACCACAAAACTGTGTATTTGTTCTTTTTTAAACACTAGTTCTTTCATTCAGCAAGAAATGTTCAGTTAGACAAGGAATCAATTTCTTCCATCTAGCAAAAGCACACATTTGTAAATTTGGCAGAGAACTTGCTTTACTGGAAGCACATGTAATGTCATCTTGATTGTACCATATTAATATGGCTTCAAAGTATGTCAGTTTTAAAATAGCAAACTCAAAGGGGTGATTTAATTTTAATTTTAATTCCCAGTGGTCCAATATTTTTAGATTGCAGAAAAAATTATTGAGCAAGCTTAACTACATTCAAAAGGATAAACGGCAAAGAATAAATTGGTCTTGGAAAAAACTTAAACTTTACAGGCATTGTAGAAGAAAAATCAATGACATCTTTACAAAGACCTACTCTTTCCTTAGCAGTTAGACAGCATGTAATTCCTCATCACTCCATCTATCAAGGGTCATTTTAACTATTTCAATGATTTATGCCAGTTTTTGTCAAGCATGTGAGAGGCAGAGACATCTGTCCTACATTTAAATGAATTGGATTACAAAGTCTAGATGCTAAAAGGGACCTATGAAAGGATTGTATTAAATTAGCAACCATTTACTGAATTCAGCTCTACTGATCCATTCCTCCTTCCTGAAGCCAAATCTTTCCTTGGCTCTTTTTGACCTTATTCTCTTGGTTTTCCTTCTTTTACTTCTGGAGTTCTTTCTCTTCTACAGCATCTTACAATGTTTCTGTGCCCCAGGGCTTGCTTCTCTATTATCTCTCCCTATGTGTCTCATCTGCTCTCATGTTTTAAATACTGGCCACAGCCTAATAATATTGAATGTCTGTTAGCAGCCTAGCACTCATTCCTGAGCAATTTAAATGCAAGACCATATAGTGCCAGACACACAGAAAGTTGCTCAGTAAATGTTGAATGAAAAAAATTAATAAATGAAGCATTAAAATTGATAAATAAGACTTGAAAGACACATGAAGGAGAGCTGAGGTGTCCTATACAAACATATCCTAAAAGAGTCAGTGCCATCCTGCCTTACCAGCTGACCACAAATATATTGCTGATCCCAGGAAAGATAAGCAATGCCCAACCTAGATCAGCAGAACCATGTAGCCAACCTATAGCCGAAGAGAAATAACATATTTTTAGCTGGTTTAAGTCACTATGTATTAGAGTGTTTTGGAATGCAAAACAATCTTAATAATCAACTAGTTCAAAGTCTGCTTTCCTGCTAGTCTTTAATTACTCCTTGAGGGCAGAGATGTAATCTGTCTTATCATGCTGTGCCTACCCACCATAATGCCTGGCTTGTGCAAGACACTCAATAAACGTCTATTAACAAATATATCAGTTTGGCTAATAGTGATGGAGAAGCACTCAGTCATTTGCTAAGTGGAATTAGAGCAAATGGCTGTTGAAAACACAGAATACCAAAATGTGTTAGATAAATAAGTTATTTGTAATAATAAATATTAATTGAACACTTACTGTTGACAGACACTGTGCTATGCTTATGGCTATCCATTTAACAAAGCTCTATTAAGTACAGATGCAATGAAGGTTGTATATTTAAATGGAGTCCTGATTGGGAAGGGGAGATAGACCACTTTTAAGACACCATTAGCCATTCACAAAGAAAAACGTGGCACTAGAGGAAAAGGTTTCTAAACTATTCTGATTTGCTTTGGGGATTTTTTTCCTCCCTCACTAAATATTCTGGGTACATTTAGTCAATTATCCAGTAAGTGAACAGTAATGTATGCCAATTAGAGATTTACTGAATTAGTTCATGTTCTTCTAAAATGGGTTCCAAATGCTACCTTCACCGAGAAAAATCAAGTGAATACAGAGCAGAAATGGCTGAAGAAGGAATATAAGAGAAAAGTTACTTGCTGGCAGCTTCTAAATCCCCCACTTTTTTGAAATGTCCTTTGTTCCTTCCTTGTTGGTTGAAAGAACCCGATTTTGTTCACAGCCTGAGGCAGTCTGCTAGACAAATATCCTTACTGTATGAATGGCTTGCTCGAGCCCATACAGGGCTGCGATTAATCTGGGCTTTGCTGGGCTGGATGTATCATAGAGGGACCATGTGAGCTGCACAACTCTTGCTTTTGATGTTTCTCCCACAAATAAACTATTTTAAATAGTAGTATGTGTCCATTTGTGTGTGTGTATGTGCATGTGTGTGTGTGTGTGTGTGTTCAAACCCTCCTTGAATGGCAACTAGTGATCATAAAGGGGCATGTTTCCCTTGTCCCCTTGTTTTTGTGCTTTTGGAAGGGACAGAATCAACTGTGCCATTATGAAGGCAATGGCAGGTCTCTGGTGGAGCTCAACTGAGATAGCTCCTGCCCCACTGAGGTTCTCTGTGGAGGATCTACACACAATTCAGGGCAAGTCACCTGTGTTCACACATGGAAAGAGAAAGAGAAGAAGCAAATAATCTCAATATGGATGTGTTAGTTCCTAGAATCTTCCTGTATTTGTTGACAGACTATTGTAAAAAGGATGCCACCTCTCTCAGTGCAAAAGATCACCAAAGTCCAGCCGGGCACGGTGGCTCATGCCTGTAATCCCAGCACTTTGTCAGGCCAAGACGGGTGGATTACCTGAGGTCAGCAGTTCAAGACCAGCCTGGCCAACATGGCAAAACCCCATCTCTACTAAAAATACAAAAATTAGCCAGGCGTGGTGGCTGTATGCCTGTAACCCCAGCTACTTTGGAGGCTGAGGCAGGAGAATTGCTTGAACCTGGGAGGTGGAGGTTGTAGTGAGCTGAGATCGTGCCATTGCACTCCAGCCTGGGCAATAAGAGAGAAACTTTGTCTCAAAAAAAAGAAAGAAAGAAAGAAAAAGAAAAAAACAAGATCACCACAATCCAAGGTGAACACAAAAATTCAGAGCAAGAAATGAAATCTCTGAACTCTCACTAGGAGTGCCCAAATCTGGATGACCTAAAATGGGCTTTCTCTACTTGTGTGCACTGTTCCTCAGAAACACAGCACTCCCAGAACTTTGCATCACCCCTGTCCTTTTCTTGGGGAGGCAGCTCATGGCAGAATCAGTTAAGGCTGCCTAAAGGTCTAGTGGTTCCATTGAACTATGTGTTTGAAGCATGACACTATTTAAGCAAGCATTTCAGGAAAAATGACCTGCACTCGAGATTCTATCTCTGCCCTCAAGGAGGAATTGAAGTGAGTAAATGTTCATATAAGGGAACAAAGGGAAGAGATACATGACAAATCTCAATAATGCTGCTTTAACTCCTTGCCTACTGTGTATCCCAACGATCAAACCAGGATGTGGGAAACACACAAAGGAAGTCCTTCATTGGGTGCACTGGGTAAGTATATCCTGCTGAGAGGTTAAAGATAGTTCTACAAGTTTTCTTCTATATCTAAGCTCTCGCCAACACTGGGTAAGACAGTGTTGAGCTCTTTCTTGTTTCTTATGCCTAAAAGGAATCAGGATATAACAGCTGAGACAGCACAGTATGGTGGAAAAGATCAGGCTTGGGAGCTAAATAGACTTGGCTTCAAATCTCAATCAAGACACCAATTAGCTGTGTGACTCTGAATGAAAATTTCACATCTCTACACGCATTTCCCGTATGCCTTTCAAGACTGATGACACACACTTGATGGGGTGGTTGGGAAGATTAGCAGTAATAAACCTGAAATACCTAGCACATAAAAGATGTTAAAACTTGTTAGCTAAGTATCTAAGAAAAGCACAGTATAGAATCTCCTACACAGAATACATCATGAAAATTGCTGGGTCCTCCTTCTTCATGCTTTTGGAGGAAAATGGACCATTGCATGCAATCCCACTCCTTATGCAAACTATAAAGAATAATATCTTAACTGTGACCCAATCCAGTGAGCAGGACTTAATCCTCATGTGCCTTAAGTTACTTCTCATTGTGTAATAACAGTTTTGTCATGCAGGTGTTAGGTCACCAGAAGATATTGTGTGACACAAGGTTTTGAGGTGGAAGAAATCAAGAACTGCCCTGTGGCTGAGAAACTTAAACCAGCAGAGTGAATAGATTCCAACTCTGACAATGTAGATTGTAAAGTATTTTGACCAAGTCAAATGTGATAGCAATTTGTCCTAAAAAAACATATTTTAAAATTAAATCTATAAATTCCTCTTTTAAGAACAAGCCAACTCTTTATTGTTTTTCTGACAGCAAGTACAAGATCCCTCCACTTTTGGTTACTTGGTAGATCAGGCAATGTGTTTCAATAAGCTACAACCAGCATAACTGAGAGAACGAATGGGGAGCTCTGATAGGGCAAACCTTGGTTTGAAATACATTTTCATATAACTGAAAGATCGTGGACTTTGGAGTGAGATAAGCTGCATTTCCATATTTTTTTTTTACCATTTTCCAGCCAGGTGACCTTGAACAAGTTGTTTCACCTCTGAGTATTTGTTTCCTCATGTATGAAATGAAGAGAAAAAAATACCAACCTACTTACCTTCAAAAATTACTGTGAGAGGAGAGAGATCCAAGATGGCCGATTAGCAGCAGCTCAGGATTGTAGTTCTCACTGAAAGCGCAGAGAGTGAGTGGATGCCACATTCTCAGATGATTATTATTGCCCACGGACCAGGAGGTTCCCGGCAAGAGGGCCCACGGGTCGCCAGCGCTACTCTTTTGGCCGGCGCAGCCGTCTTGCAGGCGCCCTGGCGGTCCTTTAGTTGGCGTTTGGAGCTCCGGGAAGGCAGAGTCTCCCATTCAGCTGATTGAAAAGCGGACTGAAGCGGGGAACCAGACAGGGAGATTCCCCCGGGCAGAAAAGCACCACGAATCTTAACGCCGCTGTTTCAGGCGGCGTAGTGGGTCGCCGCAGGGGAAGGCTGGTCCCCCGCCCTCCCCCGACCCCCAACAAAAAAAACAGCAATTGGAACTGCTGAGGATTGAGAGTGTCACAGCAAGTACAGCTGAACCAGGGAAGGTCCAGCTCTGTGGGGGGGGGGCGTTGCCAAAGGAAAACTAATAGAAAAAACTTTACCACCACCAAGCTGGACGTCCACTCAGAGACCTAATCTGAAAGTCAGCAATTACACAGACGACAGGTGGATAAATCCACAAAGATGGGAAGAAACCAGTGCAAAAAGGCTGAAAACACCCAAAATCAGAATGCCTCTCCTCCTACAGAGGATTGCAGTTCCTCATCACCAAGGGAACAAGGCCTGATGGAGAATGAATGTGAGGAATTGATAGAATCAGGCTTCAGAAGGTGGATAATAAGAAACTTCTGTGAGCTAAAAGAACATGTTCTAACCCAATGCAAAGAAACTAAGAACCTTGAAAAAAGGTTTGACGAAATGATAACGAGAATAGACAATTTAAAGAGGAATATAAGTGAATTAATGGAGCCTAAAAACACAATACGAGAACTTCGTGAAGTATGCACAAGTTTTAACAGTTGAATTGATCAAGCAGAAGAAAGGATTTCAGAGGTCGAACAACTTAACAAAATAAAACGAGAAGACAAGATTAGAGAAAAAAGGGTAAAAAGGAATGAGCAAAGTCTCCAAGAAATATGGGACTACGTGAAAAGACCTAATCTACGTTTGATAGGTGTACCTGAATGTGATGAAGAGAATGAATCCAAGCTGGAAAATATTCTTCAGGATATTATCCAGGAAAACTTTCCCAACCTAGCAAGGCAGGACAATACTCAACTTCAGGTACTACAGAGAACACCACAAAGATATTCCTCAAAAGAGCAACCCCAACGCACATAATCATTAGATTCATCAGGGTTGAAACAAAGGAGAAAATACTATGGGCAGCCAGAGAGAAAGGTCAGGTTACCCACAAGGGGAAGCCTATCAGACTCACAGCAGATCTCTCAGCAGAAACCCTACAAGCCAGAAGAGAGTGGGGGCCAACATTCAACATCCTTAAAGAAAAGAACTTTCAACCCAGAATTTCATATCCAGCCAAACTAAGTTTCATAAGTGAAGGAAAAATAATTTTTTTTACCAACAAGCAAGTACTCAGAGACTTCATTACCACCAGGCCTGCTACAAGAGCTTCTGAAAGAAGCACTATATACAGAAAGGAGCAACCAGTATCAGCCATTCCAAAAAACCCATCCATAAGCTGCATCCAGACCCATCTCACATGCAAGGATATACAGAGACTCAAAACAAAGGTATGGAGGAAGATTTGCCAACCAAATGGAGAGCAAAAGCAAACAAACAAACAAAAAAAGCAGGTGTTGCAATTCTTGTCTCTGATAAAATAGACTTTAAAGTAACAGAAACCAAAAGAGATAAGACGGACAGTGTATAATGGTAGAGGGATCAATGTAACAGGAAGAGCTAACAATCCTAAGTCTATGCGTACCCAATACAGGAGCACCTAGATACACAGGGCAACTTCTTGGTGACTTACAAAGAGACTTGGACTCCCACACAGTAATAGTGGGAGACTTTAATACTACATTGTCAATATTGGACAGATTAATGAGACAGAAGGTTAACAAGGATACCCGGGACTTGCTCCCAATACAGGAGCACCCAGATACATAGGGCAACTTCTTGGTGACTTACAAAGAGACTTGGACTCTCCACACAATAATAGTGGGAGAATTTAACACTACATTGTCAATATTGGACAGATCAATGAGACAGAAAGGTTAACAAGGATACCCGGGACTTGAACTTAGACCTCGAACAAGTAAACTTAATAAACATTTACAGAACTCTCTACTCTAAATCCACAAAACATACATTTTCTTCAGTAACACATCACATCTATTCTAAAAGTGACCACATGGTTGGAAGTAAATCACTCCCCCAGCAATTGCATAGCATTTCATAGGTTTAAATGAAATATTCGTTGGCTGTTTGTTTTCCTCCCTCTATTCCTTCCTGTCTCCATTGTATAACACAATTATTAGTATAAAAGAGCTTTTCAATACCCATTTTTAGATTGCATTCTAGCCTGGACAATAGAGCAAGATTTCTCTTCTTCTCTCTCCCTCTTTTTATTCTTCTTTTTCCCTTTCTTTCATTCTCTTTTTTCCTTCTTTCTCTCTTTCTTTTTTTCTTTTTTTCTAAAAATAAAATAAAATAAAATAAAAAATAAATAAATAAATAAAATTACTGTGAGAATTAAGATGATGTTAGGTAAAGTGTTTGGCACTGTTTGGGGTTGAGAAACTGACACCCTGAAAACTGACACTTTGGCATGCTGAGACGTGAGAGGTTGCCTCAGAATCATGGTCCCTCTATTCGTAAACTTCCTCCCTCCCCCTCCCCTGCCAAGTGAAGGGAGGGACTGTTTCTGGAATTTCCCTATCTGAGCAAAAAAGCTTCTTTCCAAAAGAAATACAATCATCTTAAGTCCCACTCCCCTAGGAATCTCATCAAATAACCTAGAAAGCTCAACCACTGGAGAAGAGACTAAGATTCATCACCACACCCAGACAGACCTTTCATGCACTCTTCTTAAGGGGCTATGCACAGTGCTCTCCATATATGTAGCAGTGGGCCAGGTGGAGTTGTCCTCTCTTCCCCTTTCCCCCTTGTGGATCTGGTTTTTAAGCCAATGTACCCTTGCTGTTTCCAAAGCTGGACATGTTTGAAAGTTGTCCTAGAGCTGCTCTGAGACTATAGGTCTTAAAATAGTAGTTCCAAGAAATTACGTAAGAAACTATCTGCATAAGATAATCTTTGCTTCTTTGAATCATTATCTGAGCACTGGGCCTATTCATTTCCCCTGAAAATCATTTACTCTTACAACTCTCATTTCCCTCTCCCCTATGAAGAAGGCATTTACGCCTCAATCTGTTGGCCTCTCTTTGAGTTCATATTTTGTATGAACATGTGTGTGCCTAATAGTAATAAATGTGTTGCACTTTTCTCTTATTAACCTGTTTTCTTGTTATAGTGCTGGCTGTTGGCTGTGAATGCTTATGATGGAGAATGAAGGGATCATACCCTTATGGCCCTACTTCAAATACTAAGTTCTGGATCACTATCAGTCATTGTTTTCATTATTAATTACTTAGAGAGTAGGGATCCCATAAGTAATAAAAGATAATTTGTTGCTAATATCCAGATATGTATGTAATATCTAATCCTATTGAACTTGGGAAAGTGCTCAGGGCAAGTCTTGGTAATACTCCCATCAATCGTAGGAATTTTATTACACTGAAAAAAATTAAGCAATGGAATCAGATCTTGAATAATTAAAAATGACATTTCCTCATTTTTACTATTATAGGTTAATATGGTTTGGATCCGTGTCTCCACTCAAATCTCACGTTGAATTGTAATCCCCAGTATTGGAGGTGGAGACTGGTGGGAGGTGATTGGGTCATGAGGGAGATTTCTCATGAATGGTTTAGCACCATCAGTTCAGTGCTGTTCTCCTGATAGTGACTGAGTTCCCATGAGACCCGGTCATTTAAAAATGTATGGCACCCTCCACCCTGCTCTCTCTTCCTCTTGCTCTGGCCATGTGAAGTGCTGGCTCTTGCTTTGCTTTCTGCCATGATTAAATGTTTCCTGAGGCCTCCCCCAGAAGTTAAGCAGATGCCAGCATCATGCTTCCTGTACAGTCTGCAGAACTGTGAACTAGTTAAACCTATTTTCTTTATAAATTACCCAGTCTCAGGTATTTCTTTATAGCAGTCTGAGAACTGACTAATACACAGGTGGAAAGGCACATTCCCTAGCCTAAATAAAGCAGAGTAGACAAGTGACCTTTTTATATTTTTTATCTAGGAATAGATCTATTGCATTCAAATCGAATTTAAGTATTCATTAATCACTCCACTATTTCTTTGTATGCCAGGACCAAGTCAGCAGTTCCTTAAAGGTAAGGGTCATTTCATCTCCTCCTTTTGAGTGCTGCACTCCACCTAATATTAGGCCTATAGAATGAGCAAGTACCTCCTGAGTCCCTTCTGCTTACGACAAACTCTTGCTCTCACAAAGCTGAAGAAGGACTATGGACAGAATTTTATTTCTTTACACTTAAGATTACTTTTTAGCACTAAATTTGTTTTAGATAGCAAATGCACTTACAGAGCAAGAGGGGGAAACTGAGCATATGGAGAAGCCATGGAAGAGAGAAGGCATGGGTTTTAGAAGCCAGTAAAACTAGGTTCAAATCAAGTTCTCCTATTTACTGGTGAAGCAACTTAATCTTTCTGCATCTTCATTTGCTGATCTGTGAAATGGTGGTAGCAACCCTATCGGACAAGGTTTTTGTGATTATGCTTCTAAGGGGCTATGCACAGTGTTGTTACTGAAGATGTGGCCCAGTGGAAGTGTGCTCTCTTCCCTTTCCCTTTTGTAGATATAATCTTTGGGCCAATGTACACTTGCTGCTTCCAAAGCTGGACATGCTTGAAGGTTGTCCTAGAGCTTTTCTGAGAATATATATCTTAAAATAGCTAGGGCTCATAAGTAAAAATTTTCTAGCACATGGGTGGAAGTGGACAAGTGATTTTCATGTGTTGGAGTGAGTGTCAATATTGGCTGTGAGGCAAGACAAGGGTAAGTGCTGATAAAATGCAGAATATAATGTCTCTTGTTTAACACTTTCCCAGTGGTCATTATTCAAGGTGCTATTCTTAAGCACACTAAAAAATGCTGTAGAGTACAAGACATGAGTGCCAGAATCCACGTAGTTTAAAATGTTATGAATGATTTATAAACATGGATAGCAATTAAAGCCTCCTAATCATGTCAGAGTCAGTTTTCACATACAGGCTGCTGTAATACTTTTATGCTGCAGTAGCTTATTACATCTAGATGATAAGAGGGCAATGCCTCGATGATGACAGCCTCTGGTGTAACACACAGACACATACCCAGGCCACAAGCTCCTTGAGTCAAGCTTTGCAATCTCACTCTAGAGCATAGCAATCAAATAAAGAAGTGTCAGTATGTTTCTGGCATACTCGAGACACCCTTTTCTCCTTCTCCATCTTCTTCTTTAAGTACAGTTATGCACAGCTTCCGAGCAACTTTTTACCCATATTTGCAAGCTGAATCAGATACTGAGAGCAGAACAAGTGTTGCAACAATTGCTTGCAAGAAAGAATGTTGGTCACAAGGTGGCAGATTACTACACGCTTATGGAGAAGCCTGATTATTTTTCTAAAAGTACAGAGTGGCAAAAAAGTAAGGAAACTTCAGAAAGGTGTGTGTGTGCATGCAGTGGGAAAGATGGATACCTTACATGGCCACAAGTTCTAAAGGTCATATAAGGGTTGCCTCTCCAGCTGTGCCCTCTATCACATGGCACCTTTTGAAGAGGCCCATGCAATCAGCATGATAAGATTCCTGGATTGATCGCTGACATCAGTCAACAGACCTTATGCCAAGGTGATTATTTCCTAAGGCAGTGATTCCAACCCTGTTAGCACATTAGAATCACTTAGGGAAATGTAAAAAAGACCCGTGTTGAGCCACCACCACAAGGAATTTTTTTCCAGCTATAAAGTCCTTTTTACTTAATTATTTCTTCTCAAGTAACATAGACAAATTCACAATAAGGACACAGAACAGAAATGTTTTATCCATATAAAAACTAATAACTAAAAGTTGAGTATCTCTTATCTAAAATGTTTGGGACCAGAAGAACAACAAGAGATTTTGCAGGGTTTGTTTGTTTGATTGATTGCCTGGTTTTGGTTTGATGTTGGGCTCAGGCATCAGTAGTATTTAAAGGTCCTCAGGTGATTCCAAAGTATAGCCAAAGTTGAGAATCACTAATCTAAAGCAGTGTTATTCAAAGTATGGTCAACAGACCTAGCACTGGTCTGTGAACTATGTTATTTAATACAATTCTTATTTAGTTCAGCTGACATTATTTTTCACAAGACAGCAATACTTGATGAAGGAATCAGTGATTTACTTCTAGCATAAGATCCTTATCTAGTCATGGATCGATAACAAACAATTTGAGACACATGAGCAATACTTTAGCCTTTCTCTAAAGATAGTAGGTGAGAGTCAGAGAGGAAGAGAACAGCAATCATTTTCAAAAGTGTGCTACCTGACAAAGCTCATCTTTGATGAGAATACACTGTGTAGAGCCAGCAGAGCTTTTCCCAAAGTGTTACTTGGGGGATGTTCATCTGTATTATCAGTAAAAGGGTCCAGTAGCTGGAAGATGCTGTTTACCACTGAATTGCCTAAGGTAGACAGATTCCTACTCTGCAAGGCTCTTTAAAATGTTACATATACTCACGCATTGTTACTCTCTAGGAATGGTGTGTAATTTGGGAAACAAATATTTGACCACAAATGCTGTCTTTTTACATAAATATATGATCAGTGTTGCATGAAATATTATTGGAAAACATTCATCTGATAACTATTTAAAAACCTGTGAAAGAGACTATAGTTCATTCCTGTATTCTCTTCAACCAGGCAAGTGAATTGTCATTTAAAACAAAACAGCCGGGCGCGGTGGCTCAAGCCTGTAATCCCAGCACTTTGGGAGGCCGAGGCGGGTGGATCACGAGGTCAAGAGATCGAGACCATCCTGGCTAACATGGTGAAACCCCGTCTCTACTAAAAATACAAAAATTAGCTGGGTGTGGTGGCGTGCGCCTGTAGTCCCAGCTACTCGGGAGGCTGAGGCAGGAGAATTGCTTGAACCCGGGAGGCGGAGGTTGCAGTGAGCCAAGATTGTGCCACTGCACTCCAGCCTGGCGCCTGGCGACAGAGTGAGACTCTGTCTCAAAAAAAAACAAACAAACAAACAAAAAAAACAAACAAAACACAGGGTGAAAATTGGAGAAGAGGGAGCAGAACATTCTTGTGCATCTCCTTAGTAGAGGTAGACTGACTTCCAACATCAGGATTGGGCTTGATTTGGGGGAGATCAACTACTAGTCTTCAAGGCTATGCATTTATGGACATGGAAAATAGTCTAGCTGGGTCATACCATGCTGGATCCAAAAGGCAGAAATTTCTTAAGTGGTTTTGGTTTATCAACTGGCTGGGAAGAGAAAAAAAACTCAAGAAAAGTTGGTGAGACATCATCCTAGGAGCATGTTGGGCAACACAATCCTTGATGTCTTGGCTTTGAAGAGGACAGCACCCATAAGGGATATATAATTTCCAGATGTTTTCATGTATCTTTGATTTTTGACTTTTTAAAATCAAAATCACCAGCATATGCTGTCATTCATCTAGTGACCTTTCAAAGCACTTTCACAGAGCAGTGCCATTTTAAACAGAAATGCCTGAAACGGGTCATTGGTGCTGGCTTCATACAGGAGAAATGTCTGCTCCAAGTATTAACTAAGGAAGATGTCAACAAGAGAGTTACAAAAAGGGAGAGACAACTTTGTTTCAAGAAAACCACCACCATGATTGGAACACATAAGCTCAAGGGAGAGGAGATAGGTTGCTTTAAAAAGTGAATATTTTAAAGAATGAATGGTTATTAGTTTTTCTACTGTAAAAGCCAGCCTGGAGACTAAATGGAGATGCATATATTCAATAAGAGAATGATAAAATGTTCATCTTACCACGAAAGTGAATTACTGGCTACTATTCATACTTCTTTAATTAGACAATGAGTTTTCCAGAGAGTAGAAACTATCCCCCAAATATGACTTCATTTTGTGTTTGCTGCCATAAGGTAAGGGGAAATAGGAGGGGGAAAAAAGAATGTGTTTCATTGCCATTGCTAGTTTCCTAAGGTTATCAGGACATAAACTGTAAGAGAAACAGAATTAAACACTTTGTGGGGAGAGGATAGTGTTTACTCATTGCTAATGACCAAGGCCACCAGATTTCTGGCATTAATTTGGACTAATACTTTTATCTTTCTTGTGACTCTGCAATTATGCTGCCATTTGCTTCAATGAGCAAAGAAAATTATCTGGTGTCACTTTGTCATCCTTCAGGTCATATATGAAAGGCAGGGTGGCCCTAAGTGATGAAATAAAAAAGTGACTTTGAAATAAAAATGTTGAGAATAAATCTTTTTATCTCTTTAGAGTCACCAGAACACATGGTCCCATGCTTTTGTTTTTATTTTTAGTTTCAGTGTCCATGTGCAGGACATGCAGGTTTGTTACATAGGTAACTGTATGCCATGGTGGTTTGCTGCACCTATCAACTCATCACCAAGATATTAAGCCCAGCATGCATTATTTTTCCTGATAGTCTCCCTTCCCCCACACCCCTCACCCCAACATGCTCCAGTGTGTGTTGCTCTCCTCCCTGTGTCCATGTGTTCTCATTGTTTAGTTCCCACTTACAGGTGAGAACATGTGGTGTTTGGTTTTCTGTTCCTGTGTTCATTTGCTGAGGATAATGGCTTCCAGTTCCACCCATGTCCCTGCAAAGGACATGATCTAATTCCTTTTAATGGCTGTATAGTATTCTATGGTGTATATGTACCACATTTTCTTTATCCAGCCTATCACTGATGGGCATTTGGGTTCATTCCATATCTTCACTACTGTGAATTGTGCTGCAGTGAACATACACATGCATGTATCTTTATAATAGAATGATTTATATTCCTTTAAGTATATATCCAGTAATGGGATTGCTGGGTCAAATGGTATTTCTGACTCTAGGTCTTTGAGGAATTGCCACACTGTCTTCCACAATGGTTGAACTAATTTACATTCCCACCAGCAGTGGAAAAGCATTCCTATTTCTTCATGGCCTCACCAGCATCTGTTGTTTCTGAACATTTTAATAATTGCCATTCTGATTGGCATGAGATGGTACCTCATTGTGATTTTGATTTGCATTTCTCTAATGATGCAGAAAAGGTCTTCAATAAAATTCAATACCCCTTCATGTTAAAAACTTGCAATAAATGATTTATTGAAGGAACATACCTCAAAATAATAAGAGTCATTTATGACAAACCCATAGCCAATATCATTCTGAATGGGCAAAAGCTATAAATATTCTCCTTGAAAACCACACAAGACAAGGATGCCCTCTGTCACCACTCCTTTTCATCATAGTATTAGAAGTTCTGGCCAGGGCAATCAGGCAAGAGAAAGAAATAAAGCGTATTCAGATAGGAAGAGAAGAAGTCAAATTGTCTTTCTTTGTAGATGATGTGATCCTATATTTAGAAAACCCCATTGTCTCAGCCCAAAAGCTTCTTAAGCTGATAAGCAACTTCAGCAAAGTCTCAGGATCCAAAAATCAATGTGCAAAATTCACAAGTATTCCTATACATCAACAACAGACAAGCAGAGAGCGAAATCATAAATGAACTCCCATTCACAAGTGCTACCAAGAGAATAAAATACCTAGGAATACAGCTAACAAAGGGAAGTGAAGGACCTCTTCAAGGGAACTCTAAACCACTGCTAAAAAAGAAAAAAAAAATCAGAGGACACAAACCAACGGAAAAACATTCCATGCTCACGGATAGAAAAAGTAAGTATGTTTAAAATGGCCATACTGCCCAAAGTAATTCATAGATTCAATGTTATTCCCATTAATCTGACACTGACATTACTCACAGAATTCAAACAAAAAATTACAATTCATAAGGAACCAAAAAAGAGTCTGCATAGCCTAGACAATTCTAAGCAAAAATAATAAAGCTAGAGGCATCACACTACCCAACTTCAAACTATACTACAAGGTTGTAGTAACCAAAACAGCATGGTACTGGTACAAAAGCAGACACATACAACATGGAACAGAATAGAGACTCAGAAATAAAGCCACACACCTACAACCATCTGATCTTTGACAAACGAAGAAAAACAAGGAATGGGGAAAGGATTCCCTACTTAATAAATGGTGCTGTAAGAACTGGCTAGTCATATTCAGAAAACTTGAACTGGACCTCTTCCTTATACCTTACACAAAAATTAACTCAGGATGGATTAAAGACTTAAATGTAAAACCAAAAACTATAAAAACCCTAGAAGAAAATCTAGGCAATGCCATTTAGGACATAAGCATGGGCAAAGATTTCAAAACGAAAACCTCAAAAGCAACTGCAACAAAAGCGAACACTGACAAATGGCATCTAATTAAACTAAAGTGCTTCTGCACAGCAAAAGAAACTATCATCAGAGTGAACAGACAACCTACAGAATGGGAGAAAATGTTTGCAATCTGTCCATCTGACAAAGGTCTAATATCCAGAGACTGCAAGGAACTTAAACAAATTCACAAGGAAAAAACAAACAACTCAATTAAAACATGGACAAAGGACATGAACAGACACTTCCCAAGACATTTATGCAGCCAATAAACATATTAGAAAAAAATAAAAGCTCATCATCACTGATCATTAGAGAAATGCAAACCAAGGCCCCATACTTTTGTAATAGAATAGGAGTATCCCCTCAATTATTCTCAAGGCGACAGACATGGAACCTACTTATGTCTTTCCCCGAAACTCAAGATATCAGCTGACAAGCATCAGAGTTTATTACCCAACTCTAGTTTAGTGACAAAAAGATTTAATAACAGTAGTTTAGTTTTATTTAACTACTAATTCAAATTAATAGTAACACATTTTTCTCAAAGGGAAAGTTAGTATTAAGATGAGGAAGGCACAACAGGAAACAACAAAGTTGAAAAAACATGAAGATGAAAAACATTTCCCTCAGCATGTTCCTTCACATTCCTCTGACTTCTTCCTCTCCCATCATTAAGGCAAGACTGATATTCACGGTGATGTATGCTCTTTTGGAACAACCCAAGGCATTATCAGAATAACAGACATGGTAGTTACAAATAAACCCCCCTAACATTTAACATGTAATTTTGCCTTCTCTTGGTTGGTGGAAGCTGCGATACTTTATCACCAACCTCCAGCACAGATTCTCTTCTCCAAAGCCATAATAGCTGGATGCCTCTCTGAATAAAAAGGTTACAAATGCCGTAAGGGAGACAGATAGATGTTGTGTGTGTGTGTGTGTGTGTGTGTGTGTGTAATCACATGAAAACAAGACTATAGGAAACAGCCCAAGAGCCTGATCAAAAGATGGTGACAAATCACCAAGCTCTGTACTACTTTCCTATGTTGCATTAATTTCTTCACATTTACTATTGTAATAAGAATTTTTAGCCTTAAAAGCAAACACTGGGATTACATGATGTCTTTTTCTCTGTAGATTTCTAACACTATCTACTTGCAAGCATGTATATCTTGGTGTTATTCTCTTTAACAATCTTTGAACATCAGTAAAAGCCCAGGGAGTGGCATTTAGGAAATGGCAACTATACTAATATTAGATTGGCTTCCAGGAGTTACTCTAAATCAGTGATTTCATTTTGGCACACATGGCATAGAAAAATCAAATCCACAAAAAGAATAAAGCTATGAAGATTATACTTTCTTTTGCCAAAAGGCTCCTGGAACAGTAAGAAAAAGATTTTGGTAATGATCTCCACTCTCTATGTGGCTTTCTTTCAACAAAGAACATTGCGGGTACTGGGCCAAATTAGACTCTGAGATACTTGTGTGCATTTCTTCAGCCAAATTCCAGTACTCACAAAACATTATATCATAAGTGGTTTTTATAGAAATAATCATATCACTGAAAATCACAAGTATTTGGAATGGATTAAAGAATTTGTTTTGGAATTGGATATTCATAAATAGAAACCTGGTTTTGGCAAAGTGTAATTTGGCCTTCGTGTATCCTGAAAAGCCAATGAGATATTTCAGTCCCTCTATGTATTATTTTACATGGATTCTGAAGTCCCTGGACATAATACAAAAATATTTTTAAAAAGATGGGTGACTGATAAATAATGTTAAATTATCTGTACCAAATCTAAGAGGTCAAAAAATATGGAATTAGCTCAGCCCTTATAAACCACTGCCAACCAAAAAGAAACAGCAAGACTTTATCCATACTAATAAAAAAAGAGTTGGCTGATTTTTATCAATTTAGTAATTCCAGCTGTATCATAATACATATAAACTGTTTGATTTAATTAATCATTTCTAAAGCTTATGCAATTCAAACATTTATTTCCCCAAAAGGTTTAAATATTTTTTTTTTAATTTTTCATATGGGGGTTTTAACATTGTATAAAAAACAACCTCATTAGAAGAGGTTATACTAGCATGCTGGCATTGCACAGACCAAACAATGTATGGCTTAACCACTGTGTCCACTGCCTTCATCTGCTGCAGAATTGGTGGGCATCCATAGCCAAGGTCAATTAAGATCTCATGTTTTGGCCAGAGACCATGACAGGGACTATCTCTTCAAAATGTTCCATATAACAATAAAATGTTTAAATGTATAGACATAGTTTAAATGCAAAACACTTCATTTGTTAAAAAAAAAAAAAAAAGAGATCTTTTATTTCTACTAAATTAAAATAAAACGTTACAACTTTAAGAGGGAATGGAACACTATAACTTACGGCAGTTAAAAAACAGTTCTGCAAAAAATCTTCCAGGTTGCCAGAATGACCAGTGAACCCTTCCAAACTCATAGTTACTTCACCTCCTGGAAATGATGAGCTTCAATATCCTACATGAAGTAAGCATGTTAATTTCTTGGCCATGTTTCCTTATTTATCCAAGTTCTGCTCCACGGCATGTTTTCTTTTTGCCCCCATCTAAAGTCTTCTGGATCCTGGTAATTTGTGTAGAGATCAAGTGTTTTTCATTTTAAGGTCCGAGTTCACCATTAGATTCTGGGGATCTTGTTTGAAGCGGTATAGTAAGATTGCAAATAGTAATTAAATATCTAGTCCCAGAAAACCTCTGACTTTAATACTAGTTACAAATAATTCATAAGAATAAAGAGAGAAATATTAGCTTTGATATCCTGGCAGGAGGACCTGGAAGGAGGGCAAGACTAAGGAAAATCTCCAATCTGAATGAAGACAATGCCCATCATCACAGTACACAAGTGAAAGGATGGCAGCCACGTTAAACACAATGGCAACAGCTCCAATACGTGGATGAAATGACAGATCAAAAACTACCCAACTTTGTAGAGAGGATTAACCGCTACCTATTCTCTTAAGAATTCTCTATATCTGAAAACATTCATAATAGTATTTACAATACCCTCCAGATGGTACTTGAAAATTAACAGGTCCTGTCAAAATTATATGTAATAATAAAAGGAATGAGGTCTTTATTCAACTGTTTTTTAAAATCCGAAATACTGTTAAAATATTTTAATTTTGTGACTGATTGCTTGACTGAATTTAACCAGCTGCTTCTTAACTGGCTTATTTTTCTTAATGAAACCAAATTTTGTTGCTCAGGCTGATTTGCAAGTAAAAAAACTGTGTGTGTGTTTATATAATTTTTAGAGAAAAGAAAGCAGAAAATATTGGCATGTAGTATATATAGTAAAGTAATTGTCAATGGTTAAAATTTTTTTGTTTCATTAAAGTACAAAATAAAGTTAGTATCTTTCTCCACTAAATAACCAAATGATTGATTTTACTCACTGTAAAGCTCCACCATTTATACCTCCAGATGAGTATGTGCAGATGTCAGTAGTCACATTCAAAGTAGATAGTTTAGATACCAAAAGTATGGGTAGAATATAAGTATGAATGCTCTATTCTATTGCTGAATTAAACACAGATACATGTAGGCTTCTCATTTTCTGCCAATGATTGTCTAAAACTCTATTTTGGAAAGAAGAAAGGGGAAACTTTAGTTTGTAACATTTTGCTTCCAAAACTATGGAGTACTAAGTGCATTTGGAGAAATTTATTTACACACAAAACTTTAACCCACATGCCAGTCTTTCCCAGATTAGAAAGACAATTATGATAAAGATTCCCATAATGATGCAAAAGGGCAACTTGAAATAGAAAACAAGGTTGCTTTTAGAAATTATGCAAGAACCATTAATGTAAAAGAACCACGACTGCCAAAGAACAGGAGAACTTTGTCACTTCCAAATATTATTCATTGGTAAACTGCCTCAATGGTATTTAATGTGAGTGAAAAATGGGCTGTTTAACGATAAGTATTTAATTAGGATTTACATTTTAATTCTCAGATGTTATTTTGAAAGCTGAAATGTAAACAGATGGCAATAAATTTACCGCATTTTATTTTGTAATGTGAAAAATATTCATCTTTGATAGATGCAAAAATGTTGAAAACAATGAATAAATACCCTTTCTGGCCAGATGAAATACTTTGAAGATATATTTGTGATATGGGATTGCAATGAGTACCTTATTAACCTCAGTTTAAGTAACAGCAAGTAGAGTTGTCCAAACCTGTACTTGAGCTGAAAAGAAAGAAAAACAAACTACTCATAGTTTCCTTGAGGCATGCATTTTACTATGGCAAAGTGCAACAGGGGCGGTGCATTATATAGGTAATCTGGGTCTGCTTCAGCAAAACTAAGTAGATCATGAGCATTCTTCGAGGGGCAATGCAGAAGCTTTATATGGAGTGAAGGAGAGTTGGAACATTATTGAAACAAGTCTTCTCATTATTTCATTTTAGAAGTTTCATTCCTCAGCTGACTGCTGCTTCAGGAATGCAAGGTGATGGAAACAGACTTGGCTAGATGTTGGCTACAGAAGCAAGCAACTTTTGGCAGCCCAAATGGGGCAGTATAATGACAGCAACTGAAAATGTTTCATCTGTGAAAAGCAGGGTGACACTGTGTGCTGTGCCAGAGATGACCATATTATACAGCATCCCATCTGAGGCTGTATAACACATTCACCAGCCAGCCAGAGGTCCTCCTAGCTATGGCAGGGCCTGAACAACACACAGCACACCAGAGGGGCAATGCACAATCCAAAACAAAGAGAAAGAAAGAAGTATGAGAGAAAACAAGCAAAACACGCGTCTGTCGTGCACAAACCTTCCGGCTCTGTGTTCTCTTTGTGGTGTACTTGCTTGAGCGGGCAGCAGAAGATTTCGTGACACTTAGCCCACGAAGGGGGACTCTTTTTTTCTTAATTCCGCAGGATTGGATGGAATCTTGACGTAACATAATGTATTCCTGTGTGCCAGGGGGGGGCGTCATCCAGAACTGTGGTCACCACATAACAAAATGAACTCAAGTTAGAGCCTCAGAAAAAGCAGTGAATGTCTTAAATCAAATCTACTCCCAGGGAAGACTAAGAGAAACAACAGCCCTAAGAAAAGTTTCAAAGAAAAAACATCTAATAGCTTGGTGATTTTATTTTAATGGGCTTAGTTTAAAATACTAAAGCCTTGGGAATAGCTACTGGACTATATATATGCTAGTAAAATGAAAACAGCTGTTAAATCATACCCGAAATGCAAAAATGTATTTTAATATGGATACTCATGTTGTATCTAAATAAACACCATGTAAAATTTACAGGTTTTTCAGATTGAGATACAATATAAATATTTACAGGTTAAACTGGCTAATGTCCACCAATTATGGAGTGAATTAGCTTCTGTTTCATTTCTGGTCTGCTCCTGGTGAGGGTCTGACTTCCAAGCCGTATACACAGAGACAGACAGACAGAAGAATCAAAGGCACTGCTCTTTACTCTTTGATTTCCAAAGAGAACTGAATCGGTCGCAAATACTCTTCAGATGTTCAAAACCCCTTAATGAAGACAAGAGATTCCAAGTTGAGAGCCTACGAAGCAACACTTGGTCAAAGGATACCTTTTAGATTGTAAAAGAGTCAGGCCTGGTTTAATAATTTTGGCCTTAGATGTACACCAGTTTCCTCTCGGTCCACATTTTCTTTCTACGCCCTTTATAAGCTTCCTAAGTGTATCACTAGTGTTTTTGTATCACTAGTATTTTTGTATCACTAGTATTTGTATTCCCTGCAAAAGCAAGATATCTACCTTTATAGAGTCCACGACCACATTCCCTAGTCTGAAAACCTTCCAAGAAAATAGGCCCAAATTTGATCTGCATTTTCAAGAACAGGGAACTGACCGAGAATGAATTTTTTTTCTTTCACACCCTTCCCAATGAGGCCATTTCATTTAACAAGAAGTGAGTCAGTGACTCCAAGGCTGTGATTAATGACGAGCTGACTCATTCTACTCCCCGAAATGCATACACTTAACATGCATTTAGGAGGACTGATACCACTAGCAAGTTTCTTGTGTGGTGAATAATGCCGTGGTGTTGTAAAAAAAAAATAAATAAACAAATGGTGGCTGAATTTAGATGGGATCTGAAGCTTCTGTGTTGAGTAAAACATTCCTAGCTCATTGGCTGGGATCTTAAGGGATTTTAAGAACTTGCTTTCATGTTAAGGGAGAAATGGTATAAAAACCAACATAACTTTTAAATTAGTATTATGAATTTAGAACAAGTTCTTGATAGATTGCCTCTATGAGGAATTGTCTTCCTTTATAAGTCATTAAATTATGCAAGAAGTTGATGAATATTTTAGTCAGTTCTCTTTTGTTTTCCTAGCATTCAGCAGCAGCAATCAAAAAAATTATATAGACACATCACGATAGCTTTTTCTGGCAGAGAGTTCCCTTAATCTAGTAGGAATGTGACTATAACGTCTTAGAATCTCGGTTGTTGAATGCACATCTTTGCTAGCAACAGCTGCTATTCAAAACATTTGTAACCATTTCCTGCCATGAACAGATAGTTATGATAATATAGACACTCATCAAATTCCAGCATCACAGCTGAAGACAAATTCTAGTTCTACCATCCAAAATATTTAAATAAAACTCCCCAAATTGGAGGACTCTTTAAAAAAAGAAAAGCACCCACGATTATATAGAAACTGAGAAATTCCATTTTCATCCACTGCTGTATAGAAAAACCTGTTATAAGACTGAAGGACAATTGTGGAGGATAAGAAAGAAAAAAAATGACTTTTTGGACAATGCATAGGGAATTTGTTATTCAGAAGTACGTGACAAAATATTGGTAAATTGTCTCCCATTTTCATTGTTCAATACCAACAATGATGTCACAAATGGGCAATTTCTGGAGATTAATGGTGGGCTGAAGCTGATAGCATTTGGCTGACTCTCCAGCCACCAGCTTTTCCCAGCTGGTCATTAATTCCCAGAAAATGCCTTGAACTGCCGTCTTTATTGTTTAATTAGATACAACTGGTTATCTGTAATACACAACAAAATTCTAGTGAAAGCTACATGCTGACTGACACAGGAGCTAACCCCAAAATTTCATCATGATGGGAGAAACACAGAGGTCACAGAAGTGCAGGATAATTGCTTTCCACAAAAGTTCTCCCTGTCTTCTGCTCTTCTTCAAATTGAATTTAGCAAGTGCAAAGGGGCCAAGATTGGAGAGTGTTTAAGGAGCCATTGAGCAATAACCACAGGCACAGAACATTTCCTTGGAAATCGTGAACATCTGGGGAGTTAATGGGTCAGCTTTGGGGTGTCAGGATGTCCTAAACTCAATACCTCCAAATGTCAGTCAATTCAAGCAAAACACAGAAAAAGAAGAGTAGTCAATCAAAAGTAAGGCTTGATGTTATGTTGGCAAAAGAGCTAGAAACACCGAATTTTTAAAGCAGAATCATTGTATAGGCAACACATTACTGTGGCTTATAAAATCTTTGAAATTAGAGATATTTTGGGTGGAAATTAAAACTGTTATATCAAATCCACTCATTCCCAGGCTCCCTCTACTAGGAGAGTGGCTGTATGCGCAGTTGACAGCAGAAGGAATGAAGGAGGACTTCCGACAGGGACTCCAGTAGTAAGGCAGATGGGTAGCTTTGTTCTATTCCCTAAGAAGGTGATGAGGATGCAATGCATCCATGGGGTATCAGCTCTAGGAAGGGAAAAGGAGACTTGCAAAGAGCCCAGCCCATCAAAACAAGAAAGAATGGGCTTCTTTCTTTCCTGGCTTAGTCCAATGTTTTCTGTCATTTTCCCCAATCTGGTACGTTCCCTTCTTGCACATGACCTCTGTCCTCTGACAACCACTCTTGTGACTGTTCATTTGAACCACTTGTCCACTTTTCATTCAGTGACTACTGCTGTCCTACTCAAAAATAGATTTATCCAGTCTTGGAAGTGGACAAAAAATTCGAGTGATTAGGTAGACATTAGATTTATACAAAGCTCCCTTTCAGAGATTTCAGAGATTCAACTTTACTCTTCAACACAGATAAAGTGGTAAAAGTGGCTCATGATTTATTTCTGGTTCTGGGAGCCCCATGCTTTTTGAAAGGCTGCTGAGCCCCATGAGAACAGCTGCCAAACAATAGGCCTCTGGGGGAAATTTTCCCATATAGCCCGTGCCCCCAGCCTTGAAAACACAGCCCTCTCATTCAGGACTCCAAAGTCTCACAGGAGTAGTGTAGAGTAGGAGGCACACAAGTGCACACATGCAAATCCACACATCCACAGACACACAGACACTGACAGGTGGCATACTCAGACACAGAGGTGATAAGAATAAGTGACTTTAGTGGTGGGATGATAGTTATGAGCACCAATTATAAAGAGCTAGTTCCCATTGCAAATGTTGTTCCATTGACTAACCATTAGGAGGGCAAGCTTGCATCTAGGTTTAGTTTCTCAGCAGCAGCAGTGCTGTTCTGCCATTGCCCAGGTCAAGACAGGGTCAAGGAACAGTCATGGTAAGAGAAAGAGAGTTGACAGTTTAAGCCTGCAGACCTGGCCTAACGTACTCATGTTCACAGAAATACAGTATTTCCATTTCAAACTAGAGGTAAAGAAAGAACCTATCTATAGTAAACTTTAAATATCTGACTTTAATATCTCATAGAATAAAAAAAAAGTCCAATGCAATGTATCCTTTAAATATATTTTTGAACTAAATAAGTTAATTATTTATCTTCCTATATTTAGAATGTCTTGCTTAACTCTATAAAAGTTCTTGATTTACTCTATAAAAGTTGTATCAATGGATATAACATTGGCCTCATAAAACAGCGACCTAAATATTTAGTACATGACAAACACTGATGGAATCCTCTATGTCATTTCAAGCAAAATTTCTTTAGAATAATTTAATGCTACTCCTTTGTTTTAAAACACAAGGAAAATAAATCTCAGGAGGAGAAACAACTTTTTAAAAGTCATGTAGTAAATCATTGAAAAGCCTAGCCTATAACCTGGATTTGAGTGTGTTTGTCAGCAAGTCTAAAAGTAAGACAACTTAGGCCAGGTGTGACTCACGCCTGTAATCTCAGCAGTTTGGGAGGCCAAGGTGGGTGGATCACCTGAGGTCAGGAGTTCGAGACTACTCTGGGCAACATGGCAAACCCTCATCTCTACTAAAAATACAAAAATTAGCCAGGCATGGTGGCGCACGCCTGTAATCCCAGCTACTCGGGAGGCTGAGACAGGAGAATTGCTTGAACACGG
The DNA here is from genome assembly GCA_036589455.1 of Ateles fusciceps. Classification (NCBI taxonomy): domain Eukaryota; kingdom Metazoa; phylum Chordata; class Mammalia; order Primates; family Atelidae; genus Ateles; species Ateles fusciceps. The sequence goes on from JAZHEH010001915.1 coordinate 370,660, forward strand.
GAGGCAGAGGTTGCAGTGAGCCGAGAATCACACCAATGCACTCCAGCCTGGGTGACAGAGTGAGACTCCATTTCAAAATAAGACTACATTTCAAAAATAATAATAATAAACTTATAAAATAAAGTAAGACAACTTTGTAAAAGCATCAATATATATTGGGTTCTTCAGTATTTTTAGCTTCAAAGATTACCCAGTTTCCAAAAACTTTTCCTTTATTCAAAGACAGAAAAGCAACCAGAGACAGCCTAGGAAACTATTTTGACAATGCCACAGAGGTAGCTGCTCACTCATCATGCCACTGTAATTCACAAGGTTTGCTGGCTTCAATCTGGAAGCAGTTAACAAGCCCTCAATTATTTAATGATGCTGCTTTTGGCCTTTAAATTAACTCTTCCAAAAGATAACTCAACATAATTAATGAGATATGATTTTAAATCAAAGCAAATCTGAGATCACCAAGGCCACAGCAATGTAGACAGCAACAGGACTACCAATCAAAATTATTAGACACATGTTAGTGACTCCAACAAGAAAATACTTTAAGAATCTATGAAACAGAAAATATGGCAAAATATACAGATTATCAGACGTTCTGACCTAATCAGAAGAGGAAAAAAAATGGAGTAATTACAGCAATTAAGTCTTCCATGTCACTGAGAACCTGTCATGCTGAAAAGTGCATTCAACTCACAGGATGTGTTAGCCCAAGACCTCCATTTTGCCTCCCAACTAACCATCTACTTATCTCTACATAAGATTTAAGTTTTACTGCCACCATGGACACTATGAGGTTAGCAGGTTTAAACGTACATGAGTAATTTAAGTAAAAAATTCACTGAATGGAATAGATCAATGCAAATGGTCATTTAATTTTTGGCCAAGGTAGAAACAACTTTTAAATGTTCCTGGAAATTTCAGTTACCTTCTCCCTTGCAACGTCCCTGATTTTCCAAGCATTATCTAGGTCTTCATCCATCCTATGTTTCATCAGGCTAATTTGCTCTTTTCATGGGTAGAAATGAAATGCAAGCTCCCTACCATGATGGCCCCCCACCTCCTGAATTTTATTGTATGCCTCTCTCTGGCTCACATTAGCTTTCCATTAGTCCCTAGAATATGCCACGCTTTTCTCCTGCCTTAAAGCCTTGTACCCCTTTTATGTCCTTAAAGTGGCCCCTTTGTGTCCTCTTCAGGGTTCCACTAAAATGTTACCCCCTCAGAGATGTCCTTTTAGCCACCTTAGGGAGATTTCAATTGATCACAATTTTGTAATTACACACATATATACATGTATATGTATTTCTCTCTTGTCTGACTCTCCTGACAAGAATATAAGCCACCTGAGCCAGAGACATTATATGTCTCATTGACCATTTATATGTGGGATCTAGGATAGTGCTCACTCATAATACACATAAATAATTGTCTTTGACCAGTTCAGCCTTCTCACAATGCTAAGGCATATGGTCAGCTCCCTCTCCTGACTCTTAATTTCCATATATGCTTTAAGAAATTTATCTTGTGGTGCCTTGGGAGCAGGTTTTTGGTTATTATCATGGGCTTTAAGTAAAAAGTTAGATGATCATTATTTTCACATGTATCATTTCTCCACAACTTGAATGTAAGCTCCCAGGGCAAGAACCAAGTTTAAGTCTCTTTTGTGATCATTTTTGCTTTCCTAATGGCCTGCAACACTTTTGATATAGTTGTTTTGCATGCACAGAATGAGCCCCTTCTAGGGATAGTCATGCCCACATTGAAGGTGTGTGTTATGAAGGGGTAATATATGAAGAGTCTAGCTCATTGCCTGGCACCTAGTAGGCACAAAGTAAATGGTAGCCTGCAATGGAGGAGACACTGTCCCTGCCAGAGATGAAACTGTTGAGCAATGCAGTCTGGTAGTTGGGAAACCAGGAGCCTCATCCTGACTTGATGTTTTCTGTCTAACCTTTAGAATGGCGTTTCACCTATGTGAGCCTCAGCTGCCTCATTTCAAAAATAAGGGATTTAGACTAGGTCAGGGTTTCTCAACACTGGAACTTTTGACATTTGAGGCCTAATAATTCTCTGTTGTGAAGTGCCGTTTTGTCCATTGCAGGATGTTGAGCTGTATCCTTAGCCTCTACTCACTAGATACCAGTAGTACTGCTCCCCAAAGGTGTGACAACCAAAAAATGTCTCCAGACACTGTCAAATTCCCCCTAATCCCTGCCCTGAAAACTGAAAGCAAAATTGCATTATTTTGAGAATCACTGGACTTGATGGGTAAAGCCCCTTTGGTCTACAAACCTCTTCGTGAAGAGCTAGCGCCAATCTTGGAGACACTTCTGTGACCCTCAAAGATGCTCAGCATCCTGCAAGGACTCAGCTCCCTTCATTCCGGGGAATTTGACCCATATAATGAAGACCAGGAAGAGAGGAGAATGCACTAGTGTGCACATCAACCTCCCAGGTAACAGAACACCTCTGACTGGCAAAACATGAAGCACCACTGCTACACATCAGTGAGGTCTTTACTCAGCATACGGCAAAGACTTTCTCTACTGAGTGGCATCAGTTGGCCACTCTGTGAGTAGCCTAGGGGCCCAGCCAACCACAGACCTGGCTTAGGTGGGAACGAGAAGCAAGAAGGGGAGGTTGGGGGTCCCTCTTTCACCTGATGTATGCAGCTTCCTCAAAGCCCAGCCTTTCCATCAGCCAAAGGCCCATGTGGCCAGGGAGGATGATAGTCCCCTCCTGAAGACAGAAATAGCTTCACTTGAGAAGAAAAGTGCAGCTTCTACCAGAAAAGCAGTCTTCCAGAAGTCCTCTGCCCCTGCATGAATGACATATATTTCATCTGTGCTACAATTTCAAACAGATAAGAAAGATATGGTAAGATTAGAGAGGAGTGCATTCCACCTTAGAATACTGGTTATTGTGGTACATCTCAATAGTACCGTCAGGAGAGTGACACCAGCTTGTTATGTTCAAGTTTTATAGCTTTATCTCATTGTACTCCCTTTCCATAAACGTTGTTCAAGTCCAATTCAAGCTTAAGCGAGCCTCACGGTCACCTAGAGGGCTGGTTGAAACTGATTGTGGACCCCACCCAAGAGTTTCTAATTGAGGTGGTTTGGGATGGAACTTGAGAATCGGCATTTATAACAAGTTCCCAGGTGGTGCTGATGCTGCTGGTCAAGGATCATACTTAGAATGGAGAACGACTCTCCCAAGCTATTTGTTTTGTCTCTCCCAGCTTTTCTGCCTCTATGCATCCTCCTCTGCCCAGTACAAATGAAATCTAAGCCAGTGGTTCTCAGTTGTGGTTTAGCATTAGCATCACCTGGAGGATTTTTAAAAACTAAAATACCCATGTTGCCACACCAGACCAATTAAAGCAGAATCACCTGGCTGAGGCCTGAGCACTGGTAGGTTTCAATGCTCCTCAGATAATTTGACTACAGAGCCAAGGTTGAAAATGCCTACTCTAACTAAAGCCTTTCTTTACTCTCTCCCAGTGACAATTCCTCTTTTCTCTCTCTGCCCCCCCACCCCGCTGCTGCTCCTTCCCCCGCCCCCTCTCCCCGTCTCTCTTCGGAGGGGAAGGCTCTGGCCCATGATTATCCAATTATTTGCATTTCTTCCCACACTCAGCCTGCGCTTTGCAATGGTGCTGTTCACTGTGTAAAACTATACAGCAGCACAGATCTCTACACAGCAGCCCTGTTCCAGACTCATCTACCACGGTGGTTTGCTTGCTCAGAGTTCTATAGCATTAATCCGACCCTGCCCTGTGTTCTCATTTTTAAAAATGAGCATTCTCTTGACTAGTTTTGTTGAATTGAAAAAAATCAAATTCAATTCTTCCAAATATCCCTCAAGATCTTAGATTAGCAAGAAAATCAGGACCTAGAACATGCGTCTGCCCTGGAGCCGGCCTATGACGTTGTATCTCTCTACTCTCATCCCTCCTCACTTGCTCCCCACCCTTAGGGTCCTTACAGAACAATTTCAAACTTTATATAAGCTGCAATCTGGAGCAGTCCAAGCTTGCAGTCACAAAACAAAATGGTACCAAGAACTCACTGGAAACCTTGTTGGTGAATGTCTAGTTAAATACACTGGACATTCTTTTATGGCATCACAGAAAAGGGGACTGAGGCTACATTTTCCAGAAATTGTTTCCTTGAATCTTGTAATTCAGTGGTTCTTTACCCTAGCTGCATATCAGAATCACCTGGGGAACTTTAATAAAATGCCCATGTTTGGGCCGCACCTCCAGAGATTCTGGTTTAATTGGCCTACAGTGGAGTTTTGGCCTTAGTAGTTTAGAGTTCCCAAGTGGTTCCAAGGTGAAGTGAGGGTAGCAAACCAAAGTGTCTATTTCAAGAACCAAAAGAAAAAAACATGAATGTATGCACAATTAAGTGCAAAGCAGATGTTTTTCTGAGCTTAGAAGAAAGGGCTTTAGAAGAAACTAGGACTTGAAAGTGTCAGCCCCCTTCATCAAGCAAGGAATCCAAATGGATTTTCTCCTCTCTTAAGAAGAAAGTTTCAAAAACCTTGGGCGATGTGGCACACTATACTGGCAACGGCCTTATAATCCACCTATCCTGCTTTCAAATCACAGCTCTGACCCTGTCCACCACCACCACCATTTACCACCACTGTGACCTTGGGCAAGTCCTGTGTACTCTTTGAGGCTTCATTTCCTCAACCATAAGATGAGATGATAGCTATTGTTAAATGTAAATTCTGGACCAGCTTTGTGGTTTTCACCTAGCAGCTTGTTAGAAATGCAAACTTGCAGCCCTGCTAAGTCCAGATCAGCAGAATCAGAACGTATTTTCGCAAGGTTCTGAAGGGACTGCTATGTACATTAAAATCGAGATGCACATTGCATAGTAGCTAGCACACAGTCACATAGTCAGTAGTAAGTAAGGTTAATTCCCTTCTCTTCTGAGGCCAAACATTTTATCTATCCTCCCTAAATATTAACGAAGGCTGAATTCAAGTTAATGTGAAGGTGTTTCCACTCCCACCACCCACAAAGAATTGTCAACCACTTACATTCTTGCTGGTCCAGAGAAGGCCTCACACAAACTTCACTTTAGTTTTCTAACAAAAGTAGGAGAGATGACTCAGGGGAGAAAAAGATGGCTGTACTGCTTATGAATTATCAAATTGACTAACAGTATTTCTTTCAAAATGCTGTCTGCAATTTCGTGAGAATGTTTAATATGTGACTGGCTTCATTGAAAAATGTTATTTGGTCTCACTCATTTTGCTTTAAATGCAAAGTGCCTCTGGCCACACTGTCCGAGGAACTGAATCATCTAGGCAGCCTTTAAAGATTATTTACATATTGATTCTAGGCATTGTTTTTGCACAAAATTTTGCCTCTTTCCCCATGCATAATTATGGAGGTCACTGCCAAGATTTCACGCAAAGGTTGCCAGAAAACTCACTGCCCTATGCATGATTTTCCAGCCAGCTGTGCCCTATGTGTATGTATGTGTGTGTGTATGTGTGTGTGTGTGTGTGTGTGTGAGGAGAGAGAGAGAGAGGCTGGACACACACTTGAGTTTAGTAACTATTAGTATAGAAACTCCAGTTAGGCTCACAGAGTAATGTCATAGTTACTCATATAAACTTTCTTGCCTGAAATCTTTTCAGCCTTTGATCTTAACACCTTTCTCAGGCAACATTATAGGCTAAATTGTTAAAGAAAGCCTATTTTCTTCTCTCAGTCTTTTCAATTTTTGGAGTATCAAAGCTCAGAGGACCGAGGTTTCCTCACCAATATACAATAGAATGCATTCTCAGGCATTACACTCCTGTCTTCCCAGAAAATGTGCTCATCAACACCACATCTCTTCACATGGCATGCTAGAAGAACCCTGCACTATTCTTGGTCACTATCCCCTTCATAATTTTGGTTTGTGTTGCAAACCTAATCTCTGATCAAAATTTCATGGGTCAAAGGAGAATTTTGGTCCTGATGGTTGCCCCGAAGTCTCCAGAGATGTGTTCAGAGCTCCCTGCCTCATGAAGACCTCACCTCATGGACTCTGTTGACAGCCAGAAATTCCTTGGCTCTAGTGCTAGTGGCAAAAAACTTATACTGCAATGTTGCTTAAAAATTATATGATTGGGAGAGTGATCAATGCCAGCATGTACACCTCCACCTTTTCATATCCACTCCCCAAAGGTATCTGAGTAGTAAACTCATTTTACTTTAATAGGAAATATTTTTATTTTCAAGCAGGGAAGGTTCTCTTTTTCTTTTTCTGCCAATGTTCTATGATCACATATGCTTCTATCACCTATTGGTGCTTTTCTCCCATGCCCAGGAGCAATGGTGAAAATTCACTCAAGTACATTAACAACCCATCTTGACTGACCTTTTCTCAGAAACCATAAAGCAGATATCAATAGGTGGGCTGATCTATAGGAACCATTTCTGAAATATGATGAAGTATGTATAACATTTTGGCTTTGTGCTACCTGGCTTTCCATGTGATGTGGCTGTGCCAGTTATGAGAGTAGTAGCAAAAGAGGGGGAGAAAGTAGAGAGGAAGGGATGTAGGAGAAGTTCTTCCAATTGATCACACTATGAATCCTTAGATCCCTCTTGTTTAATGTAAAAAATGCACTGGTAAAATCCTTCTCTCCCTAGATAGTCACAAGCTGCACTCAAGCTCATCAAAAGGCAGTTAGTTCAATTTGGCCACAACATCATATTCATCAATTTGCAAGCTCAAATGGTCAACACCTCCACGAAATGCATTTCTCTACCTATATGCAGTGGAGGAGTTTGTCCTCCTTAGATATTTAAAAGAAGCACATTTTTAGCTAATAGAAAACACTAGAACATAACTCTCAATTACGATAGTTGAAATCCAGAAAACAATTCTAGTAGAGAAAGAAATATTCCAACTAAATGGGTGCTTTTCTTTGCATTCTTGCCTGCCACAGATTCTAATTCTCCATTCAGTAAATAGAGCTGGTGTTTCTTTTGAGGGAGGCTGTCTTTGCAGGGATTACAGATGGAAGAATATATTGTGCCAGGTTAGAACCCACTCCAAATTTGTTTGAGAAGAACTTCAAAGCAAATGGTATTTGAGTTTGTTTACTCTTGGCAGCATTTCTATTTAAGAAAAAGGCATTATGACTTCTTTGAAAGCCTCAAGCCATCAAATGTCCTTAAAATAGCATTTAATGATGGAAGTATAAATGAATTACAAACACTTACATTTAACTCCCTCTCATTCCCTATAAACCTAGCTTAGCTGGTTAACTGAGGTTTTAGCAAAAGAGCACTTGGCCTCGTTTATCTTATTAAAGGTAACGTCTTCCACATTGAGCTTTAAGCTGCGTTTGATGCTTAGATCCAGAACATTAGGAATTATTACATTATTTTTTAAGTAGTAAAATAGAGTTCTTGATATATACCATACACTTTTACATGTCATTTTTAATATTCATAGCAACTCATGTTCCCATTTAACACAGAGAAAACTGAATGTCAAAGAGGTTACAACATATCCCAAGTAACCCAGCTATCAAGATGCAGAGCTGATTCAAACCCAGGTCTGCATGCCTCACAAACCTATATTCTTACCAACTATCCCATATCTTCTATTTGTTTGCATATCTCTGAAAGGCTGAATAATGGTCCTCAAAAATGCCCATGTCCTAAATCCCTGGAACCTATGACTACGTTACCTTAAGAATGCAGATGAAATTAAGGTTGTTACTCAATTTACCCTTAGATGGGGGATATTAGCCTGGATTATCCAGTTAGGCCCAATGTAGTCACATGAACTCTTAAAATCAAAAAGAGAGAGGTAGAATAATGGAGCAAAGAGATTAAAGGAAAGAAGATGCAGGAGGGAACAAAAGTTTGAGGGGACTAAGCCTGCCATTGCTGGCTTTGGAAATGTAGGAAGGGAGCCATGTGCCAAAGAGTACACATAGTCTCTAGAAGCCAGGGATAGCCCTCAGTTGACAGCGAGCAAGAAGGATGAATTCATGTCCTTTGCAGGGACATGGATGAATCTGGAAACCATCATTTCTCAGCAAACTGACACAAGAACAGAAAACCAAATACCGCATGTTCTCACTCATAGGTGGGTGTTGAACAATGAGAACACATGGAGGGGGAACATCACACACTGGGGTCTGTTTGGGGGTGAGGGGCTAGGGAAGGGATAGCGGGGGGTAGGGAGACTGGGGAGGGATAACATTGGGAGAAATACCTAATGTAGGTGACGGGGGTATTGAGGCAGCAAACCACCATGGCATGTGTATACCTATGTAACAATCCTGCAAGATCTGCACATGTACCCCAGAGACTTAAAGTATAATAAAAAAAAGAAAGAAAAAGAAAAAAATAATCTTACATTTTACAAGCTTTAATATGCCCTGTATTTTCATTATAAATTAGTTCCAAAAAAAAAAAAAAAAAAAAAAAGAAAAGCAGAGATCTCCCATTCTGCAAGAAATTGAGTTATGCTAAGGATCAAAAGGATCAAGGAAACAGATTTTCCCCTAGAATCTCCAGAAAGGAACACAGCCCTTCCAAGATCTTAACTTGGGCCTAGGAAAATGGGGTGTCTAACTTCCGACCTACAGAAATGTAGGATAATTGATTTGTGTTGTTTGAGGCCCTAAGTTTGTGGTAATGTGTTATGGCACCAATAGGAAACTAATGAAATGTTCAAACCTCGATACTGAAAACCTAAATAGGTTTTTCAAGTCCACATACCTTCTATAGTTATAACAATAACCAAATATTGTATGCAGAATTGACACAGCTTCACTGTCTTTAACCTGAGAAGAAAACATACACACAAAGATGCTTCCTTTGAGGTTTTTATTTTCCATTCCTTCTCATCACACTACCTTTCAACATTCTTTCAACAAATGTTTATTGGAAATCTACTGTATGCCAGGCACTATTAGCAAAGCATAACAGTATATAGCAGATGAGGGGGAACAGACAAAATTCTTGCTTTCATACAGTTTACACATTTGAGGGTGGTGAGGAGTAAAGAAACAGTAAGCAAATCGTTAAGCTGAGACCTCCAAGGACATTGAGTCACTGATTGGAAAGAAGTTGCTCTGAATTGCTGCTCAGATCCACCTAAGTGAGAAATAGCAATTTATGAGTTAAGTTCCTAATGTCTCAGTTAGCTTTCTGCTACTGCAGTATAATTTAGCCCAATCTACATAATATAAGAAGGGCTCACTAAGATGGAGAAATTGGCACAGAGGCTTGGAGGAGAGGTGCAGAAGAGACTGAGCCATAGACATATCCAGGAGAAAACAGTTGCCAGTAGAGGTATCAAAAGTGTAAACGTCCTGAGATAGGAGTGTGAGTTGCTGTTTCGTAGAAGATGAGGAAGATCAGTATGGCAGGAATTGAGAGATAGAAGAAGAGAGAGGTAGGAGATGAGGCCAGAATGGTAACAGGAAGCCTGCTCATGTAGGCTATTGTAACGGCTCTGGCGTTAATTCTGACTGACGTGCAGCCACTGGATGGTGTCAGGCAGAAGAATGATGTGAGCTGGCTTATGTGTTCAAAGGCTCAGTCTTGCTGCTATGTAGAGAACAGACTCCAGGGGGCAAAGATGGAAGCAGAGACTGGTTAGGAGGCTACTGCTTTAATCCAAGCAATAGTAATCCAAGCAACAGTAGGACCAGTGGCAATTGTGTAGATGGGAAGAAGTAGTTAGATTCTGGTTATACACACTAGGAATATAAACTCTGATGAACAGAAGTCATGCCTGATGGCAGGCAACATCTAATGATACTATTTAATATAGATAACCTTTGATAATAATAATTCCCTAGGATATACATTTCAAAGAGAGAAAATAATTACTATGGATTAGCTAACTGTACTCTTTGGGCAAAGAGGGAGAGACATCTTACACTTAGCTGTCTCCTGTAGTGTCTCATTGCACTAAATACATCTATGTAGAATGTGATCAAATAGGTACTCAGCAAATATTAACATTGCGGAGAGTATTGATGGCAGTGATGGAAATGATGATGGGCAGTTTGCAAAACAACATCCTTGAAAAATTGATTCTCTAGAACCCCTATGCCCTTCTTGTTTCTGTCTTCCAGATCAACCTAAATCAGCTAAGCTCTACTCCTTACTGTATAAGTCACATCATCTGTGTGAGTCCAGATTTTCTCAACTGAAGTTGACCAGATGATCTCTATTCTTTTTCAGAGCTTGCATGGGGCAGGGGGTTCTTCTGTCTTCTTGATATTGTTTTTATATGAAGCTCACTAGCACAACAATGCTGGCTTCCCTCTGGCCCATCATTCACTCTTTTCTGGAAGTGGCAGACTGACTGGTGATGTTTTAAGAGATGAAATAGCATTCCTAGCTCAGCACCTTCCTTTTTTCTTTCTCCTTGGGAGTCAGCTCATAGGAGAAAGCATTCATTCTGCTCTGCTCATTTACACCTTAAGTTTGTAGGGGAGAGGGCCTGTGTGACAAGTGAGGGGTGGAGAGGGAGACAAGGGTCTGCTGTCACTCAGGGTTTTCTGTGGCCAAGTGAATATGTCTATCTAATTGCTTTTTATACATTGTTCTCATTTTACTTCTTAATTTGTTTGCAACTTAGGCAGAGGGAGAAAAAGAATCTTTTGAGGTTTTTTGTTCTCCCCTGCCACAACTTTGAGCAATATCTATGAATGCTCAGAATCATGGCCTTCATAGTATTGGAGAGCCTAAATCCTCTACAAAATGTAAAGCTTTGCTGGCCAATTTGGCTCTGGCTTCCGATGTTTCATGATCCAGATCAGTACCAGGAGAACTTCACTACAAGACCAGAAAAAAATTGGAAGGAGGAATGATAAAACCACCATGTAGAGGGAAAGAGAGAGGTGAGGGAATGCTGATTTGCTCCTTCGCAGATGGAAAGTACAGACTGCCACATTAATTTAAAAACCTGCTGCCATGGAAATCACTAGTTATTGACTAAAGTTCCTGTAGTCCCACAGGAAGCTCTGTCAAAATCCCTATTTCAAAGCAGCAATAAGGACATGGGGAAGATAATGCAAGTCATACATGAGAACAGGAAAACTAATGCAAAGGGGAAATAAAGCTTGTGAATTCATTCTTCTTGAATTGCATTGTAGTCATGTCCACACTGGGAGGCAGCACAAACTTCCCAGATCTTACCTCCCTGTCTTTTCCAATGGCCCCTATCAGTGAGTCTCTCCTGAAATGCCTCTGATTTTCCCATTAATTACTCATGTTGAGAAACCTGGTCATTTGAAGAGTGTTTGTTGGTGTCTTCCAGAAATTAAAACATGCCAATTTCCACAAGCTTGAAAAATGTTATCTGGAGTAAAACTATTTCCCAATTCTCATACTAAAGACAGCTCTCTGCTTCCTCCTTAATGGACAATTAAGTAGAGTTTAAGATTAGACTCAAGAAAGCCAGGGCAAAAAGTTCCATATAAATTATCTCCCAGCCAATTAGATGTTTAATTGTTGAGTGGTGGAAGAGATACTTTTAGAGTTTTTATGAAACGCAAAATGATTGCAATCCCTTTTAGGAGTTTGTCTAGGAGCAATTCTTTCTTCTCTTTTTTTCCCCAATGGCTTTTTGTAACACCTGTTTAACTGACAACCTCTCAAAGGCAAGCTTAATATATATGAGATATTCTAAGATACTCAAGACATTACTTGATGTAAGTCTCTATCTGCCAAAGAGATCTTGAGGTGAAGTTATGGCAACTTTGAAAAAAATGTTTTGGGCAAGAGAACAGGATGGGTCTCACTCAAATCTAGGAAGCAACAATAATCATGGATTGATTCACATGCAATTTTGGGTTGTCAGCCTTCTTCAGCAGGCCATTTCTCTCTAAGTTCCTCTTTCTCTGCAGGGAACATGGGGAGTTCCTTACCAAATTCCTGGGCAGCAGAAGAGTAACATGGTTCTCCTTTTGATATCTATGCTTATATCGGTTCTATTGAATGCAGAAAGTGGCAGAGGCAAATAGACAGAGGAGGCAATAGGCATGCCTAGCTGGGAAACTACAGGCAGCCTCTGGCCTCTCTCTGTACTTAGCTTCATATTAGCCTCTTTGCTCCTGAGAAAGTGCAGCTTGCTTCTCTTCTCTTCTCTTCTCCCAGCAGCTCACTGGAAACACACAGCTTAAAACCTTGTAAACACACCTGTAATGTACTCCAGCAACAGATTCAGGAACAGCCTGATGAAGGCCACTCATCCTTGACTCTGGTTTATTGGAATAGCAGAAACTGGATGAGACCATTTGTCATAATAACTGAATTAGTGCCACTTGTTAGAGGAAAAGACATGAGATTACTGCATGATGGCTAATTTTATTGTTAACCTGACTGGGCCATGTGGTCCCAGATAGTTGGTCAAACATTATTCTAGGTATGCCTATGAGTGTGTGTGTGTGTGTGGTGTGTGTGTGTGTGTGTGTGTGTGTGTTTTATTATACTTTAAGTTCTGGGGTACATGTGCAGAATCTGCTGTTTTGTTACATAGGTATACACATGCCATGGTGGTTTGCTGCACCCATCAACCCCGTCATCTACATTAGGTATTTCTCCTAATGTTATCCCCTCCCTTAGCTCCCCCCACCCCCTTACTATCCTTCCCCTAGTCCACCACCCCTCAACAAGCTCCAGTGTGTGATGTTCCCCCTCCCTGTGTCCATGTGTTCTCATTGTTCAACACCCACTTATGAGGGAGAACCTGTGTTGTTTGGTTTACTATTCTTGTGTCAGTTTGCTGAGAATGATGGTTTCCAGATTCATCCATATCCCTGCAAAGGACATGAACTCATCCTTTTTTATGGCTGCATAGTATTCCATGGTATATATGTGCCATATATTTTCTTTATCCAGTCTATCCTTGATGGGCATTTGGGTTGGTTCCAAGTCTTTGCTATTATGAACAGTGCCGCAATGAACATACCCTGTGCATGTGTCTTTATAATATGAATGATTTATAATCCTTTGGTTATACACCCAGTAATGGGATTGCTGGGTCAAATGGGTATTTCTATTTCTAGGTCTTTGAGGATTATCACCACACCTGTCTTCCGCAATGGTTAAACTAATTTACACTCCCACCAACAGTGTAAAAGTGTTCCTATTTCTTTCTCCACATCCTGTCCAGCATCTGTTGTCTCCAGATTTTTTAATGATCACCATTGTAACTGGCATGAGATGGTATCTCAGTGTGGTTTGGATTTGCATTTCCCTAATGACCAGTGAGGATGAGCTTTTTTTCATATGTTTGTTGGCTGCATAAATGCCTTCTTTTGAGAAGTGTCTGTTGAGATCCTTCACCCAGTTTTTGATGTTTTATTTTTCTTGTAAAAATTTGTTTAAGTTATTTGTAGATTCTGGATATTAGCCCTTTGTCAGATGCGTAGATTGCAAAAACTTTTTTCCCATTCTGTTGGTTGCCAGTTCACTCTAATGATAGTTTCTTTTGCTGTGTAGAATCTCTTTAGTTTAATTAGATCCCTTTTGTTTATTTTGGCTTTTGTCACCATTGCTTTTGGTGTTTTAGTCATGAAATACTTGCCCATGCCTACGTCCTGAATGGTACTGCTTTCTTTTAAATCTGTAAACTGAGTAAAGCAGATTGCTCTCCATAATGTAGGTGGGCCTCACCCATCAGTTGAAGGCCTGAATAGAACAAGAGGACCGACCCTCTCCTAAGTAAGAAATAATCATTTCTTCCTGGTGACCTTTGAACTGAGTCATCCTCTTTTCTCTTGCCTTCAAACTTGAACTGAAACATTGGTTCTTCCTGTGTCTTAGGACTGTCTGCCAAATGGACTAGAAATACATCATCAGCTCTGTTGTTTCTCATGCGTTTGGACTTGGATTAGATATACACAGTCAGCTCTTCTGGGTCTCTAGCTTGCTAATTCTGCACATCTTGAGACTTGCCTACCTACATAATCATGAAAGGTTGATTTCTTCTTTTTCTCTCTTTTTTTTTTTTTGAAACAGAGTCTTGCCCTGTCGCCCAGGCTGGAGTGCAATGCTGTGATCTCAGCTCACTGCAACCTCTGCCTCCCAGGTTCAAACTATTCTTCTGCCTCAGCTATTTGTTATCAAGAAATTAGAAATTATTGCAACACAACAATTTTTAATTTTGATATAATCCCAATTTTACTTCTGTTGCTCATACTTTTGCTATAATATCTGAAGAATCCACTGCCAAATCCAAATTCATGAAGAATTACCCTTACATTTTCTAAGAGTCTTATGGTTTTAGATCTTATATTTAGATATTGGTCAACATTAATTAATTTTTGTATATGGTATGAGGTATGCATTCAATTTGCATGTGGAAATCTCGTTGACCCAGCAGCATCTGTTAAAGAAACTGTTTCTCCGTTAAGTTGACTTAGCACTCTTTCAAAAATCAATTAATAGATGTATGGGCTTATTTTTGGAATCTCAATTCTATGCTATTAGTCTATATGTCTATCTTTATGCCAGTATCATACTGTTTTGATTTCTGTACTTTAAAGAAAATTTTGAAATCTAGAAGCATGAGTCCTCCAACTTTTGTTCTTCTTTTTCATGATTGGGGTCTATATAGGAGGCCCTTGTAATTCCATATGATTTTGAGGATTAGCTTTTCCATTTCTGTAAAAAATGCTATTGGAATTTTGATAGGGATTGCACTGAGTCTGTAGATCACTTTGGGTAGTACTGACATCTTAACAGTATTAAGTTTTTATATTCATGAACACAGGATGCCTTTCCACTAATTTAGGTTATTAATTTCTTTCAGCAATGTTTTATAGTTTTCAGTGTACAAGTCGTACCTCCTTCGTTAAATTTATTCCTAGGTACTTTATTCTTGTAGGTGTTATAAGTGGAACTTGTTGTCCTTAATTTCCTTTTCAGATTGTTCATTATTGGTGTATAGAGACACAACCAAATTTACACGTTGATTTTGCACCCTGCAATTTTGCTCATTTTTTTTATTAGCTCTAGTAGCTTTCTTGTGGATTCCTTGGAATTTTCTGTATAGAGTATTATATCACATGCAAATTTATTCTTCCTTTCCAATTTGGTAGCAGGTAATCCTGGCCTCAGTGAATGAATTAAGAAGTGTTCTCTCCTCTTTTATTTTATGGAAGTGTTTAAGCAGGATTGTTGTTAATTCTTCTTTAAATGATCGGTAGAATTCACTAGCAGAGTCATCTAGCCCTGGACTTTTTATTGAGTAGTTTCAAATTACTGATTCAATCTCCTTACTTGTGGTCAGTTTATTCAGATATTCTGTTTTTTTCATTATTTATTCTTGATAGGTTGTGTGTTTCTTAAAAGTTTGAACATTTTTGTCTAGGTTATCTGATTTGTTGGCATATAGTTGTTCATATTATCTTCTTTGTTTATATTTACATTTCTGTAAGGTTGGTAGTAATATCTCCACTTAGAGTCTGATTTTTGTTATTTGTATCTTCTCTGTTCTTTGCCAATCCAGATAAAGTTTTCTCAATTTCTTGGATCTTTTCAAACAACCAACTTCTGATTTCATTGATTTTCCCTACTGTTTTTCTCTATTCTTTATTTCAAAAATCTCTGGTCTAATCTTTATTATTTCCTTCCTCAGCTTGTGTTGGGTCTAGTTAGTTCTTTCTATAGTTTCTCAAGGTGCAAAGTTAGGTTATTGATTTGATATCTTTCTAAATTTAGGTATTTACATTTTTAATTTCACTCTGAATAGTCCCTTTGCTATAACCCATAATTTTTGGTATGTTGATCGGTGTTTTCATTAATCTCAATGTGTTTTCTAATTTCTACTGTGATTTCTTTTTTAGGCAATTGGTTGTTCAAGAGTGTGTTGCTTAATTCCCACATATTCCTGAATTTTCTAGTTTTTCTTCTATTATTGATTTCTAGTTTCATTCTATTGTGGTTGGAGAAGATACTTTGGATGATTTAGATCTTTTTTAAAATTCTGAGACTTATTTTGTAACCTAACATATGGTCTATCCCTAGATAATGTTCCATGTGCACTTGAGAAAAAAATGTTTATTCTGCTGTTGTTGGGTGGAGTGTTCTATATATGCCTGTTAGGTCTAGTAGGTGTATAGTGTGATTCTATTTAATAGTCATTTTCTGAGAAGAAGTTTGGCATTATCAGGTTGGAATCAAATAACTTTCTCAAAATAATTAACTTTCTTCTATCATCTATCCTCAAAGACCCCCAAATTCTTTAGATAACCAACAAAACCTTTAGCTCCCCCACTAAGTAAGCTGTTATATCAAGGGAAGCATGGTTTTGTTTTATACGTCAGGAAACTCAAGCCATACAAGATAAACTAGCTGTTAACCTCAGCTCTTATTTTATAGGACTCACGAATGGGGCTGGTTTCAGTACAGAGTGTATCTGTTTAGTGCAGCACACCAGTGATTCCCCAAACTTTCTTCAATAGCTGAACCCTTTGTTCAAATAAACTCTTGCATGGAAACTCAGTAAATATACTTGTTTGAGGAAGGGTTAAACAGGAATCCCTGCTAGCTTTTCTCCTTCCCCTTCCCCTCCCTCAAGCCTCCCTCTTCATCCCAGAGGTTTTGAAAACCTCTGCCCTAGATCACAGGCTTTGAGGCTAGGAGAAAAGATATAGAAGCCTGCCCCAGAAAACTTGTCTATTCTCTCTGCTTCTAGGACAGTGGCAGCACCACTTGCCTATGGAATACTGTCAGGCACATAAGTAGATATGATGTGAAGAGAAACACAGACACATGGCTCAAGCAAATTACAGTGTTGTCATCGCTGTCCAAGACTTGTATTAGATTCAACAAAGAGGTTTTCTGCTGCTGTGCCAGCCCTGCATTTCACTGCAACTTTTCCATGCATGAAGAATATAATTCAACCTAGTGTGAACATTTCCTCTCTATTCTAGAGATTGCAGAAGTAATCCCCTCTGATCTGGAGGTAAATCCCAAGTTCATCTCTATCAGTCAGAATTGTATCCAGCAGCATCTTCAGCCAACATATGGGAATTAGACATTAGGTGTGTGTGTGGCGGGGGGAGGGGGTCAGAGGACGAGAGACCAGCACATGTGATCCTACCTAATAAAAGAAAAGCTTTTATTCAGGTCATAAGTTGAGCTCATGTTCAAACTGGGACACCAAGTTTGCATTTAGAAAAGCAAGTACATGTTAATGGAGGGGGAGATCAGTAACTTTAGGGGATGGAAGGCATGCCACCACAAAGCTGAAGTATAGAGTTATGGTCATTGAAAATCTCATACAATGGACTATGGGATTAATTGATGATATTTCTCAATAATAGCCAACCAGGAGCCAAAACAATAAAAAGAAGGTAGCAAACATGCTGGCAGATGACAGAGATAGACAAGGAAACAGGTGGCTGTATGACTGATAAAAAGCAATGTAAAATGAGATCCAGGAATAATGCAGCCACAATCCAGAATATCAGAGCTCACAGAACCACTCTGGGAATCACAGCCAATCTTCAGAAGGCTTTAATGAGGAGAGCACTCAGCAAATTACTTGGAGAAAACAAAGATTTGGCTTGCATAAATGGAGATGCATTGGCATCTCCACACAAAAGAAGAAGTGTAATGATCATATTAACAAACAAAATGCTAAAAATAAGTCATTATCTTTCCCTAACATTTTCTCCATAATGGTATAGCAGTTAGAAGACGTGAGGTCTATTTCTGACTTAGCCACTTACTAGCTTTGTGATCTTGGGTGAATTACTTAAATCTGTGAGTCCTTATTTCTTCATCTGCAAACTGGAAAAATTGTGCCTCCATTTCCTAGTTCACGGAATAGTATTAATTAAGGCAAGAGACAGGGCAATTCATACCATTTGGGGTACTACAGGTGAATATGTTGGAGAAATAGAGAGCCAGACAAAAGGAATATATTATAGAGTATGAGTTGCCCTGGTCTTATAACCTAGGAGTGGTTTCGTGAAAAGGGGAATCAAATGTCCTCAGGACTATGGTCAAATCATATGCCAAAGGTGGGTAGTAGAGAACCTTAAAGAGTTGGAGCAGCTTTTCCAAATCTTGGATTTGCTCATTCACAGCCCATGCAAGGGAGAGGTCCTGCTGTTGAAATTTTCTCACACTACTTGCTAAAGTTCACATTTATAACCACACGCTTGTTACCCAAAGTATTTGTTCTCTAAACCTTGTCCCCAGTAACAAAGTCCATTTGCCTACACTAGTGTGAAGTGGAGAAAAGGGCACATTTGTTACTTGGTATTATTGAGATGGATTCAGATTTTCCAGCCATAGCTTATTTCCTTCCCCTTCTTAAAGTCGATACCAGGAATAAAAGGTGGTAGTTAGACAAAATGACGTGAAACACTGGGGTATCTCAGAAAAGGACAAATACTACATTCACACACATGATTGCAAGAGGACAAGAAGGAGGTCGATATGTATTGACTAGGATTTTTCAAATAATTAAAATGAGGCATCTAATGGGACTTTCCTGTGGATTCACTTATCAATGTAAAAATGAATCAATTGCTGCAATACCATGCCATTGAGATGCTAGTTAAAATGCTCCCCTTTACTGAGTAACAGAATTAGAAAGACATTCAAGTATGTCAACAATGGCACCATTAGCCATCTAGTTCACAAATATATTTCCTGACTCCTTTAGACAATGACTGGCATGAATGATCTGCCTTACCACCCAAGGTGCCTGGTTTAATAAAATATAACTCAAAGTTGACATTTGCGAGAAAAAATAGAACATATTAGCTTCTAAAATTCTGTTGTTGAAAGTTTGTTGTCTTAGGTCAGGTTCCTTAGATAGAAGCAAATTCTGAGTTGGGTATTATTTGGGGAGAATAAGAGTAAGAAGGAAGAGGAAATGAAGGAGCTAAACAAGCAAGGCTGTGGTCTCACCTGGAGTCTAGCTTTAACTGACCCCAGGGGAAGCGCTGGATGATGAATGGCACCATGGGATTGGTCTCATCTTGAGGCAAAGGGGTTAAGCCAGTCATTAGCTGTGGGCTGCCCCAAGGGCTCCTGCTGTAGAGAAGGGGGGTGACTATAAGCTTTAGCAACCAACACTCCAAGTAGCTAAGGGATAGGTATACCTGCCTGGTAAAGGGAATCAACAGTGGCCACTACACAGTTGAATATTACCAGTTGCTTTGTAAACTTCTTTCCATGGGTCAGCCACCTCCTGGCCACTTCTTTGACCTCATCTCCCATTATTATCCATCTTGCCCACTCTACTTCAGCCACATTGGAGTATATCATCATCTTAAGGTCTCTGCTTGGAGCTCTCTGTGAGCTATATATGTGCATTACATCCTCCCTTAACTCTTTTAGTTCATTATTCAGATGTCATCTTCTCCATGAGGCCTTCTCTAACCCCCCCCCAATACTGCCACCCTTTACTTCCCTTGTTGAATGTTAACTCCAACAGGGCAGGGATTTTAATCTTTATTATTATTATTATTCACTGATGTATCTCCAATGTCTAAGAACAATGCCTGTTTCATTAAATATTTGTTAAATAAATGAATAAATATTTTCTTAATTTTAATGTCCTCTACCCTAAGCTTGAACTAACTGGAATATATTTCCAATGTTCACCTATTTCCCTATATTTCACCTATACCACTTCCAGTGTATTAGTTTCACTTTCAAAAAACAATTACAGTAATGATATTGTTTATTCCCAGTTCACATTTTCAAATGTCCACCAAATCAACTACAGTCATTGCATCCACATGGGTTATGGGTCATGTTTGTTTTGAGAGTGAAAATGCTTAAAGCTACCAATTCTGCCAGTCATGAGGGACAAGGCACTATAAGAAAGAATGTACCCTTTACTTACCAAGTGCACAAATGATATTTGAAATGGAATGAAGGTACATTGTACATCCTAAAAGAACCCAGCCTCTACCCCACCCCAATGAGCTGTATCTGAACAGAAATCCATGTAGCTTTTATTAACTAAAGATATCTATTATATACTATTTATTTTAGGAAACCTAGAAAATTATGCATGCTACTTTTATATTCCTAATACAGTATTTTATGAACAAAATCAATAATTGTGGAATGAGTCTTTTGAATCTGGAATGAAAAACAAATCCCAGTATATCATTGTACTGCTGCATACACAGCACATATTTTGAAAAGCCAAATGTTTTACTAACTGATTCATTTCAGTTGAGACCCAAAAACAGAATTGCAAGCTCTGGTAGACTTAATGGAGAATGGGTTTGATTTCACGTATTTCCAATAGTAATGGTGCCCAGCAATGGCTCCAAAACCCTAGTAGTTTCATGACCTTGGCCTTCCTCAGCCTTGTTTCCTCAACTATAAAATGGGAATAACCCTCATCAGGGATGTTGTGAGCATCTCATGAGATTGTGAATGTGAAAGGACTCTGAAAACCATAATACACATGGTATGAGGTCAATCTGGCCTCTCAATAGGCCTCTAAAATTCAGCATGTATAAAGGTTGTGTTTCATAGTTTTAATTACTTGGAAAAACCCCCACCAGGCACATATAAAGTCCTTATAAATTATTACCATAAAGTACTATGGATGTGAAGGTAGGAAACATGGATTCAATAGCCACTTCTAAGTCCAATCCTGTGCTTTCGTACCTGTTAAACAACTATGACTGGGAGTCCTGCCAGGAAGAGCAAACTTTGGCTTTATCCCAGACTGCTCCTTTGTCTCTGGGCTAGGTCATCTACTTTGTTCTAGTCTGGTAAGTAGATCCAATGTGGCATGGTGGTTAAGAGCATAGGCTGTGGCATCAGATTGAATGGGTTTGCATCTTATAGCCCTAAATTACTAACTGAGCAAGCTTAATAATGCTGCATAATTATCTCCCTGAGCCTCAGCATTCTCATTCAGAAGATGGGCAAATCAGTACAAGTATTTACCTCACTTATAGGGTTGTTATTAGGAGTAAATAAATACATGAAATATTTATTTACAATGTCTAGCTCACAGCAAACTCCAAAAGGGCTAGCTATGATTGTCACACAGATTAGCTATACCCAAATTCTGTTTTTGCTTCAACTTTACCTTTAACAGACCCAAGTTCCCACTGTGCTAAATAAGCATTATGGAAACCCTTCTCAGCTATTAGAACAAAAGCTAAGCTACCTCATCTGGCCAAGTCATCATGGATGTAATTAACCAGGCCTCTTCTTTGTTGAACTACAATGTGACATCATGAAAAGAGCACTGGACTTGAAGTCAGAAGACCTCAAGTTTTGGCACTACCACTTACCAGCATTGTGATACAGGCTAACTCCCTCTACTTCTCCACTAGAATGAAAGCTCCTAGAATGAAAGAGGGGAGAGACCATATATAAATGTGTTAATCCAGCCCCAGCACAGTGACTTGAAACTAGTAGGGGCTGGATAATGACTCGTTAAATAAATTAAATACATTAATATGTCTGAGTCTCAATTTCCTTATGCATTCAAGGGGATGATGATAGTCACCCTTCCTCTCTGTCAAGGTTATTTAAAGACTGAGCAGTGGTTCCCGCAGTAACCTCTCTTTTCCTTCCCTAGCATTTATCCCACTTTAATGTGACTGCCTTTTTATGTTGGTTTCTTCTGACTAATAGAATGTCTCTCATGATTTCTCTCCTCCTTTTTCTCCCTTCTAGTTTAATACCTATTCATCCATCAGTTCTCAGCTCAAAAGGCCCTTTCTCTGGCTCTTCAGAACTTTTCCTGCCATTATAGTTTTTCCCATATTTTCTCCATGGAACTTAAATTATGTTATATTTGTATGGTTGTTTCATTCTTCCTGCTAGACTATAAATACTGTCAGGGCAGGGCCCATGTCTACCTTGCTCACCACTCTATTTTTTGTGCCTTGGCCATTTGCTAACCCACATTTGCTAACCTTGGCCATTTGCTAACCTATGTCAATAATGATACACTACTAAGATGTATCATTCCATTTCAGTGCTCTTGGGAATATCACTTTGCAAGTCCTATTATTTATCAGGAAAAATGCAGTATAAAATATTCTCAGATACTGAAACTGAGAAAGCCAGAACTCCACCTCAGTCTTTGTGAGCACCTATCTGTGTCATTATGATCCTAAGAGACTAAATTTCTTGTCCTCGGACTCTCACCACCTCTTCTGCTTCTAGGATTTGAGCTCCCAGCCTCCTATAGTTACAGCTTAGCATGGAACCTGGCATAGTGCTCTACTGTTGGGGTCCTCTAAGAACCATGCTCAGCAGGTCTTTATCTGTGATGAAGACTCCCTAAGGTTGGAGCTGACATTTAGCACTCCTTTTGGCTTACCAAGGGTGGTGGGGGAGGAGATGGAGGTAAGGAGAGAGAAGGGTGTAATCTTTGCTTGCTTCTCAAGTTACTGCCATTTTTCCTTCTTCTCTTCCTTCTGCTTGCTCGTAGGACCAAGGAAAGAGAAAAACCAAAACTCCACCTGCTCCTATAAAAATCATGAGTTAGCACCCTTTAAAAGATTTTCCTGCTGAATCTCTACAATCTTCCTGGCAATTCAGTATTATTATCATGCCTATGTACCAAATGAAGAAACTCTATGGCCCACCATTCCGTTAGCAACAGTCTCATGAATGCCATCATTCTTCTGATATCTTTGTCCACAAGAAGTCCTTTGTGCAATATAAACATGATGCATGACACTTTAATTGTTTTTGCTGTCTACCATGGGCATTAGAATCATTCATCCAACTAATATTTTTTGAGCACCAACCATGTCTATGTGCTCAGCACTGTTCTAGAGCACTGAACAAGACAGACACAGGGCTATAGGAATGGGAGTGGGAACAGAAAGACAGATGAAAACAAGTATCACAGTATCGTGAGTGCTCTAATGGTGGATATAAAGTATATCTGTTGGTGCAGAAGAGAGCGAGATAATCCAGGGTTGGGATGTAGTGGGAGAGAAAAGGCCTTCTTTGCTGCACTGCAGAAGAAAATGGCCAAATCCAACTAGGCTAATAATGCAAAGCATTTCCAGTGTTCCCGCTGCAAAATATTTATGTAATCAACACATGTCTTTTGCATACCAATTCTATGCCAAGCATAGTGATGTGTACTAGATATACAAAAGGAAATAAGGCAAACATGGTCCCTACTCTTAGATGGGAATTTGGACCAGATGTACTCAAAAGACCTCTCAGCAAGAATATTTTATTGTTTTTCCTCCCAAGCAAATAAAATCCTTTGATTTGGTGCCACCTTGACAAATCCCAAAGGTAACAACAGGCAGTCTGTCCAAGATAAAAAC
Organism: Ateles fusciceps; assembly: GCA_036589455.1. Lineage (NCBI taxonomy): Eukaryota > Metazoa > Chordata > Mammalia > Primates > Atelidae > Ateles > Ateles fusciceps. The sequence continues at coordinate 393,958 of JAZHEH010001915.1, forward strand.
ATCTCCTTAGAATCTTAGAAAATGAAAACCCATCACATCTCCCTGGTGTCTTAGAGAAGGCAACACAGGTGGCTTTCACAATACATCCCATAGCCTGGCTCTCTTGAACAGGCCCATAAAAGAAATGACAAATAACTCTAAGTAGCAGGCATGAAGAGAGCTCCATGAAAAATCATTCTCATTCATATGCCAGAGCAAAGAGTTATTACTGTGGCATCCTTGCTTATAACTATACATCAAGGCTAGAGACAGAGAAAAGTCTGCCATGAAAAGGAGGCAATGTGCAGTACTGAGCCAGAAATTGGGCTTTCGGAGCTCAGGATGGAGAGAGAGGCTAGATGTTAGTGTGTATTGGAAACTTACTCATTTTAAGATGAGAGGAAGATGTTATCCAACCTCCACCTTTTGAACTTTTTTTTTTTTTGAGATGTTGTCTTGTTCTATCGCCCAGGCTTGAGTGCAGTGGTGCAGTCTCGGCTAACTGCAACCTCTGCCTCCCGGGTTCAAGTGATTCTCCTGCCTCAGCCTCCCAACCAAGTGGGATTACAGGCATCTGTTACCACACTTGGCTAATTTTTGTATTTTTAATAGAGACATGGTTTCACCATGTTGGCGATGCTGGTCTTGAACTCCTCACCTCAGGTGATCAGCCCGCCTTGGTCTCCCAAAGTGCTAGGATTACAGGCATGAGCCACCACGCCCCCTGAAGTTTTTCTATGTAGACACTTGAACACTGTGAGGGTTTGGCATTATTCCATGACTTTTTCATTCTACAAATATTTTTATAGTGCTTGTCATGTGTCAAGTACAGTGCCAAGTTACACATAAGACAGTGATAGTGCTTCTCTTTCCTTGAGATATATGAATCCCTGGTGTTATTATTGACACTATCCCTCTCTATTTTGCATCAAGTTGTACACACTAACAGCAATGACAACAGCAATTATACCAATTACAAAAACAATATAGAACTTTCTCTTTGCCAGATATTGTTTTGAGTATTGTACATATAGTAATTCATTTATTTCTCATAATAACTTTTTGAGGAAGGTATTATTATTATTCTCATTTTACTGACGATTAAAGCACAGAGAGCTTAAGCAACTTGAAGAAGTTTTAGCATTCCTTTGGCTTGCTTACTCAATCTGGCGTTGAAATATAGCATTCCAGGAGTGCTTTCAGTACACTTACCACGTGCCAAACTAACATACACTGTGCTAGCCTTTACTAAGGTACAGTAGCCTCTCACTTATTAACCAATCAATCAAGCAAGCAACTTACAAATACTGAGCATAAAACAACTTCCTAGATCTGTTCTAAGGTGCTAAGGAGAGATCCTTCAACGAATGTATGTTTCTGTTACTGTTATTATTGCTGTTGTCATTGCTGTTAATGTGTGCAACTTCATACAAAATGGAGAGGCATGTCTTAGTCAGCTGGAGCTGGTATAATAAAATACCATAGACTGAGTGGCTTAAAACAAATTTGCTATTCACAGTTCTGGAGGCTGAATATCCATAGTCAGGGTGTCAGCATGTTCACCTCTGGTGAGGGCTCTCTGCCTGGTTCAGATGGCCACCTTCTTTCTGTATCCTCATGTTGTGAAGAGAGTAAATTCTGGTTTCTCTTATTATAAGAACACTAATCCCATCACTGAGGCTCACCCCTCATAAACTCATCTAAGCCTAATCTGTCTCCCAAAGGCCCCACCTCCTAACACCTTCACATTGGGGGTTAGGACCTCAATGTATGAATTTGTCAGAAACACATTCAGTCCATGTGATGGTTAATACTGAGTGTCAACTTGATTGGATTGAAGGATACAAACTATTGATCCTGGGTGTGTCTGTGAGGGTGTTGCCAAAGAGATTAACATTTGAGTCAGGGGACTGGGGAAGGCAGACCCACCCTTAATCTGGTGGGCACAATCTAATCAGCTGCCAGCGAATATGAAGCAGGCAGAAAAATGTGGAAGGTCAAGACTGGCCTCGCCTCCCAGCCTACATCTTTCTTGTGTACTGGATGCTTCCTGTCCTCAAACATTGGACTCCAAGTTCTTCAGTTTTGGGACTCAGACTGGCTCTCCTTGCTCCTCAGCTTGCAGATAGCCTATGGTGAGACCTTGTGATCATGTAAGTTAATACTTGATAAACTCCTCTTTATGTATCTATATGTCTATATCTATATCTACCGAGAGAGATACCTGTGTGTGTGTGTGTGTGTGTGTGTGTGTCTATCCTACTAGTTCTGTCCCTCTAAGAGAACCCTGACTAATACAATCCATAACAGGGAAATAAGAGTGGATGTCCAAGTCTTATTTTCCCAACTCGAGTGCAAGGACATTTAGGACAGAGATTATTACCCAAATATGAGATAATTATACAGTGCTGAATTCGTACAAGTACTGGGTTTAAAACTCAGTTTCACCACCTACAAACTGTGTCCTTGGGAAAGCTACTCAACCCCTCTGAACCTTACAAAATGGGCAGATTGATAACACTGAATAGTAGGGATTAAGTAACGTTATTGATGTAAAATGTTAAGTACAGTGTCTGACACAAAGCAAACAATGCATACTAGCAATACATACATGTATATCACAAGAAGCAGAGAATGATTAAGTAGGGAATTAGTGGTAGAGAGGGTAAGTGCTACAGAAGGTTAGCAGGGATAAGTAATATACAGACAAGATCTATATACATTGCAGGTGTCAGTGAAGGTTTTATGCAAGAGGTAAGAGCTAAAGGATTCTTAGGAATAAGTGAACAGAGGAGGCAGAGGATTTCAGATGGGGAAACAACCTGAGCTAATATAGAAGTCTGGGGGGTGGGCATGAGTAGAAACCTCCAAAGGGGTGACCAGGGATCAGGCTTTCCAGAATAGCTGGTGCTTAGTGGGGGAGCCTGTAGTTAGAAGTTTAGCTTATTTAGATGAGCCCTTGAATGTCAGGAAGAGGAGATGCAGGCTCATATATAGTGGGTTCTAGAGAACGTAGTTAAGAATTCAAGGGGAGCATCTATGGATGGTAGATATATTTAGCTACCTGAATGTTTGTCTCCTCTAAGGTTTAAAGTGCCCTAAGAATGCACCCATCCAATATTTAGTGAGCACCCACCAAGACCCAGAAATACATAGAGAAATGTGGGAAGGAAGCAAAGGAGGGGGAGCAAAAAGGGAGGGAGGGAGGGAGAGAGAAAGAGAGGAAAATGAAGGTGATGTTGCAAGAAGCTACAAAGCAGACTACAAGGGGCAGGCTACCGAGGCAGCTCATCAAATCCCTATTAACACTTGAAGCATGAGGATCAGAAGAGAAAGGGGACAATTAAGAGATTCCCAGGAACATGAGAAGGACCTCAGAGGTAATTGAGAAGGCTGAAAAGGTCAGATGGTATGAGTGACTGGCCTTGCCCTGGTGACAAGTATCTTCCCCCCTACCCTCTCCCCACACCCAGACCCTTTGCTTTTTGAGATATCCTTCCCACTCCCATTTTGGCCATTTGCCTCTCAAGAGGGACTCAGAGCAAGTTGATACACGAGACTTGTCCTTGTGTTTATAATTTTTCTACCTTATGTTGAAGGGGTGCCTCGGAGATTACAAAGTGCCCCTCACATTTATTTATTATCTATCAAAATCCAGACAGCTCTCTTGTCAGGTGGGCTTGGAAGAGATTATCACCCCCATTTTAAAGATAAGGACGCTGATGCCTAGAGAAATTGAATGACTTGCCCAAGAGTCAGCTAATAAATGACAAGTCAGGTATGACCACTCAGATGCTTCCTTCACCTACTATGCTGCCTCTTGCAAGGAACTGAGCTTTTTATCTGAGGTTGATTTCATATCATCAATCACGTAAGGGTAAGGATTAAAAAAAAAGAAACAGGTCTAAGAGAAAAGCTTCACCTGAGGCCTATATTGTTAACACTTCACTAGGTGGATAATTTGGAGTAAGTCTGAATTACTCATGCAACCTGCAAGGTGAGCCGCCTTGCATAGTGCCCAGCAAAGGCACCCAGATATTGCTCAAAATGGGTAAACAGACTCACAATGGTAATGGTGACTCCAGCCTGTCCACAAAATGCTCCTCAATGCATTAATCAGAGTCACGATCTGAATGAACCAAGCAGAGAGCCCATATTTTTCTTTTCGTGATGCTTACATTTATTATTATTCGGATAATACAGGTCTACTATACCTTATCAGGTTATTAGTAATTCCAAGCTCCAAAAGGTTCTACATAGAAAAGACATATTTCTGTGGTATTATATGACCTGAATGGACTTATTTGGCAGCACAATTTTACCTGAACTGCCATAAGGAAACTTACTGTATTAATCCAACTTTCTTACCATTCTAATACACAAAAATGTTCTCTATTTCAAAATTCCCCGGGTCTCAGGTGATTTGGAGGAAAGACTAAAGGACCTGTAGTATCTTCTCTGTTTACCTTATACAATTATTCTGAGGAGAAAATTTAAATTAATGTGTATGTCCTAGGAGTTGATAGGAAAAAAGGACACTATGAAAATCAAAGTGATTTCCATATAATTCAGAATTATAGCTATAAGGATAAACTTGTATTATAACGGTGCCAATCTAAGTGGTTGCAATTTTTGTGGAATCATTGAAAAATAAAAAAGCAAAATTTTCAGTGCACCACAAAGGATGGTAAGCCACTGATGCAGGAGGAATTTTGTGAAAGTGATCCAGCAGGTTTAGCCTGAACTGTGTATTTCACTTGCCAATACAAGGGCTCAAGTGGCTGTTGTGGATTCTCCATCAGAGTCAGGGCATGGATGCGTGTCTGAAGTTAGTTCTCTTGTGGTGCCCTTGTCCTCTAAATTCTATTTCCTGTGGCATAGAAGCTTCTTCCTATTTTCACATATTTGATTTGGAAGAACCTTCTTCCACGCTCTTCTGACTAATCCCCAGACTCAATGCTTAATTTAAAAAAAAATTGACAAGTGGCCAGGGATGGTGTCTCACACCTGTAATCCCTGCACTTTGGGAGGCCAAGGCAGGTGGATCACCTGAGGTCAGGAGTTCAAGACCAGCTTGGTCAACATGGCAAAACCCTGTCTCTACTAAAAATACAAAAAACAATTAGCCAGGTGTGGTGGTGCACACACCTGTCATCCCAGCTACTCAAGAGGCTGAATCGCTTGAATCGCTAGAGTCCCAGAGGTGGAGGTTGCAGTGAGCCAAGATCTCGCCACTGCACCACTCCAGCCTGGGTGATAGAGTGAGAATCTGTCTGAATAAAACAAGAAGAAGAAGAAATAAGAAGAAGAAGAAGAAGAAGAAGAAGAAGAGAGAAGAAGAAGAAAGAAGAAGAAGAAGCAGCAGCAGCAGCAGCAGCAGCAGCAAAGAAGAGAAAAGAAAAAGAAAAACAGCATATGAGATATCACACCCTACTTATCAGCTATGTATTCACAGCATACAGTCAAAGACATATCTGATTATAAAGACCATCTTATTATTACCAAGGAGGTAGTGACAGTTTCACAAATACTTAAATCCTAACTCCCCTTATCAAAGGAAGTGAGCACAGTGCATGGTGTGATACACTTTCTACAGCCTCTATGCTTTCCTAACTCCCTGGTGTACCAAATCAAGTCATTTTCAGCAACTCATTCCAATTTTCCTGGGAATCTGTAAAGTTATACTGCATAGGGGCCAAATCAGTATCTTCTAAATGTAGCCTGTAATGACAATTCATGTTTTCAGGCTCAAGTCTCCAAACAGAATTAATATGCTCTTGGTAGGTTTGAATTTAAACAATAACTTTAGTTGCATCTTATTCATTGGGAAAGCAAGTTTTTAATGCAAAAATGACCTCATAAGTATGTTATTACATCCGTACTATATTCATAAATAGAACTAGAGAGATTGAGTTCAGCAATTCTATGAGGACTGCAAATAATAAGTAACTCAAGGCAGTAGAATGCAAATGGTGCATTCATAAAAAAATGTAACAAAAGAGTAACATTTATTTGTAAAGTTTTCTGATGCCTTACTGAAACTTTCTGGTTAATCCAATTTATTTGATATTAATGAAAAATAAATTAAAATAAATAAACTATCACCTACCGTTACTGCCCAAGTAGCTACTCCATTCCAACCACTTTCCCATTGGGAATGACATGCGTGAGATCAATAAGAGCCCAGTAACAGAATGTACCCAAGAGAGGAAAGTAAGCAATACAAATTTCCTTTTTAGATAAAGCTATATTGATATGAGCAAGTGGGCACATAACTAATCGTATTATGTTAAATAAGATCTTATGATCTCCATCCACCCAAAGTTACTGAAGTGTAATTGGATAGGACTTTACATCCTTCCCTACCACTAGACTGTGTCATAGGTATGTTTAAATTAACTTGTTTCTGCTTATTAATGTGGCACAGGCCCAATTGTGCAAAATTTAAAAATTAGGAAAATCATTAAGAAGACCACTAAATAAAGGTAATCTTGTATTGATATCTTAGCAATGTTTCTCTTTCAGTTCTTTTTTTCCTACACATTGCTAATTTTTTCTCCCATACAATTAGAGTCAAACTTTTATATCTAATCTTTTCACCTAACATATAATAGGCATTATCTAAGTTACTATAATTCCTTGTCAAATTTTGAAAAGCCACATAATAAGCGACCAACCAATCCCCTAACACTGAACATTAATACATACAGTGACAACGAATATCTAAATCAGGTTTGCAGACAATCACAATGAAATGTCTTAGTTTATGCTATAGACATAGAATTGTAACATCAAATGATATGTACATTTTAATACTTTAGACACATCTTGTTGACATGATTTCACAAAAGATTGTTTAAATCTACCTTTCCAACAGCATTGTACTTGAATAGCAGTTTCAACTTACTGTTCTTCGACCATGGATATGATTAAAATAAAAACAAATAAATGAAACCATCTTTCTCCAATTTGATAAATAGAGATTTTATTAATTTGAATTTTGTTGATTACTAGAGAAGTAAGTTGAGCATTTTCTCATAGATTTATTGGACTTTAGTAGTAGGTTATATTTTGTAAATTTACTCCTTTAAGTCCTTTGAGACTAGGGTCATATTTAAAATGATGAGATTCTAGATATATCAAATAAGAAGAAATAAGCTTTCCTTATACCTCCGTAAATCTATCCTAATACCTCTTTCCAATACCCAAACCTACTTTCCCTTGTTCTGTTCTTAATGGCGATAGCTGGCTTTCTCTATGCCTTTAGATATATAAAGATCTTAATTAGTTTAGCCCTCAGCATCCTCTTCTTTAGATCCTTTAGCGTAATGGCTCTGAATCTTTAATGCACATAATAATTTGGCATGCTTGTTAAAATTCAGATTCCTTTATCCAATTCCTAGAGATTTGGATTTAGTAATACTTGGGTGGGACCCCAGAACGTGCATTTTAGCAAGCATACCAGGTAATTCTGATGTAGGTGATGTAGAGACCATACTTTGAGAAGCACTGCTTTAGCCATTCACCATAGATCTTTAGTAACTCGAGAAATTTGGTAGGAAGTCTCCTGTGCCTGCTTCACCAGTTTCCTCGTCAGTGTTTTCTTTCCAGTGGAACTTTGGAATTTAGGCCTTGTTGTGTGGCACATCCCACTCAATGCAGAGCATTTTACAACTCTATCACCTGTCCACAGAATGCCAATAGTTCCCTTCAGTCAGTACAACAACCCCAAAACACTCCCAGAACCTTGCCAAATATTCCCTAGAGGGGTAATACTGCCCCTGGATGAGAATCACTACCAGAGTCATTTTGGCTCAAATGGTAAGGGCACCTCTGACCAGGCTGAGACTCCCAAGAGAGAGTCACTCTGTGTATGTGCATGTGTGTCTATATTTAACCCAACATCATGTTTCTTTTTTTTGAGATTGGTCTTGCTCTGTCACCCACACTGACACATAGTAGTGCAATCATGGCTCACTGCAGCCTCAAACTCCCAGGCTCAAGCAACTCTCTTGCCTTAGCTTCCTGAGCAGCTAGGACCACAGGTACATGCCACCATGTCTGCCTAATTAAAAAAAAAAATTGTAGACTAAAGGTCTCGCTACATTGCCCAGGCTGGTCTTGAACTCCTGGCTTCAATTGATCCTTTTGGCTCAGCCTCCCAAAGTACTGGGACTACAGATGCAAGCCACCACAGCTGGCCCATGTCCGCCCCCTCACCACAACCCCAGATCTACTTGTTACCCTTCAGCAAAGATTAAGACACTTGGCACACACACACACAAGATGGTACAAGTAGAGCAGAGAGTGAGCTAGGGAATGCAGAGCACACATCTATCTCTTTTGGTCTCTAAGCAGCAGTCTCCCTATTCAAGTATAATGGAGGAACAATAAGGAGTTTGAAAGCTACACAATGACACAATTATTGCTCATATTCCTCTCACATAACAAAGTACTTTCTATACTTTTCACCAAAGCTGTCATCTTATGTCCAGGTTGACTCTGGTTTTAGGCAATCAGGTGGCTGCTGGCATTGGAGGCTAAGGTACATGTAGTATGCTCCCTTGGACTGCTCATTATGCAAGAGCAGAGACGGATAGAGCAAGACAGTGGGTATACACTGGGCAGCTCTTGGCAGCCAGAGGGCGATTTGTGTGGAAGTATGCGGGCATTTTGGTCACTGTGAGTTTCAGTGACTCCTGGGCTTTCTTTCTCTTCCTTCCTGACAGTGAAGCAACAGTTAAGATGGCTTGCCATAAAAACAGCTCTGCATTAGTAGTTGATCATCTGAGATTATGATGAAAGAATCAATTTCTGCCACAGTCTATGGAATGGAATGGAATGGTCCAGCTAGTATGACTGTCGGCTTCCTGGATTCATTTTATTTTTTATATAATTGGGATGGAGGAGACAGGTTCAAGAAGTGATTCTACTAGGGGTATCTTCTGGCCAATAACCAATGGTGCAAGACCAAGGGCTACTCAAAATGCAAAGTAGGAAACTTGTCATGGAGCTGAGAGTTGCTATGCAGGGCTATGTAGTATAGGCCATCAGGGTACAGTAGGCCTTACTGCTGCTCCCACTGCTTAAGCAACCACTGTGGGGATGGACATTTCTGTCCTCTGATTGATGGCCAAAGGGGAAAAAAAAAACATAGCATCCAGGATGAAAAAGTCATTCTTCAGAGTTCCAAAGTCAAGACTACAGAGGAACAGTGACTCAATAACAATTTCTGGGCATCAATATCAACAGAGCGTCCATTCATGCTTTTTGGTGGCAAGGACGATTAGTGAGTTCCTCTCTCCAGAGTTTTTGCCGTCCACTTACTGGCTGCATGACTTCTTCACAGCAAAAAACACTAATAATCACTTATTTCTTATCCCAACTCCCCCACTCCCTGATCTTCCCAAGGTGCACTTTCTGTCTTGCCTCTGAAATGGCCCCAACATATCCACACTACACATCCAGACTGGGAATGTGATACACCTGATTTGGCTCTGTAAATATACTTGATACTTTTCTTGGGCCCCCCTTACTTGATAACCTACTTTTTCCAGATTTATTGATGTATAATTGACAAATAAAACAGCATATATTCAAGGTGTACAACTTTATGATTTGATACATGGTGTAATAATTACATCAATGAAATCAGCACATCCATCACCATCCACAGTTACTATTTATGTGTGTTGGGGGAAAGGGTGAGGACACTTTTATCTGATGGGTTAATATCTAAAATGTATGGGGAACTCATACAACTAAATATATAGGGAACTCATACAAACAAAAAGAGAAACCCCCAAATAATCTAATTAAAAAATGGGCAAAGGATCCAAATAGACATTTTCCAAAGGAGACATAAAAATGGCCAACAGGTATATGAAAAGATATTCAACAAATCAAAACCATAATGAGATAATCACCTCACATTTGTTAGGATGGTCATTATTACATAGATAAGAGATTTGTACAGTGTTAGTGGGAATGTACATTGGTACACCCATAATGAAAAACAACATGGAGGTGCTTCAGAAAACTAAAAATAGTACTACTATATGATCCAGCAATCTCACTTGGGTATATATCCAAAGGAAATAAAATTAGCTTGCTGAAAAGATATCTTCAGTCCCAAATTCACTGCAGTTTTATTCACAATAGGCAAGATAAGGAGTCAATGAGTGTCCATCAATGGATGAATAAATGAAGAAAATGTGGCATATATACACAATGGAATACTATTCAGTCATAAAATATAAGAAAATTTTATCACATGCTACTACATTCATGTACCTGAAAAACTTATGCTAAGTGAAATAAGCCAGGCACAGAAGGTCAAATACTGCATGATATTACATACATGTGAAATTTAAAAATGTTGAACTTATAGAAATAGAAGAATTACCAGAGGCTGGGGTTGGAAGTAGGTCTTGAACTCCTGGGCTCAAAGGGTACAAATATTAAAGGGTGCAGCATTTCAATTAGAAGGAGAATACGTTTGTGAGATCTATTGCACAGCATGTTGACTATAGCTAATAATAATGTATTATACTTTTGAAAATTGCTAAGAGTAAATTTCAAATATTCTCACTATAAAAAATAGTAAGTATATGAGATGTAGATATGTTAATTGATTAATCATTCCACAATTTGAGTGTGTGTATGTGTGTGTGTATATATATATATATATATATATATCACATTGTACCCCATAAATATGTACCAATACTACTTGTCAATTTAAAAGTAAAAAATATAAACCTGAAATAAATATTATGATGGGGGAATTTATCAATAACTCAGTATACAATAATGAGTCATAAATCATTTCCACTTATACTTTTCTTTCACCAGCCAGTCTCTCACTTTGTGAATCTAGCCCACACATGGCCACCAAATTAATCTTCATAAAATATTGATTACATCTTCTAAGTCTCGAACCATTCAATGGCTCCCTACTTCTTATAAGGTATATTCAAACTCTTCACCCTATCTTTTGTAAGACAGCATATGTACAAATACACAGGCTTTGGAGTTATGCAGACATGAGTTTGAATCTGGGCTGTGCTTTTAACTATGTGAATTTAAGCAGGATGCCTAACTGCTCTAAACATCTGTGTCCTTGTTTGTTAAATGGGAAAATAATTGCCCTTGACGTCTGACAGTTTTACATGCCATTCCTTCCTCCTGGAATGCCTTTCTCAATCTTACCTGTGCCATCCCTGTCTGAATGTGTCCTACTTATCCCTCACGACATTGCTGCAGTAGCAGTAGCATATTAGACAGAAAAGTAATGAGATCATTAGATGATGGTAGATGATGGTAAGTAGATAAACCCCGGGTCCAATCAAAAGTTCCAGGGGGTGGGAACTTTTGACTGGATCTGGGATTTAGATGTTCACCATCATCCTTACTTGACAACCTATTTTTAGTTTAGGTTTTTTTTGTTTTTGTTTTTGTTTTCTTGAGACAGGGTCTGCCTCTGTCACCCAGGCTGGAGTGCAGTGGTAAGATCTTGACTCACTGAAACCTCCGCCTCCAGGGCTCAAGCTATTCTTCCATCTAAGCCTCTAGAGTAGCTGGGACTACAGATGCACACTACCATGCATGGCTAATTTTTGTACTTTTTGTAGAGATGGGGTTTTGCCATGTTGCCCAGGCTGGTCTCCAACTCCTGGGCTCAAGTGATCTGCCTGCCTCGGCCTCCCAAAATGCTGGGATTACCGGGGTGAGCCACCACATTCAGCTTATTTTCAGTTTTTTTTTTTAGGTTTTTTTTTTTTTTTTTGAGACAGTGCTTCACTCTGTCACCCAGGCTGGAGTGCAGTGGCGCAATCTCGGCTCACTATAACCTCCACCTCCCCGGTTCAAGCAATTATACTTCCTCAGCCTGCTGAGTAGCTGGGACTACAGGCATGCGCCACCACACCTGCCTAATTGTTGTATATTTAGTAGAGACAAGGTTTCACCATATTGGCCAGGCTGGTCTCGAACTCCTGACCTTGTCCTCATGATCCACCCACCTCAGCCTCCCAAAGTGTTGGAATTACAGGCATGAGCCACTGTGCCTGGCTTTTTTAGTTCGTTATTCAAGGCTAAGTCTGTTGCTGCTTTGGCTTGCATGTTGGAAGGGCTAGGGGCTCCATTCAGCCTTGTTTGGCTAAGTGAATATGGATCTCAAGCTTGGAATGGTTCACATTATGGATCACTAACAGCTGTGAACAATTATGTGAGCAGGTTCTAAGGCCACATGACATCAGGTAGAGTTGTTGAGAATCTAGAAGAAAAACCTACCAGTGAAGCATCAGGGAAGCACAGCCAGCCACAGCAGATGCTATATAGCTGCCACATCTCTGTCTGCTGGGGCAGCACTATTTCCATCTTGTTGGATCTAGAAGACTTTAAGGGCCCATCTGAGGCTGGGCACACTTGCTGATTAAGCTGAGCACAGCAGGCACAGAATCAAAGAGTTCACTTCCACCAAACTACTATGAGGTTGATGAGTCTCAGCCCTCACACCACATCTAGGGCTTGCAGGATCAGTCATGCCAATTTGTTATAAGAATGCATTTCACAGCCAGGGCACTGGTCCAGATTCAGATCTGAACCAGAATTATTCCCTCTGTGATAAAGGAACCCAAAAGCCCATGCCTTTGTTTTATCTTGATGAGGTCAAACATTCATAGGACTCTCACAAACATCTGATGGATCAGGGAACACCCTCTCAGGCTTTAAGTAGCACTGCTAACAAATCACACCACATGTACAAAGCTTAGACAGAACATCAGCTACCTTGAAGTTAAATCCCACTTGCCTAAATAAATGCCATGGGATCTTTCCCCCACTACAAGAGGCATATTTGCTCTTCTACTTAAAAATAATTCCTCTGACATTAACAATAACAATACAAATTATGATTTCTTAGTAGAGCTTCAAACAAGCCAGGAGAAATGGAGGGGGATATGAACACTAATTTATTGCACACCCTTTACCTAAAATGTATGAGTTGTTTGAGCACAAGCACTACCTATATTATTTACTTCTGTGTCATAAGTGACTAGTACAGGGTCAAGGCTAAAAGTAGTTGGTTCATAAATATTTCTTGAACATTTAGTGGGGGCCAGGCAAAGCAATTTACCAGACACTAACTAGCTGCTTGGTATATGTGAATTCAATGGATGGTTTTGTCTCATTTCCTTCTACTCAGTCACTGAGGCAAACATGTAAGTGCAGGGACCATGAAAGGCCCAGCTCCCATTTTATGCCCCAGTTCTTTGAGAGAGAAACACAAGGAATTATTTCACCTTCAGTCAATGTGTCTAGACTCCCTTTTTTTCTCTGTATTCTTTTACTATTTTGAAGCATTCATAGATTTTTTTTTCATAGAAGGTTTAAAGAATATTGAGAGGTGATTAAATGCCCCAAGTTTGTTGGGAAGGGGTAGATTTGTGAGAGGGAGAGAATAAAAAAGAGAATCATTTATTTTAACATCTCATAAAATATCAGAGCAATTTTATAGATGAAAGGGAGAGAATTTGCATAATCTGCCTTTCATGTGCAATTAGCAGTTTAAGGGAGAAATATTAACAAAAACTGTTTGGCGATTTATTGTTGCCTCCTTTGTCTCCTCTCCTATTCTCTCTTTTTATGCCCATATCAAAGGCTCAGAAGGAGATTGTCACATTAAAATTGCTGGAACATCTCCTTTCACTGACGAAACATTTTTCTGGTGTTTACTTTCCCACTGGTGGGATTGGCATCCCCTCCCTGCTCCATTACAGTTCCAGCCATCAAGTCCACAGAGTTAGAACCTGGATTCAGTGCTCTGTCTCTCATGTTCTCTCAGGTTCTCTAGTTTTATTTAGTTTTTTATTCAAGGCTAAGTCAGTTGCTGCTTTGGTTTGCCTATTGAAAGGACTTAGATGAGAAAGAAAGCTTGTGTGTTGGGGGGTTGGGTTATCAGAACATAAATAAACTCACCACTTACTGGCTATAGGCTGAGGTTGATATGCACGAGTAGGAGAAACATGAGGAAATGGAAGGTTGTGTTTAAATACAAATTTCAATGTCATGGTTGTTAAGCCAGTTACAATCCCCCTGCCATGTGCAGCATAGCACCCTGTCCAGGCTATACCCTGCACTCACATCCCATGGAGCATTCTTCCAGGTGCTGGGTAAGGTCATTTTACCAGCCCTTTCCTTAGCACAAAAAGCCAGTCATATCAGCACAATTCTCTCCATTTCTTGGGGAGAATGCTTGCCAAAACTGACATTATTGAAATGCTTGCAAGGTTTCATGAGAAAATGAGGCTGCTTGGTCCAGGTGACACATGCCCAGAAAAGCTTTCTGGATTTCAAATGAGGAAGCTACCAGAGTTAGAGAAAGAAGTTTCAAAACTGTGTACATGATGGGCCAAAACAAGAATGAACTGAATGATACCAACTCAGGATGCCCTCCATCTTGGATTTCTCCTAAAAAGAACTTTCTATGCAGTGTATTTACCCCAAAAAGAATATTTTTAGTTTTTCCAATGGTAATTAATAAATGGATAACTAACTCCCATTCCCCTCAGGAAATTGCCTGCACTTTAGAAGCATGAAACAGACAGCTAGCTAGTCCAGTTCCCTAAGTGAGGTCACTCATTTTTGGTCAGAAAATTGGAAAAAGCACAATTATATATGTATATAAATATGTAAGTATCTATGTGTGCAAGTATATGTGCATATGTCATGGGTTTATTCTCATGGAAGGTGTTCAGTTTTAGAAAGAAAACATGGGAGAAGAGAAAAAGAAAGAATTAAAGCTATAAATGATGAGATGTTATATCAGGCCTGATAAGTCAGCCAAGTTCTTTTTATTCATCGAAAATTCAATGTGAATAAAAGCACCAGTGAATATTTTGAGGCTGCCACTGGACTCTCAGCTGCATCTATATACCACAAGCTCACCATGTCACTCAATAATGTCTAAACCTCCACTAACTCAGGGGTCCACACAGGATCATGTCCAAACTCCTCAACAAACCATTTTTACACAGCATCTCCATTCTCATCCCTCTATCCCTCGAAACTACAACTCTTTATACTCATCCTTCCACCTCTGTTCCTTCTCTTAATCTTCTCCATCTCAATAAAAGGTACTATCCAGGAACACAGTACAGAGAATCTGGGTTTCTCTCCTTGCCATACACCCTCAATTCTAATCCATCAGCAGTTCCCATGAGCTCTATGTCAAAAATAGGTCCCAAATCTGATGACTCTCATCATCCTCATAGCCACCACCCTAGTCCAAGTTCCTCCTACTTCTCTGCTAGACTCTAGTAGCTTCCCAATTTATTTCCCCCTCTGCATTTTCAGCCCCTTCTACTCAAATATTCACATAATCTTCAGAGCAACCCTTTAAAAACTGAAATCTGATTGTGTTGCCTCTCACTTATAACTGTCCAGTGGCTTCCCATGCCACTTAGAAGAAGATCCAAACCCCTTGGCATGGCCTACAAGGCTTTATATGACATTACCCCTGCCCACCACCCTGACCTTATCTCCTCTGACTCTCCCCCTAGATCACTGCTCTTTTCTGTCCTTTGAACATAATCAACATGTCCCTACCTTAGAGGCTTTGCAATTCCTCTCCCCTTGGTTTGGATCACTCATTCACCTCTTTCTTTGATGAGGCCAGTCCCTTCTTATCATTCGGGTCTCATTCTTAATACCAACTCAACCCCACTTTAGGTAAAGAAGCGCTCTCCAATTATTCCCTGTCCACTCACCTTGCTGCATTTTCTTTAGAACATTGATGACTTTTAGACATTAGGTGTATATTGGGTTACATGTATATTCTGCCTCCTCACTTTGGCACATAAGATACACATGAATAGGGATGTAGTCTGTGCACTCCTGTATCCCAAGCATATTTTCTGGCACATAGTCATTAAATATGTGCTAAAGGTTGCTTTTGTTTTTTTTAAGTTTACTATTCCTCTTTCCTTTCCAGTTTCAGAATTGGGCATCTGGACTGATATGTATGTATGCATATATTTTGAGACGGAGTCTCACTCTTTCACCCAGGCTGGAGTTCAGTGGCACCATCTTGGCTCAATGCAATCTCTGCCTTCTGGGTTCAAGTGATTCTACTGCCTCAGCCTCCCGAATATCTGGGACTACAGGTGTGTGCCACCATGCCCGGCTAATTTTTGTATATTTTAGTAGAAATAGGGTTTCACCATATTGGCCAGGCTGGTATCGAACTACTGACCTCGTGATCCGCCCACCTCAGCCATCCAAAGTGCTGAGATTACAAGTAGGATGTAAGAAAAAATGGCAAGCAAATAAGTTGCTGGTGAATTTAAATAAACACTAACTGTAAATACTGAAAGAAATAATGGCTAATGGAGGGATTGTGAAGTAAGTTAGAACTAAATACTAGTAGACAATAATTTGGTATGTAGTAATTGGGAGATCAAAGTTAAAACATTCTAAGTTTATTACAAGTATTGGGAGGAGAGGAGAGAAACTAAATAGTTTTAGACTTGTGAAGCTAATCATACTTCCTAACATTTTAAGAAAAGCCAATAAAATAACAGAAAGGAAAAGTTTGTTTGTGGTTCTGAGTGTTTGACTGGTAATGCTGAAATCTGCTTTCCAGTCTTTTAGCCTGTTGAGTTGTAGATTTAAAGATGTCAGATATTTCTGTTAGACTGTTAGAGCAAAGCACTCAGTAGAGGTTATTTTGATGGTTATAGCAAGGGGTAAATGTGGCACCCATTTTGTATAATACATAAATGTTCTTAATGTGGCTTATAATCTTGAAAACAAAGTGAGGGTATATTTCACTTATTTGAGCAATTCAGTCTTATTCTCATATGATCTCCTTGTTCTCTGAAGGAAACCATCCCTCCTTTTCTAATGGTTTGATCACCCCTTAACCTTTTCCTTTCCAAAGACACTCTCAATCTCATTTAACTAATAATTTTAACCTTCTCTACATCAACTTTTTATCTGTTTTGAGAGTAGGAACAAAATTTAAATTGGAGTTTTACTTCCTAAATTTCTTCTATCACTGTGATAACAACAAGTAGGAAGGATAAAGAGGAGGAATACAAAATCATATTGATTAAAACTCTGCATAAGAAACCTCTTGGTAGGAATATTTAAATACCAAAAATACATTTATTTGCATAATGGCTTTGTAAAATCTATGAAGGAAGTCTCTCTCTCACTCTCTCTCTCTATATATATATATTATATATATATAATTAAATTAAAATCATATAAATTAAAATTATATAAATTATATTAAATTATATAAATTATATATATAATTTATATAAAATTATATAAATAAAATTATGTAAATTAAATTAAAAATATATATTATATACATATATATATTTGCTAATGGCCTCTCTTTAATACAAATTATATGCAGCATCACCCAAATATCTAAGTAAAACCATAAAATCATGTGTAAGTGCATTTAAGGAACCCATTACCATATTTGACTAAATATTCTTAGTTTTAAATAAAGATCAATTTCATAGAAGCTGAGATTAGCTATTGTTTTAGAGCATGGTGAAAAGAACAAGGAGGAAAAAATATAAAGTTTAAAAGCCGATATTGTCAATCATCAAAGGACCAGCTTGATAACTCTTCCTTGCATGCAAGCTTCCAGGACATCAATAAAAAGTTGATTTCTAAATTCCCATTACCAAATATGCCAACAATCAAATTTTAAGGTTGATATACTACTGGATAAATGTTATTGTAGAAAGGAAGACAAGAAAACTGACAAGTCTATAAAAATATAAAATGGCAAAATGAATACGAACCAATAAAACTATACTCCATCAGCTGAAAAGCAATCAGGCCTGTCCAGGAAAATGATCTCTTCTGGTGTCAAAATGTTTACAACTGTTTCACAGGGTATAACCCAGCACCTTCCCCAAGCATCTCTACCACATTGCAGGTCAGGCTGAGAATGAGTTTTTCTCGAGTACTCAAAGCACCTTATTTTTACTGGTGGTTGGTGTCTTTGTTTCTCAAAACCGGAGAAGGAAGGAGCGGTTCAAGTGGACCTTAGGCTGCATCGTGATCGCCACTCCTTCCAAATAAGAAGTCTCCAAACCCCAAACAAGTAGATTAAACGAACTCAACTACCACTTTACTTGAGACAAACTTTTTCCAAATACCAAGCTCATTTCTAGTTCCATACCCATGCTCTTGTTTTCCACTTATCTAAGATGCCTTCCCAGGCCTCTATGCCTATCTTAGTTCCATTATAGTAGAGTCTAGGTACCTGTTCCCTCTATTAAAACTTGAGAAAATTTGTGTTTCTTATGACTACTGCAGCATTTATTTTAAACTAAATCACCTTGCATATTAGCTCTATCTATTTCACATGTTCTTTCTCCCCCAAAGTACAATATTCTATGGTGCTCAATAGCAGGAATGATAAAGTTCTAAGTACCTCAAGTCTCAAATACTGTCCCAACAATGCTTCTGTGAGCAGGTGTATATGCATTTATAAATGGATAGAGATTGATTATCTAGGTGGAAGTCTCTAGCTACATCTATTTTAAAGCCTTTTTTTCCATTTGACAGATTTGATTGTTTCTGCCTCTCTTCCTCCCCAGAGCTTTAGAAAAGAGATATACAAACAAAAACCCAGCAAATACTAATGTCAAAATAAAATATATTAAAGACGATTTCAAGCACAAAGGACACTGGCTCATGTCAGGATACTTAAAGTATGGATACACAGAAGCAGCACAAATAAGATTTTGAAGAAGCACTTTGCAACTCTCAGGATGACACAATTTAGAATTTGTGTCTGTATCGTGGTTGGGGAAGTAGTTATCTGTTAAATGAAATATAGTTGGAACTGTGTTTATGTTTCTGGCAATGACATAAGGTAGTTGATGCAGATTGAATTGTTTCGAATATCTGTTATCTTTCACATATGAGTGCTGAGAACCTATCAGGTTCCAAGCCCTTTGCTAGGCACTGGGAAAACAGATAAAATATAGGGCCTTCCCTTAAGACACTTCCATTCTAGATCAGTGGTGCCCAACTGACACTGGTTGCACAAATAAACTCTGGTGGTGCACAGCACTAGAAATTCTGTAATTCAGTGGTTCTCGCTCTTGGGTATACATTTAAATGCTCCTAGGCCTTATCCTCAGACATTCTAAATTGCTTGGCCTGTGGTGGAACCTGGAGGCTGGACTCTGGTAATTTTTAGAAACCCCCCCTCAAATGAGTTTAACATGCAGCCAGGATGAGAACCTCTGAGCTAGTTGGGAAAAGAGACACGTGCACTCTCAAGAGAACAAATCACATGGGCCTTTTTTTATTCCTTGACAATTTATGACTTGAACTAGTAGGATATGTTGAAAGTGAAACTTGGTAAAAAATATATCTTTCTCTAATGTGACAGGAATCTAAGTGTCAGGACTTTTTCTATCAGAGATTTAGTCATTATCTGCAAATCAATATGAAATACTGAAATGGCCTTTCCAAATCTCAGTTAACTCATAGTAGACATAAAGTACGATCATGACCAAACCAGACAGAAAGAAAGAAGAATGACTTAAGAAATCTGGCAGTGGTGTGTACACTGAGATGGAATCTATGTCCAGATTGGGTTGAGCGGTGTAGAATTCCCCCTAAATTCTGGGATTCTTCGGAACAGAGACCTTACTGAGCACAGAACCCATGGAGTAGATGGTTCTAGAGCTTGCCTGTTCTTTGAAAACAGGACGGTGACCCTTGAATTTTTCATGAAAACACAAGACTCTCTCACTCAAACTTAGGCCTATTCTAAAGGGGTAATAAAAGTCTTTACTTAGGTAGTTATAATACAGACACACAATAGAGACTTTAATTTTTATAAACACAAGATAATGTAACTACTCTGACAATGGAATGTACCAGATATTGCCATGTGGATAAACTATGCTCAGGATGAAAATGAGACTCCATACACTCCCTAAGCCACATGGTTGACAGTGCCTGGGAGACCTGAGAAGGCAATAAGGCTCTAAGGGGAACTTGACAACTTTTGGATGCACATACAAATAAATATGCACGGCCCCAGGGAGCTCAGTGGGCAGCTTTTACTAGGTGTGATTTTTGTGATCTGATGTATTTTTGTTGCATTTTATTTTGGGGGGAAAAGGGTACATACAAATTGCACTTTTGTGAATGAAAATGACTAAAAACATGACCAGGAAGCCCTAACATGCTCTGGCTTTGTAAAGCACTTTAAGTTGGGAATTGGGGTTGTTTAGGTCATGGCTCCAGGTGGGAAAAGTCCGCATTAGAGCATGTCAGAATAGCCATTAGTCCTTATTCCTAAACCTTAAGGACGAAACTACCATTCTCTATCTGATCTAACTGCACCATTGAACCACAATTAAGCCAAAGAATGTGCAAATGGGCTCCTTAAGCCACAGAACAATGAGGCATATCCTGCTCTTCCGGTTTGAGTTTATGATGACAAGTCCATGGATGCTATAGGTTAAGCAGATGCAAACAAAACATCCACCTCATATGGTCATTTTATTGAAAGAGTTTTACAGGGTTAGGAAATTTCAAAAAACTCATGGAAGGAAATTCCAAAAAACCAATGCCAAATAGTATCAAGTGAATGCTCAGTCTGATATGTCTGAAATCATTGTCCCCAGGTCCATGATCAAACCCTGACTGTATTATTTATTCATGCTGTGACCCAAAGGTCACAGAGGCAAGTCACTTAACCCCCAAGTCTAAAATTTCCTTAAATGTAAAATGAAGTTAAGGAGACAGCATGTACCAAGCAGTTTTTGTGAGGATTAAGTGAGTTAATGTGTAGCATACTATTGTATTAATTGCTCTTGTTGTAAGTTTTATTGGCATACTCATTGTCTTTTGGATACTAAGTTCATTCATTCACATGTTCATTTGTTAATTTATTCAATATACATTTCCTGAGCACCTAACATGTGCTGGGCATAGTTTTGGCCCTGGGGACATAGCACTGAACAAAGCCAAGCCTCTGTCTTTTTGAGCCTTACATTTTAGTGAGTGAGACAGAAAATAGAAAAATTAATAAACAGATAAAAAGCAATGTCAGGTAGTGACATGTGCAGGAAAGAACAACAATGCAGGCTAAAAGAAGAGTCAATGGCAAGGGTAACTTTTTAATAGAATGCCAAGGGAAGACCTCACTGAGGGTGACATTTCAGTAGAGACCTGAGGTTTCAACACTCCTGGTGACTAGGCTACCTATGTTTTTTCTAATTAAATCAATCAGGCCAATGGTATGGCATGCTCCCTCAGCTTTCAGTTCTGTGACATGGGGTCCTATGTCTCCTTTCCCCCTAGCGTTCATGCTTTACTTGCCCAGGGATGTGCGATTACACTGACAGCATAGCACTGAGGCAGGCAAAAAAAAAAGAAATCTGTCTCATTTTAGCCCAGCTAAGAAATCTTGAATGTTAAAGTTTGGCAGATTGTTATTCCACCTGCCAATTCCGAAAGAGTAAGCTACTATCTTTTTTCTTCTCTCGAAAATAGATAGCTGCTTCACTAACGTTCTGTGTAACAAAGAGGCTGCCTGGCTCTCCATCCCATTTATTTCCAGTTATTCAAGTTGACTAGGACAGAGAGTTAGCTCCTGCCTCCCCAAGGAATTGTAGCCAGCCAGCAAGACACAGAGAATGTAAATTCCCTGTTAGGAAAAGCTTGGAGGGATCATTTAGCTCAACTTAACTAAAAGAATGGGGACAGGGGGCAGGGGTCTCCTACTCTCTCCCTAGTGCAGAGATGGTTTAGTATCAACTTCATTAAGACAGAATCTACTGGAAGGACATTCTGACCTATCTCAATCGCCCTTAGTCATATCTCTGCTAGCTCTCCCTCCCCCTCTCCCTAACAGATCCGAATCAGACTGCTAACAAGATTGCAGGTTGGGAAGAGAACAGGGAGTTAAAGTTCATGCTGCAGCTGGAGTTCTAGTAATTCAGTCTTGGGAGAGAGAACTGAAGCTGAGTCAAAATGCCCAGGGCCTAGGCATTGCATTCCTGACATTAACAGGACTGTAGGAAGCATCCCATGTGGCCTTTTCATTTCTTGCTCCATTTCTGAGCTGGGATGAGCACAGGCATACAGGCCCTGTTTCAGATAGAGATCATGCCACTGAGCATGCTCCTTGAGGGCAGGGATGTGGTTGTGCTTTTTGAGACACATCTGAGTGTCTAGCATCATGCTTGTCTCTCTGATCTAGGCCATTTGGGTGCCTCTATTTATTCATGATTTCATTATTACACCTGTTTTCTTAATGAGCCATATACGCTTGGGAGCTCATTGGCAGCTTTACTTGGTTTTGAGAATCTAAAACCTAACTGTTTGTTTACCAAATATCAAATAAGAATGCTGATTAGAAAGGCAGCCTGATATGCTAAGAGAAAGCACTGAGTGTGAAGTCAGAAGACCTGAGTTTTAATGTTTCTGAATAAGTGAAATAAAATGCACGAGAGAAGACAGAAAGAGAGATATTTGCTGTTTGGTGTGTCAAATACCCCAAAATGTTAATGATAGCTATGTCTGTAGAGTGGGATTATTGGTGATCTTTTTCTTCTTAATTATTTTCTTTTTTTTTCATTTTTTCTAATGAGCATATAAATTCAGAACGTTGACATCATATAAGAGATCAGGTTAGAATCTCATCTTTATCATCTATTACTTTTGTCACTTTAAAGCCAGGTACAGTCCCTTTTTGAGGATCTTTAGTTTTCCCATCTATAAAAGGAGAGGCAGGGATAAGGAAGATCCTTCAGTTCTAACATTCTGTGCTGCTAATGAAGTTTTTTGATTTATATTTTAAAAAGCAAAATTTAAAGAGCTGAGACATTACTTCTTCTTCAAGATCACCATGACCAGAGTTGCCATGTGCTGCGGGAGCTAATCCTTTCAGCAGGGTCCTGACTCCCAGTCTGAGAGCTCACAGGTGTTGCTATTATTCTGCATTCACTTGTGAGTCACAGTCAGCCTGATATTGGATGTTGAAATGTCTTTGTTGCCAAAGTGTGGGATTAATAACAAACTATTCCTAACATCTGCCTTCAGCTGAAGCAATGTCTTTATTTCAAATTCTGCCTTAGAGTGTTCATCAGACACATATAGAACATAGTACATCAATTATCTCCTTTAATCACACTATGAAACAGAAACAAGTATTATTATCCCCCATTTTATGAATGCTGAAACTGAGGCTCAGAGAAACACACAGCAAGGTACCAGAATTTGAACCTAAGGCTGCTAGGACATGCTAAATGTCATTCTAGGAATCTGACCAAATAAAAATGTTTATAGCTAGGTTTGCTGGGTGTTACTGAGCTTCTAGTTGGCTCTATGTGATTTTCCTCTGTGACTTAGGGACAGCAAATCTAGCCAGAAGGATTTTGTTATTGTGCTGTTTTCCTGTTTCCCGGGCATGGAGATAATGATCAGCACTGCAAAATCCTCTACCACTGCTCTTACCTGGAGTGGGAAACTTGAGGATAGGTGCAGAGCTGACAGAGTACCCAAATGCAGCCAGTGGTAATTATGCCATGATCTGGGCTCTTCCCATGTGAGAATGTCCCAAAACCCAGGAGAGGTAAATGTGGGCAGGAAATCCAAAGGTAAGCTCCTGAATGTGAGACTAAATGACACACCCGTGCAGGCTTCTCAACTTGGTTTCATGGTCTCAGTTCAATTCAGACCTGAGAGTAGCGCCCATTCATGCTTTAAGATTCAGAGAGGTAGCATTGGCTTCTGATTGGCATGGCCTCCCTATGGAAGGGTATTGTTTCACAACTTTGTGCTAGCATGACATTTTTATCACAAGGGCCAGCGGCAGGGCTAATGCATGCAGAGACAGTGAGTGTGGTAGAAAGAGGCAGCAGGATTACTAATTAGTGTGTACAACTCTGCACCTTATAGTTAGGTGATGTTGGACGAATCCTGTAAGTTCTTTCAACTCCATTTCTGCATCCATAAAAGGAAATAATAAATCCATCTCACAGCATGTTTATGAGTATTAAATTAGGACATTTTTCCAAAGTGAGAGGAAAACATTATCTGGGTATATTGGTGGGCATTTGGTGGGTATATATGTGAATTGGCATGCACATGAGTAGGGAGTGTGCCGTAATCCTAATGAGTCTGGGAAACAGAGGAGTGAAAAAAAGTCAGTTAGTGTATTATAGCTCTTATACCACAAACTTCTCATTCCATTATGGAGTCCAGAAGCTGCTCAAAAGCCCCATAGAGAGTTCAGAGAAGGCCCAGAGAGTCAAGACGACCTGAAGAAGTTATTCTAGCCCATCAGCTTGTTTAAAGTATACAAGAGACAAGATCAAGCTATGTACCACATGTCTTCCTATATTTGCCTAAAGGACATAAGGACATCATCTTAGGAGTCTTCAAGGTTAAGGAGTCTACCTTAAGGTCAAGAAATACTCATACTGGGGCCCAAGCTGGTTCCCCAAGAACCTCTGTAATGATCAGGTTGGCCACTTTTAATCACAAAGAGCAACCCATAAGAATTGGCTGGCAAGATTTGCCATACAAAAAGATCAAATTACAAGAAGACATTAAAGTAGTTTAGCCTAGAGGTGACATTAATATCTTGGTACTGTTGTGGTCAGAATTCTTAAGGAGATAGGGCAAAACCAGACAAGATCAGAACGTTCGAGTAGGGGCCAAAGCATAGCTAGATGGAAGCATTAAACTAAAGAAGCCCCAGATGAATCTAACGTCAACACAGGAAGCCATTCCAAGTTATGAAAGGCTGGTCTTTCTTTCCGCTACACCAGAAACATTTAAGGGAACATTCCAATCCTGGCTAGAGCCAAGCAAAAAGCTGGCTTTTTCATTTATATTGTGAGGTAAGCCAGGTGGTTTGGCTTTCCTAAACCTACTGGCCTCTATGTCAGTATCCCAGTGTGCAGGATCCTTACCAGTGTCCTACAACTTGGTCCCATGCCTATTCATTCACTCCTACAGCTCAAAGGCCCAGCACTCAGGATTTTTTCAAGCAAAGGAGGTATCAGGATGCTGGGATAGCTAACATATCCTGAGGTGACTAAATAGTAAGATGAACCCCAACTTATGTCAATAAGAAGAAATTACCCCATTTCTAGGGAAATCTGAAAATCTTGCAGTAGATTTTGAAGTTAATTTCATACGTACTTTGCCTGAGCCCACCTCCCAGGTCATTGTTCCAGCTTTGTCCTGTAGTGAGAATGCCTGTGTCTGGTCAAATCTTGTGTGTTTTTCAAAGTCTACCTCATCATGTCCTTTGCAGGGACATGGATGGAGCTGGGAGGCCATTATCCTTAGCAAACTAATGCAAGAACAGAAAACTAAATACCACATGTTCTCACTTATAAGTGGGAGCTAAATGATGAGAACACATGGACACACAGAGGGGGACAACACACAATGGGGGACTACCAGAGAGTGGAGGGGGGGAGGGGGGGAGAAGATTAGGAAAAATAACTAATGGATACTAGGCTTAATACCTGGGTGATGAAATAATCTATACACAAACCCCCATGATACAACTTTACCTATATAACAAACCTGTACATGTACACCTGAAATTAAAATAAATGTTTAAAAAAAAGTCTACCTCAAACCTAATTTCCCACTCGGAAGTATCTGCTCATTCTCCCCAACATGTAGGAGCCTTCATTGCTCTGAATCTCCATGGAAAATATTTTATCGTGTATCAAAGGCAACTAAGTAATTTACCTTTACCCCAATCTTTGCAACCATTGGTAAACTTGTCAAAGTGGAGACTGCATATTCCTCACATCTATATGTTCTGAAGCACCCATAATAACACCCTGTTTCAGAAGATACTCAGGGATAGTCCTTGATTTAAATGCATATGGAAATGCCCAGTACATATCGTAACAGTAGCTCCTTCCAGCTTCCTGGAAAAGAGAAGTAAAGGGGAGTAACACCCTTGGTCTCTGAGCAAACAGCTTTCCTACTATCTTGGAGACTGATATTTTTATATATCCCAGAGTAGCATGGCACATGTTATAAAAATGTTTGGAGTTGAAATAAAAAATACTAAACCAGACAAATTCTGACCTAAAACTGTAATTCCTTTAAAATCCTTGTGTTTAAGATGACAATCAGAGATTGATTAATCCAAGGTTGATGAATGGATAGCTTCATTACCCCAATCTGTACTTCCCCTCATCCACTGAGAATACGTGTTTTACTCGATACCATAATGTTTCCATGGCGATTTACATTTTGAACTTTTCACAATCACTTTCTGTTTGCATTCAGCATGCTAACAAAGAGTGGTTAGGTTCACAAAGGAAACAAGGAAAGACTCAATCATTGAGATGTTAAAGGTCATCCTTCAAATCAGAGGCAGACCTGGAAGAGAACACTGACTTCAGAGACTTGGGCTCTGAAGGCATATTAATCAACAAGCCAGCTGTCCATACAAAGGAAATAAAGAAAAATGCTACTGAATTAAGAGTAGAAATGTCTATAAATATATCAGTACTTAATCAACTTAGAATAAAAGATTGATGCAAGTTGATCAAAATTGGGCAACCTAAGGGGCAGATTAAAGAACATAGATTCCCAGCCCTGCCCAAAACCCACTGAATCAACACCTTAGCAAAAATGCCCAATTATCTAGTTTAATAGACTCCCAAGAGATTCTGTTGTATAGCTATGATTAACATCATGGATTTATGTAACTGCTAAGATGTCAGATTTGAACTCTCACTCCTAGGTTCTCTGTTCTGCCTTGCCATGAAGTCCTCATTCAAAATGGCAATGGGGGTACGGAAGGATGTGGATAGTTTTCAGTTTGCATCCAGGGGAAAATGGACCCTTAGAGTCCTGAACAAGTTTCTGGAAGACAGCATCCTGACCCTTCCTCTACTTGCATGCAGTGTTTGGCCCTGACATTTCCTAGAGCCAGCTTGTCACTCTTGTGTTGTCCTGGTATGAAAAGAAAAACAAACTCCTGAGAAAGACAACTCATTCAAACCCAAGATATCATTCCATAGCAATAAACTGTAAACACAATTTCATTACATCTCAAACCCATTTGTAACCAGACAACATCATTCTACTTTTAAGGGCAGACCCTTGCTATGATTTTCTTCTCTTGCACCTGGGAAGGAGAAGCATCTACTGCTTTTTTGTTTGTTTGTTTTTTGTTTGTTTGTTTTAGACGGAGAGTCACTCTGTCACCCAGGCTGGAGTGCAGTGGCATGATCTCAGCTCACTGCAACCTCCGCCTCCTGGGTTCAAGCTATTCTTCTTTGCCTCAGCCTCCCGAGTAGCTGAGATTACAGGCATGTGCCACCATGCCCAGCTGATTTTTGTATTTTTAGTAGACGGGGTTTCACCATATTGGCCAAGCTTGTCTCGAACTCCTGACCTTGTGATCCACCCGCCTCAGCCTCCCAAAATGCTGGGATTATAGGCGGTGAGCCACCATGCCCAGCCGCATATACTATTTTGAAGTCCTAATTGTAGTTGGGTTACTGTTAGACTTGTGAAAATTTGATGAATTAGATTACCCAGAATCACAGCAATAAACAAGGCAGGAAGGGGAAGAAAAGAAAAAAAAAAAAAAAACTATCAGGTCGAACAAGGAGTATTTTAACATCAGCCTTAGAATTGGACTGTTTTTGCCAATTCTCATGATTAGAAAAATTTTTTTGTTTTGGCTTTCTGGTACAAAGATAAGACTCCGGGGATGAATAACTTAACGGAAACAACATGTCTTCACCCCAGGATTACCTAGACCAGACCCTAAGGGGAAGGTTCTCACTGTTATCCTGTTAGTATTCTTTGCACTGCGCTTGAACCAGGTGAGCTAATGCCTCATTAATGAGGGCAAGGCCACCACTGAGATAATTCCTCCCCCTTCCGGGCCTTGAAAATAAAGAAAATACAAAACGTCATGGAAAATTTTCATGTGCCTTTGACAAAATTCATCCGGTAATTACGAATCAATCATTAGTCTTCTCAGAGACCCTATACTTAAGGCTCCTCCTGAGAGAGTGCCCCATCCTCATCTCTTACCTCTTCCCTGGACAGCAAGTAGCTCATGGCCAATAAAGTATTGAGATCCAGGCAACAGAGCACTAGATGGGATGGTTTCTCCTACTTGTGCCCCCAGAGCTGCCATTATCTTTTCACACAAATACCCTTACAATCCTTCTGGTCCCATCCAGTTTCCATGAATCCTTCTTCTACCATTATTTTGCAGCTATCCCACACTGTACGCTAGCCCAGCTCCCTGGTCTCAGTCTGCTCTTTCTGAAACCATTCGCAAAAAGTGACAGTGTAACCCTTCATGTTGCCTTGCTTCTTAGATTCCCCAGACAACATGGTTGGGGCATCATGACATGGGAAACATTCATCTCTGCCTTTTTCTTTAGATCCAATCTGCCTGACAGCACATTGGCAGCTTCCAAACTCAGCTAATGGTTTCCAAAGGTTTTGTAAAGCCAAGACCTCACTACAGTTTCAGAGCTTCTATTGGACTTTTTTTTTTTTTTGCTTTACAAACAGAAAAATATAAGAAATAAGGGAAAATAATATTTTTTATTTGTACAAAAAGACTCTCCATTTTTTTAAAATATTTTTTTATTGCACTTTAGGTTTGGGGGTACATGTGAAGAACATGGAAGATTGTTGCATAGGTACACACATGGCAGTGTGATTTGCTGCCCTCCTCCCCATCACCTATATCTGGCATTTCTCCCCATGCTATCCCTCCCCCAACTCCCCACCCCCCCACTATCCCTCCCCTTTTCCCCAGACAAGACCCCAGTGTGTGATACTCCCCCCCCTGTGTCGAAGGCCCTGCTGAGAATTCCTTGCAGAGAAAAAGAATTTGGAGAAAACTGCTCCAAGGTTAGTTTAATGAAGTTTAATTTATCTTAGAAAATCCAGTGGGTGGTTTCAGGTCCCATGACAAATGCTTCACTCTCTAATCTCCACCTGTAACCACTTGGTACTGCCTGTTCCTGTGCACATGGACAATTCTTTATGGCAAGTACCTGCAATTTCTGCCTGCCAGAGTGCATTGTATGGACCCAGAAGTTTGCTCAGCCTGGGCATGGGGTAAGCTGGAGAGTATAATTTCCAGGGAGTTAACATTCCCAGGAGTAGCCCTTAAGCAATGACTGATAGGAATTAGTGAATAGCTACTCCAGCTTTTTCAACTCAGAGGGCGTGTTCTGCACAATTCCTATGGTTCCCAAGATGACTGAGCTCCAGTTGCTCATTATTATACTTTATATTGGCTTAAATGCATTCCTTTCCTCCCTGTTTTACTTTCCCTGCTCCATTACTAGTGCTTCCTGAAATCACCTCCCAAAGAAACCACTGGAACTCAGATCCTGTCTAGGGCCTACTTCAGGATAAAGCTGACTTAAGACAGTTATCCTCATCATCAGACCCAATAAACTTGGAAAAAGAAATTGGACATATTCAGATAAGTTCCTTTCTCATTCTTGGAAACTGCTTGCTTGAAGGAGCATGCATTGTTGTTTGCTTGGCCACTGACCTAATCTCTGTTCTACAAGCAGCTTTACCAGAAATTCAGGTGATATTTTCACCTTCATCTACCTCACTACTTTGTCTCATTTTTTCAAGACTCAAATGGGGAAGTGAAGGGGTCCTATTGATTGATCCACTAAAGCCTCAACAGGTATGTGTGTCTTATCACCATCTATTGTCAGACAGGATCTACAGAGGAGTAATCCCAAATCCTCAAGGGTTCAAGCTGATGAGTCTATGGTCTTTTCCTCATCATCGTCTGATTAAATTTCCATACACACTCTTCAGGAGATGTAAAAATGCTCATTTCTTGCCATATGAACTTTGGAAAACTACTTAAACCTCTGCATTTCCATCACAGAATTTTTGTAAGGATTAGAGGTAAACTAAAATGTCTTTAAAAATGCCTGGCATACAGTATGTATTGAACAAGTGGTAGGTAAATTTAAATGGTGAACTGTGTTGGCTCTCTAAGTTCTTCCTGGCCCTAGTACCTTCACTGATCACATTTACTTCCTTACCTATTTACCATAGCAAATAAATTCTATAAATACATCTTGGTTCTAGGGTCATTAGAAGCTGCAAGGTGTGAACAGCAAGCGGCTTTGCAATGTTTGGGTAATTTCTGTTTCAATTGGTCCTGGTGGTGTTGCATAAAGGTGCCTCCAGAGCTTTGGGAAGCCTACTGATCACAGAGCAACATCTGCTCCATGATTTCCAGTGAGCTGATTGCAAGACAGCAGGAGATTGCTTGAAAATCTCACTCTCCAAGCCTCACTCATAGCAAATTCCTGACATATGGGACACTCTGACAATTCTTAGTGCACAGTACCCAAAACACTTTTCACAGATACTTCTAAATAAAGACTCCTGGTATATATCCACAATTGACTGGAGTTGACAAGAGTGAAGTGAGCTCATTTTGCAATGGCATTGATATGGTTAAACCAGATTACACAGAAGACACAGGCTTCACAATGTGGGGGAAACTTTTACAGGTATGCTCTGAATATATGATGCAAAGAAAGGGTCTTCATTTTGATAGACCACCATCAGACAGGGATAGCAATGAAGGGGGCTAGCTTTCAGGACATCATTTTGATTATAAACTCATTATCTATTTCTGATGTTGACAAAGATATCATTCAGTAAAGTATTAATATGAAACTGGCAGAACAAATTAACTCCTTTATAAAAAATTGAATTCTCTAAAAAAAAAAGTTGCTCATCATAGAGTATAATACATCATTCTACATGCTCTCTAAGGTATCACACTCAATATTCAACTGGAGTAGTGATCATTTTAAGTGAGACCAATATAGAGCAGAAGCAGACGAAATTTCAGAGACCAAGTTGTCTAGCCTACTCTTGTACAGATTAGAACACTGATCCCTACAAAGGAAAAGGAATTGCCCAAGTTTCACCTAGTAAGTTAGTGGCATAGCCAAGATGTCCTGGCTTCTGGACCAAAGCCTTTTTTAGTAAACCAGACTATTCCCTAAATTACCAAAACCAAACCAAATGGGTGGGGAGAACAAGAGTGAAGGGAAAAGGGGGAAAAGAGGGAGAAAGAGCAAGACAATATAAAAATGTGAAAGTTTTGTTTTAAAGCTGACCCTGACTATAACTATGTGTAGTGGGTTCGAAGAATGCTATTAATTATGCAAAAAAAAATGAGAACTAAATAAAAAAAGAGCAGCATTATATTGAACTACTAAGCAGCCTAAGACTTTGGCAAATGCACATTTAGTTTGCGCCTCCTGCACTGTTATGGACTGAATGTCTGTGTCCCTCCCAAATTCATATGTTGAATTCCTAACCCCCAATGTGATGATACTAGGAGCTGAGTCCTTTGAGAGGTAATTAAGGTTAGATGGGTTTGTGAGGAAGAGCCCCTACAATTAGTGTCCTCACAAGAAGAGGAAGAGGATACCAGACCATCCTCTATTCACCATGTGAAGGTACAGCAAGATGATAGCCATCGGCAACCAGGAAGGGAGCCCTCACCAGAACTCAACAATTCTGGCACCCTAACCTTGGGATTTCAGCCTCCAGAAATGTGGGGAGATAAATGCCTATTGTTTAATCCATTCAGTCTATGGTATTTTGTTACAGTAGCCCCAGCTGACTAAGACACCCACATATCACTTTACTTTATGAGCAGCAAGTCTCACTGAAGGTATTTTATTTTCCTTTCATTTACAATAAATTCTAAATGATAGTTCACTGTGGGAGAACTGCTTCAAATTCACTAAAGATTATCAAAGTGTGTTCCCCATATCTCATGCTTCCTTAAAGTAATGCTTTATTTTCCTTTTTTTTACTTTTAAGTTGCCTTTGCTATGAACAGATTTTGCTACAGGCAACATCTGGGGGTGTGTATTTCAGATCCCAAAGGTTATCATGATATAAGATTAGGCTTTCAGCTCTCTAATTAAAAACAGAATTTTTGCTTCATAATGGCAGTCAAAGTTCAGAGAAGTAACAGGAATTGACTTGAAAAAAGGCTCTATTTTCCCTTACTTACCATCAGAAAAGGAATGTCCATGATTATTTCATCTGACATAAGGAGGTACCAGAGATTTTATAGAGTCTGACCCATCTCCCTTGGAAAGAACATGTGTCTGTGTTTATGATGGGGAGGGGGATTCATACCATCAGATAATTTAACCATTTAGGACTAAAACCTTTCCAAAACAATTAACACAATTCTCTGCTTCTTTAAACAAAAGACAAAAAAATATATGATTCTCTGTCTTCTTGTGCTCCGTACTATTTTAATGCAGCTCTTGGCTTTTGACACTGAGGCTTGTTATTCGTACATACTCTCTGGGAATTGGACTTTGGCTTTCCTTCACTCTGTTATGGTTAACCAACCCCTTTTATTACCAAGGCCTTCACTGCCTTGAGCACGAATACCCCACACTGCATCCTATGGCCCCAGACCCATATTCACTATTCTAAGCAGGTGAGCCTACAGAGCTCTGACCAGTCCTGCTTCTCTCATAAGGAAGTGAGCCATGGACTATAAGGGAATTTTCCTTTGAACTAAGCATACTAAGGCTGTTTTGCTTTGTGAGGTCTTAGGTCTGCTTATTTTTGAATGCATCTCTTTCATCCCCATATTCAATAAAGGGTCACCGATCACTTACTATCCATCAGGCACTGCGCTGAGGGACACAACTCTTAAACAAGTCACAGTCTCTTCTCTCATGGAGTCTACAGTTGGTTAGGGGACATAGGTGAGTAAATATACAGCTGCACTGCAGTGTGTGAAGTGCAATAATGAGGATAGCACAGGGTGATGATTAAACATAAAATAGGGAGCTTAAAACAAGTCTTTGGAAATGTAATGAAAGGCTTCCCAGGAAGAGTTAATATTTGAGGCCCTGGAGGAGGGCCAAAAGTACACGACCAACTGGCAGAGAGTAGAATGAATTGAGATGGGCTGAAAAATCATTTGTTATCATCAGAGCATCTGTCTATAGAATTTCCTTTCACCCCTTCCAATGTCATTCTAATGTATAAGGTGCTTCCAAATTAGAATAGGCAGGAATATTAATACCACATATCAATTAAGAGCAAAGAGGCTGTTTGGACTCTACTGGCTTACTTATGAAAATAATGCAAAGGAATTTCTTATATAAGATCACAAAAACCAAAAACCCTAAAGGAAATGACTGGTAAACATTGCTACATTAAAATTTAAAATGTGTACATGAAAAAAGACACCATAGACACATTAACCCGACAGGTCACAGACTGGACAACATTTGCGGTATATTTTAACAAAAAAAAAGCATTGCTTTTAATAATTTTAAAAATAGCTCTAACAAATCACTAAGAATGGGGCCAAAAATCTAATAAGAAAAAAAATGGGGCAAATTAAATAAATGGAAATTTCAAGGAAGAGAAAGCCCTAATGACTTTATCACATATGATCTTGAAAGTGTAAATTAATAAGAGGAAAATGGTACAACCACTCAGAAAAATAGTTTGGCAGTGCCTTTCAAAACTAAATATGAACTTAACATACAACTCAACAGTTGTATCTTGGGCATTTATCCCAAAATAATTTTTTTTAATTGTAAATTATTCAAACGTCTTTAAATGGATAAACCAACATGACTGCATGCAACAACTTAGATGCATCCAAAGGAAATTATTGCTGAGTAAAAAAGGCCATCTCAAAAGGTTACGTGCTTATATGATTTATTTTATCTAGTACTTGTGAAATAACAATTATAGATATGGAAGACAACTTCATTGCCAGGGATTAGGGAGAAGAGAGAGGAGACAAACATGGCTGTAAAGCAGTAGCACAGGAGAGTCCTGTGTATAGTAGAGTATGTTAATTGTCATGGTGGTTATATGAGACTACACATATGTTAAATTACATAAAACAACACACAGAAACACACAAAGGGGCACATGTCTAACTGGGTGAAATCTGGGAAAAGCTCTAAAGATTTTACCAATGGTTTTGATATTGTACTATAATTATGTAATGTGTTAATACTGAAGGAAGCTGGGGAAGGTTATTAGGACTTTTCTGTGTATTTATTTGCATCTTCTGTGATTTATAGTTATTTCCAAATAAAAAGCTTTTAAAATTTGAGAAGAGGGGAAGAGTAGATTTGAGGCAAAGTAGGAAAAATGTTAACATTTGTTTATCTTGTCAGCAGGCATGTGAGAAGTAGGTAATATTTTCTCCACCGATGGTATATGTTTAAACTATTTTATGATCATAATAAATAATAGTAATAGAAAAAACAGATTTAAAGTCAAGAATACCGATTTTAAATCATATGTCTGTCACTAATTAGCTATATGATCATGAGACTGCCAATCTCTCAGAATATCCATTTCCTCTTTTATGAAGTCAGCATAAAAATGCCTCCCTTTAGGGAGTTTTTTTTTTTTTTGTAAGATTGATTAAAATAATGAACACAACATGTCTGGCATATACTATGAATGGATTAATGACTGGTATGAAATTATGATAATGATGATAAAGGTTGTCCCTTTCTATAGAGCATCAACTAAAATTAATTTGACATGGTCCCACAAAGCAAGTTGAAGATTATTCAAGTTAACCTAGGGAGGCTTTCTTAAATAAGAACAAATCTACTTTTGGTGGTTTTCTTCACTTTAGCAACATCAAACCATGTCATCCTTTAGATAATTTCATATAATATCATGAAATGCTATCACATAGGAGGTAAATAGGGATAAATGATGTGCTATCAACTCTGCCACAGAGTTGTATCTACTAGTGTTCAATGTTATGGTAATGATAGAGAGAAGAGTAAGAACTGGGAGGAGTGTTAACTGATCTGGGAACTATACTTCAAGTTTCTCTTGGTCTTCTCTACTGTCTACCTTATCTCTGTAGATAAAGATTTCAACAGTTCTTGGCAAGTCTCTATGAACTTGGCCAACTGTGCATAAAGGAACTGGTATCAAGTTTAATGTAGTTTAACATATTATGTTAAATAGTATAGCCTACGTCTCTTAAGAGCATGGATTTTAGATTTAGCTCTGAATGTGAACACCAGCTCTGCCACTTACTTCATATATACCCTCCAGACAAATTACTTGACCTCTCTGAGCCTTCACTTTCTTATCTATACAATACAAATGATAAAACCTACTTCAGAGGGCTATTTTAAGCATTAAATAAAATAATCATTGTAGGTATCTCGGTCTGGTGCCAGGTATATAGTAAGCACTTAAGAATTAGCTAATATTTACTTACCAAACCACTAAGAGTTGCTTACATCAGAAGCAATCTCTACTGACCAAGAAATTTTTTCACAAAAGTTCCTAAAATGAATTAAGAGGTCATAAAAAATGATTTGGGTTAGAACATTCATGCACTCATCACTACTACCATGCAGAGGTTGTGCAATGTGAGCTCCAAAGTGTGTAAAGGTTTCATTTCACTGTGTGAACTCAGGTGGTAAATACTATTTGTCAAGTTATTTGCATATTTATTATTTCGTTTATACTATTAATTATTCCTCCAATAAAGCACTGACTGTTTTACTGACAATGTTGATGGAATAGATACTATAAGAAATGCTACCAAGTTCTTTAGTTGAGTCTTACATGTACTCTTTCCTGTCACTATTACTTCAAATTCCCTTGGTATTTCTGACTTCCAGCTGTAAAGAGCCCATGAAGCTGTGGTTTCTCTACTTGTCCTTTTTGCCTATCTTGCGATTTCTTTTTTTAAATTTTTTGTATTTTTAAAAGTATATTTTATTGTACTTTATGTTCTGGGGTACATGTGCAGAACATGCAGGATTATTGCATAGGTACATACAGGGCAAAGTGGTTTGCGGCCTCCATCACCCTGTCACCTATATCTGGCATTTCTCCCCATGTTATCCCTCCCCCAACTCCCTACTCCCGACTGTCCCTACCCTATTCTCCCACAACAGACCCCAGTGTGTGATGCTCCCCCTCCCTGTGTCCATGTGTTCTCATTGTTCAACACCCGCCTATGAGTGAGAACATGTGGTGTTTGATTTTCTCTGTTCTTGTGTCATTCTGCTGAAAATGATAGTTTCCAGATTCATCCATGTCCCTACAAAGCACACAAGCTCATCATTTTTTATGGTTGCGTAGTATTTCATGGTGTATATGTGCTACATTTTCCTTGTCCAAATCTATCATCAATGGGCATTTGGGGTGGTTCCAGGTCTTTGCTATTGCAAACAGAGCCACAATGAACATACCTGTGCATGTGTCTTTATAAGAGAATGATTTATAATCCCTTGGGTATATACCCAGTAATGGGATTGCTGGGTCAAATGGAATTTCTATTTCTAGGTCCTTGAGGAATTGCCACACTGTCTTCCACAATGGTTGAACTAATTTACATTCCCACCAACAGAGTAAAAGCATTCCTATTTCTCCACATTCTCTCCAGTATCTGTTCTCTCCAGATTTTTTAATGATCTCCATTCTAACTGGAATGAGACGGTATCTCAATGTAGTTTTGATTTGCATTGCTCTAATGACCAGTGATGATGAGCATTTTTTCATATGTTTCTTGGGTTCATAAATGTCTTCTTTTGAAAAGTGTCTGTTCATATACTTTGCCCAATTTTGAATGGGTTTGTTTGTTTGTTTCTTGTAAATCTGTTTAGTTCTTTGTAGATTCTGGATATTAGCCTTTTGTCAGATGGGTAGATTGCAAAAATTTTTTTCCATTCGGTGGGTTACTGGTTCACTCTGATTGTTTCTTTTGCTGTACAGAAGCTCTGGGAGTTTAATTAGATCCCATTTGTCCATTTTGGCTTTTGTTGCCAATGCTTTTGTTGTTTTAGTCATGAAGTCCTTGCCTATGCCTATGTCCTGATTGGTATTGCCCAGGTTTTCTTCTAGGGTTTTTATGCTGTTAGGTCTTATGTTTAAGTTTTTAATCCATCTGGAGTTCATTTTAATGTAAGGTGTAGGAAGGGGTCCAGTTTCTTCTTTCTGCACATGGCTAGCCAGTTTTCCCAACACCATTTATTAAACAGGGAATCCTTTCCCCATTGCTTGTTTTTGTCATATTTGTCAAGATCAGATGGCTGTAGATGTGTGGCATTGCCTCCAAGGCCTCTGTTCTGTTCCATTGGTCTATATGTCTGTTTTGACACCAGTACCATGCTGCTTTGATTACTGTAGCCTTGTAGTATAGTTTGAAGTCAGGTAGTGTGATGCCTCTGGCTTTGGTCTTTTGCTTAGAATTGTCTTGGCTATGTGGGCTCTCTTTTGGTTCTATATGAAGTTTAAGGTGTTTTTTTTCCAGTTCTGTGAAAAGGGTCATAGGTAGCTTGATGGGAATAGCCTTGAATCTATAAATTGCTTTGGGCAGTATGGCCATTTTCACCATACTGATTCTTCCTAACCATAAGCATGGAATGTTTTTCCATCTGTTTGTGTCCTCTCTTATTTCCTTGAGCAGTGGTTTGTAGTTCTCCTTGAAGAGATCCTTTACATCCTTTGTTAGTTGTATTCCTAGGTATTTTATTCTCTTTGTAACAATTGTGAATGGGAGTTTGTTCTCTGATTTGCTTCTCTTTAAGTCTGTTATTTGTGTATAGGAATGCTTGTGATTTCTGCACGTTGATTTTGTATCCTGAGACTTTGCTGAATTTGCTTCTCAGCTTAAGGAGATTTTGGGCTGAGACGATGGGGTCTTCTAAATACACAATCATGTCGTCTGCAAAAGAGACAATTTGTCTTCCTCCTTTTCCTAATTGAATACCCTTTATTTCTTTTTCTTACCTGATTGCGCTGGCTAGAACATACAATACTATATTGAATAGGAGTGGTGAGAGGGGATGCTTGTCTAGTGCCAGATTTCAAAGGGAATGCTTCCAGTTTTTGCCCATTCAGTATGATATTGGCTGTGGGTTTGTAATAAATAACTTTCATTATTTTGAGCTACGTTCCTTCGTCACCTAGTTTATTGAGAGTTTTTTTGCATAAAGGGCTGTTGGAATTTTGTCAAAGGCCTTCTCTGCATCTATTGAGATAATCATGTGGTCTTTGTCTTTGGTTCTATTTATGTGATAGATTATGTTTATGGACTTGCATATGTTGAACCAGCCTTGCCTGCCTGGGATGAAGCCTACTGATCATGATGGATAAGCTTTTTGATGTGCTGTTGCAATTGGTTTGCCGTATTTTACTGAAGATTTTTGCATCTATGTTCATCATGGATATTGGCCTGAAGTTTTCTTTTTTTGTTGAGTCTCTGCTGGGTTTTGGTATCAGGATGATGTTGGTCTTCATAAAATGATTTGGGAAGGATTCCCTCTTTTTGGATCATTTGGAATAGTTTCAGAGAGGAGTAGTACCAGCTCCTCTTTGTATGTCTGGTAGAATTTGTCTGTGAACCCATCTGGACCTGGGCTTTTTTTTGCTTGGTAAGCTATTAATTGCTGCCTCAACTTCAGCCCCTGTTATTGGTCTATTCAGGGTTTTGACTTCTTTCTTGTTTAGGGTTGTAGGGTGCAAGTGTCCAGGAATTTATCCATTTCCTCCAGGTTTACTGGTTTATGTGCATAGAGTTGTTTGTAGTAATCAATGATGGTAGTTTGTATTTCTGTGGAATGAGTGATGATATCCCCTTTACCATTTCTTATTGCATCTATTTGATTCTCCTCTCTTTTCTTTTTTATTAACGTGGCTACTGGTCTATTTTGTTGATATGTTCAGAAACCAGCTCCTGGATTTATTGATTTTTTGACGGGTTTTTTGTGTCTCTATCTCTTTCAGTTTTGCTCTGATCTTAGTTATTTCTTGTCTTCTGCTAGCTTTTGAGTTTTTTTGATCTTGCTCCTCTAGCTCTTTCATTTTTGATGATAGGGTGTTGAGTTAGATCTTTCCTTGCTTTTCATGTGGGCATTTATTGCTATAAATTTTCCTCTAGACACTGCTTTAAATGTGTCCCAAGATTCTGGTAGGTTGTGTCCTCATTCTCATTGGTTTCAAAGACATCTTTATTTCTGTCTTCATCTCATTGTTTATCCAGTCAACATTCAAGAGCTAGTTGTTCAGTTTCCATGAAGTTGTGTGGTTCTGAGTTAGTTTCTTAATCCTGAGTTCTAATTTGATTGCCCTGTGGTCTGAGAGACTGTTTGTTATGATTTCCATTCTTTTGCATTTGCTGAGGAGTGACTTACTTCAATTATGTGGTCAATTTTAGAGTAGGTGTGACGTGGTGCTGAGAAGAATGTGCATTCTGAGGATTTGGGGTGGAGAGTTCTGTAGATGTCTTTTAGGTTTGCTTTGTCCAGATCTGAGTTCCAGTCCTAGATATACTTATTAATTTTCTGTCTCATTGATCTGTCTAATATTGACATTGGAGTGTTACAGTCTCCCACTACTATTGTGTGGAAGTCTAGGTCTCTTTGTAGGTAGTTAAGAACTTGCTTTATGTACCTAGGTGCTCCTGTTTTGGGTGTGTATATATTTAGGATCATTAGCACGTCTTGTTGCATGGATCCTTTTACCATTATGTAATGCCCTTCTTTGTCTCTTTTGATCTTTGTTGGTTTAAAGTCCATTTTATCAGAGAGTAGGATTGCAACTCCTGCTTTTTTTTTGCTCTCTATTTGCTTGGTAAATCTTCCTCCATCCCTTTATTTGGAACCTATCTGTGTCCTTGCATGTGAGATGAGTTTCCTGGATACAGCACACCTATGGGTTTTGACTTTTTATCCAGTTTGACTGTCTGTGTCTTTTGATTGGGGCATTTAGCCCATTTATATTTATGGTTAGTATTGTTCTGTGTGAATTTGACCCTGCCATTTTGATGCTAGCTGGTTGTTTTGCCCATTAGTTGATGCAGTTTCTTCATTGTTTCGATGCTCTTTACCATTTGGTACGTTTTGGAGTGGCTGGTACTGGTTGTCCTTTCTATGTCTAGTGACCATTTGGTATGTTTTTGTAGTGGCTAGTACTGGTTGTTCCTTTCCATGTTTAGTACTTCCTTCAGGAGTTCTTGTAATGCAGGTCTTGTAGTGACTAAATCTCTCAGCAATTGCTTGTCTGTAAAGGATTTTATTGCTCCTTCACTTATGAAGCTTAGTTTGGCCGGATATGAAATTCTGGGTTGAAAAGTTCTCTTTTTCAAGGATGTTGAATATTGGCCCCAACTCCCTTCTAGCTTGTAAGTTTCTGTCGAGAGATCTACTGTGAGTCTTATGGGCTTTCCTTTCTGGGTGACTCGACCTTCTCTCATGGCTGCCCTTAGGATTTTTTTCTTCATTTCAACCCTGATGAATCTGACGATTACGTGCCTTGGGGTTGCTCTTCTTGAGGAATATCTTTGTGGTGTTCTCTGCATTTCCTGGATTTGAATGTTGGCCTCCCTTGTTAGGTTGGGGAACTTCTCTTGGATAATATCCTGAAGAGTGTTTTCCAACTTGGATTCATTCTCCCTGTCACATTCAGGTACATCAGTCAAGCATAGATTAGGTCTTTTCACATAATCCCATAGTTCTTGGAGGCTTTGTTTGTTTCTTTTCACTCTTTTTTCTCTAATCTTGCCTTCTCATTTTATTTCATTGATTTGATCTTCTATCTCTAATATCCTTTCTTCTGACTTGATCGATTCGGCTGTTGAAACTTGTGCATGCCTCCCGAAGTTCTCATGCTGTGTTTTCAGCTCCATTAAGTCATTTATGTTCTTCTCTAAGCTGGTTATTCTAGTTAGCATTTCATCTAACCTTTTTTTCAAGGTTCTTAGTTTCTTTGCATTGAGTTAGAACATGGTCTTTTAACTCAGAGAAGTTTGTTATTATCCACCTTCTGAAGCCTGCTTTTGTCAATTTGTCACACTCATTTTCTGTCCTGTTTTGTTCCCTTGATGGTGAGGAGTTGTGATCCCTGGGAGGGGTAGAGGTGTTCTGGTCTTTGAAGGTTTCATCCTTTTTGCACTTGTTTTGTTCCCATCTTCATGGATTTATCTCCCTTTGATCTTTGAAGTTGGTGTTTTTGGGAGAAATCTCTGAGTGGACATCCTTTCTGTTGCAGTTGAAGCTATAGCTTTTTTGGCCTGCAGAGGTGCTGCTGGGCTGCCTCAGATTCAGTCAGGTTGCTGGGTGGGTGGTCTTCCCCCTGGGGTTCGTTTGCAGGTGAAATTAGCCCCGCCTTCCCAATGGCATCTCCTGAGCTAGATCTTCCTGGTTGAGGTCAAACTGGTGTATTTGCTGCCAAGCTCTCTAGCACGTGGGCTTCAGTTTGAGTTTTGTAGGGGTTGGGGCTTGCCAGGCCTCATGACCTGTTTCCCTGCTTTCAACTCTGCCTCTTTCTTTGAGACAGGTTCTGTCCTGCTGGTGCTAGTCCAAACTTCTCTCCTGGTCTGGCTGACTACTTATGGTACCAGGTGGAAGCCATCGCTCAGAATTGCATAGAACAGCACCAGGTGAGATCCGTTGCTCAGATTTGCATCAACAACCCATAGTGCCCCAGTCTGGCAGGGCGCTCATGGGCTGTGGGTTGCAGGAGGGGATGAGGTAAGCACAGGATCCGAATTGGAGCACCAAGGGAGTGAAGTCTCCCAATCCTCCAAGCCAGCTGCATGTTCCAGGTGGGGACGCACCCACCCTCCACTTGGTTCATTTTTCCCTGGGTGGCTCTCATCCTGCTTTAGCTCCCTCCCTGGGGTACTTTCAGAGTCCTTCCAGTCCCCCCCAAAATGAATCTGGTACCTCACTTGGAATCATGAAGTCTTCTAGCCCTCTGCGTCTCATTTGCTGAGAGCTACATTCCCGTGTTGTCTCCTCTTGTCCATCTTTTTGCTGTCCCTTTCTTGTGATTTATAAGAAGACAGTCAGTATTAAGGGGCAGCTTGATTACTATCATGCACAGAGGCATGAGAACAGACTTGACTGCATTTCAAGGACCTTTTTATTGAACCCTGTAATTCTACTTGTTATGATGTATTTTCTTCCACAAGAGATATTTGAGTGTATGGTACACTGAGTTCTGCACTGTGCTAGGCACTGCAGGGAGATCCAAAAATTATGAGGTAGAACCCATGCTTCAGAAAAGATGAAAATTAATTGAGATAAAGCTCAAAAACATAAAACAATTAGAAGAATAAGCTAATCATGTTCTTTCTATGGAACTAAAAAAAAATATGGAGACCTCTGTATCATTATTTTTCATCTCAAGTCTATAGTTTAAGGTGTCAATAGCTGATTTTGCTACTGGATATGTCCCAAAGAAATCTCTCTAAGAAATTACTTCCCATTTCTGAAAATGTTTCCACTGCTATATTTTCTCACACACACAAAAAAAATGAAACTAATTTGAGGATTTCTAACTAACATCCTAAATGTAAGCAATGTTTTTTTCTCAAAATAATGTCCATTATCCAGACATAAAACAGGCTTTCAATGGCAGAATTTGGATGTCTTCATAAGTTTCCTCTTCCGTAGCATAAGGCTTATATCCCAAATTGAGACAGCCTGCAGGGTGCCAATCACATTAATGGGAAAAGGGATGGTGGGTTATGTCAAGGTGGCCTGCACAGGGCTCTGCACACTCAATCTGTGGGGAGTCTCTTCTCTTTCTGCATTGACCTACTGGATGAGCTCATCCATTTCCATAGCTTTAGTCATCATATTTATGGAGGTGATCTAAAAAGGTGCATCTTCAGGACTTAACTTGCTGCTCAGCTCTAGGCCTAGCCTTCCAGTTGTACGTTAGGCATCATCTTCCCAAACTAAGAGTTCCTCAAGAATTCCCAATTCTATCAAGAACCCCACAATTTTTCCAACTGACTTCATAGACATATATTTGATTCCTGTCCCTCTCTATTTCTTCACCTCGAATCTGTCACCAAACCCTGATAGTTTTGATTTTAAATATCTATATTTGCCCATTCCTCATTACCACTGTCACTTTCGTAGTTCATGGTATTATTTCACTTAACCCACAGTACTAGAAACATTTTTGTAGGATGCCCTGCTTCATCTCTAGCCTGCATCCATTCATTCTCCCTACAAAAAGCAGTCTTCTTTTTACTCTACAAATATACACCAAACAGTTCATATATATTTATTGAAATGAGATGAATTATATTGTATTAGAAAATATTCCTATATGACAGTTTCCTTATTTGGAACATGTGCATATTAATGATTTAGAGATGCCACGAATGCTAGAAAATAAACACAATTTCAAGGTATTTTGCAAGCATAATGTCCCAGGACTTGAAAATAAAAGCACATTCTATCTACTCTATTCATATTCTATGAAACCATCAGCATTTTTGCAGTATGATGTGCTTCATAATACCAGCTTACTAACATTGTGTGTTCATATCTATGGTACTGCCTTTCAGAAACTGAGCAAAATTCTCAGAGTAGGGTACTCACACTGAGATAAAGCATACTACTGGTCCATCTAGGGCAATAAGGAGGCAATCACTACATTAAGCCCTGGTGAATGTGAGAGGGTAACTTCTTTCTCAAACATAATCCATTTATTTTAGTTCCACTAACTTACTAAAGGATCAAACGGAATATATTTAACTATGTGACCAAAACAGAAGGAGGATTTACTAACTTTTCTAGGTTGGTAGTACAGCAATTGATTTGCTGGTACAGCCTGCAGACACCATCTTGTACAGCTACACTGTGTGAAACAATGCAAGCCAGGGCAAGCCACCCCGCATTTTTATTGAATGAATGCAGGCCTTCTTTGTTGCCCTTGTTGTTGCCTATTTGACTCCTGTCCCAAGTCA
This sequence comes from Ateles fusciceps, assembly GCA_036589455.1. Lineage (NCBI taxonomy): Eukaryota > Metazoa > Chordata > Mammalia > Primates > Atelidae > Ateles > Ateles fusciceps. Next base: position 437,780 of record JAZHEH010001915.1, read on the forward strand.
GAAAATCTTTATGCATTCTCCTAAAAAATGCAGATGGTCTGTGGCTACTTCTCCGTTCCTATATGTCTCCTTCTCTTTCACAAAGATAAGAGAAGGGTTGGCCACATGAACCTTCTGTAGAGTTCTTAAGCCAACACTGAGCTTCTTGTCCTGTCTCTGGGCCTTTGTGCTTGCTGTTTCTTCTACTTGGAATGTTTTTCCTCTAGACAAGCATATGTATGGCTGCTTCTCATCATCCAGGTGTCAGCTCAAATGCTCATTCCTTTATTTAAAGGAGCAATCCTTACCATCATATCAGATGCTTCTCGGGCCATTACCAAGAAAATCTGTCTCTAGTGGCATCATTATTGGTGCATTCCTGAATTTAGTAAGGCAGGAAAAGATAACCTCAATATCTAGTATCAAAGATATTGAAACTTTGATACTAGAATTTATCACTTTTTGCTAAGAGAAAGGTTCTTTTGATTTTCCTAGAGCTTTATGAGGTACTGGGAAGAGGATGTATTAGTCAGTTCACTTTTGATTGCAAATAGCAGAAACCCCACTCAAATGAGCTTTAGCAATGATGGGAATTTATTGACTCACATATGGAATGTCCAAGGGGGTATGTTCCCTTCAGGCATAACAGGATCTTATGGTTTGAACAATATGAGCAGTACCTCTGCCTTTTTTCTCCATCTCTCAGCTTTGTTTTTCTCTGTGTTGGCTTCATTGTCAGACAGGTTTTTCCCACAGTTGGAAAAGATGGCCACTGGAAGCACTAGACTCTGGGCTGGAGACATAACCATGAATAGGAAAGATACTGTTCCTGCTCTCTAGAGGTATGACTTGAGGAATGATGAGCTGTCTGGACATCTACCTCTTCTGACATGACACAGGAGTAAAATCAACAATAGATGAAGGCAGCAAGGACATATAGATATGCAAATAATGAAATAAATAAGGTAATTTTAGATGGTGACAAGCTCTATTTAATATGCTTTTAAGATGTCTTGGTCACAGCTTCCTATATATTTCAATTCTAGCCAGTCTTTATAGAGCACCTATACTATGCTTCCCTATGTCAAATGGTTGGGGTACAGAAGTGAGTAACTGAGTCTATGCCTCTGAATGACATGCCACCCAGCAAGCAGAATAGGATGGAAACCATAAGGGACATCCTAACCAAGGGACCATCCTAGTCGGTGAACTCCCAGGTGGTTGAGGTAGGGAGCAAGTCAGGAAAAAAATACTAGTAAAATATCCCATGTATGAAGTGGTGAAGGGCACAATTAAAGTCCTGGTAGTGGTAATTGAGAAGTCATCAGCTATTAGTATGCCTGGGTGAATGATGGTTTCCTGAGAGCTACAATGAATTCAAGTAGCAGCAGGTCTCAATGAAAACAGTAGGGCAGGGAGTAATAAGCTTGGTTTGAGACATATTAGTTTGAAGAATATGTGGAAAGCAAAAATATCATTTCTGTTCCCATTTGTTGAGGGCCTTTATGTGCCAAGAAGTATGCTTCATATACATTGTTCCACTTAATTACACATCTATTGTCTCTTGGCAAAGCAGATGTTGTTAGCTCCACTTTTTACTTTTGGGACACTTGGAACTCTGAAAAGTTAAGATACTCATGCAATGTCATTCAGCAGGTTAGTGGCACAGCCAACATTTGACTCCCTACCACTGTCTGATCCTTTCTGCCTTACCACCCTGTGTTATCACAACTGTACCTTCAAAATTGGCAACCAAAAAGACCTTTACTGGCTTACCTTCCCATTAAAATCATTTCCAGTTGAAGAAGAAGAAAAGGGGATGACTCAACCCCAACAGGAAGGTTGATTTATTTTGGAAGACTTTTCACAAGACTCTTTAAGGAGCTCTCTGACAGTGCTAATTTTAACCAAGTCATTGTGAAGCAACCTTGGATTCCTCCATGCAAGGCAAAGTACAAATACAAGCGTATGACTCAGCACAAAGCAGCTGTGGCTCTCCCCTCCACCCCATTACCAAAAGGGGTAACAGGTTCACTAAGAAATTTAAAACTTTTTTCAGAAAGCCCATCCACATCCCCACTGCTCCCAGTTTTTAATACTGAGGCTTTAGCACCACTTCCCCAAAAGTCTACCCTAGTGAATATTCTTCCCATAATTTCCTCTTGCTCTGGTGTTGAACACAGGATGAGCTATGTTGTGGGGCATGTCCTACAAATGGTAAATGTCAGCACACATCTGTTTTTCTGACACTACTGATCAAAGGGAACGGTAGGCATGGAAGAGCTCAGATTGTAGTAAGAGCAGCAACAGCAATGGTCATGGAAATCCGGTCTCAATTTTAGATGAAGGCCTTAGCATAAAGAGCTCTGAGATGCTGGCCTACATTACTGTTACTGTGAGAGAGCTGCCCAGAACCCTCTAAATCTGAAGTTTCCCCAATGATTTTGTCCTATCTCTCTTGTTGATTTCACTTCCCACCCCCAAGAAATAGAGGTGGGTAGTTCCTCAGACTTTGATCTGAAATCTGCAACCAACAGCCCAGTGGGTGAGGGGTGTTCTCCCTTGCTCCTCTGAAAATCTGAACATCCTCTTTAATGTTGCCTGCCAAGCACATGATGAGTTATTCATTCCGCAAAAAATATAATAATCCATACTGTGTTTTCAGACACTCTTTTAGGGTCCAGTGAAACAGCATGACCCAAACAAAGATTCTTGCTTTCATGAAGTAGGAGAGAACAGACAATATGCAATCAGCATAATAAGTAAGTAAATTATGTAGTAAAATTAAAAGTATGGTACAATTTGATGAAAAAAGAAAAATGTGAGCAGAATAAGGAGAACAAGGAGTGCCAGGAATGGGAGGTAGGTTGTGGTATTAAATAGGATGATCAATGTGGGACTCATTAACATTGTGAGAGATAAGCAAAGACTTGAATGAGATGACGAATTTAGCCCAATAAACATCTGAGAAAAGCCCATTCCATGCTAAACGAACAACCAGTGTAAAGTCTCTAATGTGGGAGCATGCCTAGTATATTTTAAAAACCATGGGCCGGGCACGGTGGCTCACACCTGTAATACCCACACTTTGGGAGGCCAAGGCAGGCGGATCCCTTAAGGTCAAGAGTTTAAGACCAGCCTGGCCAACATGGCGAAACCTCATCTCTACTAAAAATACAAAAATTATCAGGGACTGGTGTGGCAGGGGCCTGTAATCCCAGCTACTTGGGAGGCTGAGGCAGAAAGAATTGCTTGAACCTGGGAGGTGGAGGTTGCAGCAAGCCGAGATTTTGCCACTGCACTCCAGCCTGGGTGACAGAGCGAGACTCAGTCTCAAAAAAGAAAAGAAAAGAAAAGAAAGGGGGAGGGGAGGGGAAGGGAGGAGAGGAACAACTAAGCCTATATGGCCTGAGCAGAGTAAGTGAGTCTTATTCAGTCGCCTCTTAGAAAGCCAAGATGATTCATTTAGGGCCAGAGTGCAAACCTTGCACCAAACTCATTACCTAATTCATTTGAACAAACCACCCAAATGAAAGTTCTAATATTATCTGCACAGCTTTATGCTCACTACAGAAACAGGACTAGCTCAAAAACAATGTGTTAAATGGATGAAAGAATCAATAAATGAATGTAAAACTCTGAATTTTATTATTACAACCAAATCTCCCTGCACAGTTCACACTTAGTCCCAGGCCCTGGGATCCACAGACCCATCCAACTGGGCTCTAGGGTTCAACTCACTAATTTTTACATTGAAACAATCCATGGTCTACTCTGAAGTCACCTATGCTGTGCTCCATGGAATAGACCATACTACATTTTTAACAAGTTTCTCTCCTTGGTCCCATTTGATTATATGAAGTTCAAATGCATTTAACAATACTGTCGCTCATTGGCCCTTCACTTCTCAATCCCACCTTCTCTACTACTCCCCACTATGCATGCTTAAATTAATTTCTTCTTGAATTCCCCACAGACTTAGAACAAAAAACATGTCTTCTTAATAGATCTTACCACCTACTTTGACTATGGTTTATTCAACAAACTTGCATAGTGTGCCTGTTTTGTGCTGAGCACCATTAAAGGAGAAAATGCCATGGTCTTTACCATGGAGAAGCTTTTCACCTATGAAGCTGATACAAACTACAAGCCATGCTATTACTTAGCACCAGCAAGGATAAGGTAGTTAGCCACTACCATAGACTGCTGGTGAAACTATATATAAATCGGTATACTCTTTCTAGCAAGAAATTTAGAACTATATAACAAGACCTTAAAATTTCACATCATTTTCCCTAGTAATTTCAATCCTTGAAAGCTGAACTAAAGAAACAAAGATATGATCAAATATTTACACATAAAGCTATTTATCTGAATAATTATTTAAGACAATTAAATTCCCTTAAATAAGTAAATATTTAAATATAGTACAGTAAAAACTATATCGCTACCAGGAATATTTAATGACATGGGGAAATGTTCACTAAGAAAAAATGCATACAAAACTGTATGCACAGTATTGTAATCATTTCATTTTATATAACATACATGCATAAATATTAAAAAAATACAATAAAATACCAATTTGATCTTCTTTGGATGTTTAGGGTTACATGTACTTTGTGTACTTTCCTGAACCCTCCAGACAGAACAAATATTTTAATTTGTATATTAAATTTTAATAAATATATAATTTATACATTTTAAAATTAAATAATGTAATTATTCTAAAGTAAGCAACAGGCATTACACAAAAACATATATCTTATTTTTGGAAATTTTCTCCAAAAAAAAATGGCATGTATATGTTATATGTGTATTGCATTACATCTAGAGAGGTGGGAGTTAGAGATTTTTGAATCTTTTCCACTTTGGGCTTTGAGGGGCACACTCCTCTTGCAGCAAGATATTATCACAGTGCTCTCAGAAAGTAAATGACCACACCCAGGGGTGCCCTCATATTCCAGGAATTTCCCCATCCCCAGAGGGCAACATAATACCTACAGAAAAAAAGTAATAACCAAAGTTCTTCTCAGAAAGGGATCCCCAGGAACCTGAAACCAAAGAACTATATGCTGGGAGGCAATCTTAGAAAATACTTACTCCAGTCCCACACCTCCTCACTAAGGAAAAGAATTTTCTCTACAGTTTCTCTGTGACTTAGTCAGTCAGAATGTGCCTCAGTATCAATGAGACATGAAGATTTCCCTTTTGCACACTTAAAAATGATCTTCTAAAATATAGACCCACCATATCTTTCCAGTCTTCATTCTCACCATGCCCCACCATGGAAAGCCTGGTTTTCAGTGATACCAGTCTACTGTTTACCAAACATACGTGTTCAGATCAGATACTAAGCCCCTGCTTGGGCTTTGCTCTTCTCTCAACAATGACTGACTGTACTTGAAATAACAATCATTTATTTCTTTGTTCTCTTCTCAAAGTCATACAACTTGCCCAAATAGGCATAACTGATTGGATAAGAATGGACAACTGGCCAAAGCTGGGTTACTTTGGCATTGGGATACAGGAATTCATGTCAATCTCTGTTGGATCCTCAAACTAGGAAGTAGATTTAAAGTAGAAGCTGATGTGACTACAAGTATGTGAAAGCAGAAAAAGAAAGCTCTGTGTGTGTGTGTGTGTGTGTGTGTGTGTTTGTGTGTGTGTGTCTAGCGTGGAGAGAGGTAAGCTTAAAGTGGTCTTTGAAGCAGCAACAAAAGTTTATATGACCCAAGATGATGAAACAGATCATCTTGGGTTCTGTCACTCTTTCAGTTGAATCCTACCACAGGATCTAGTAGCAGGCTGTAATCATGGACTCTTCCAGTATAAGCTCCTTTTCACTTAAGCAGTTCAAATGGGTTCTTAACTTATTTACAATAATTTGACATAAGTTACTCAGTAAAAAAAGAATTAAAATAATTGTCTCCATACTAAAAAAATAAGCTCTAGTAGAAGCCAGATAATGCTTGGCTCATTCCTCACTCTGTCCCTAGCACTTAGCAAATAAGAGGACTTCAACAACTATTTGCCTCACTTGGACAGCATCCTGAATCTCTGTCCCTTGTCCCTAAAATATACTCCCATTTCTATGAAGTCCAGTTCAAATTCCATTTCTTCCACAGTTCCTTTGTTGGCTGCATGAGTCCACAGATAAGACATCCTTTCCCTGTACTACTCTAGAGCAACTACAGTCTACAGCATTCACCCTGGTCCACTGTTGTGAACTACCTTAGCTCTGTGTGTGCATGTGTATGTTTGATATCAAACGATTCTAAACTCTTGGAAGGGAGGAGCCACCCTGTCTCCCATTTCTAGTATATTTCCAGTACTGTCCTTGCCAGAGAAGGCATTTAATAAATACTTGCCTAACAAGTGCAGCATCCATTCAAAATTTCCTTTTTCAAAAGTCCTCAAGTCAATCTGACAGGAAACTGATAATTTTTAAAGCCATGGACTCAAGCCCACAGGGTATTTGGTGCCTAGCAGCAAGTGGCCTAAAGAGTTAACGAGCTTCAAGTCAGAAAAATATATAACTTGATTACTTTGAGGCCAAGATATTTGTTAAACCCCCAGCAAAATATGTGCTGTGCTGGGGTGTCTGATTTCTTTCCACTGTGTTTATGCCGTAATGAGGTAATGTTTTTATTTGAAAGCTGATTGAATTCAACTAATAACTGCTGTGTTCACTTATTTAGTAAAAGCAAAGTTTAGATTGTAAGGTTTTGTTTATTTTAATGTTCACATAAACAAGGCAGATAGATAGTAAAATGCATATAGAATGGAAAATAAGATCCACTGCTTTCTGGATGGACCAACTTCCCCCTCAAAAAGACTTCTCCAAATCCAGAGAAATGGCAAAAATGAAGATGTATAAACAAAACTTAGGAGGACATATCTGAAAGTCTTTTAACCTCTTTTATTTAAAGTCAAAAATAGTCATTTGCTCAGTGTCATTTCTCATCATGAATCTAAGAACCTATGCTGTAAAACTCTACCTGTTTTCACTTTTTCACTTGCTGTATCACCATCCCCATGCAGTTATGTGGCAGCTTAGTAGAGATGATAACAAATAAGCCCAGCAGCTTCTGCACTGCAGCTGTTTACGAAAAGCCCATCACAGGGACCACACATAGCTCAAACCACAACTTGATCAAATGGATTTATAATTGAAGTTGAAAAGTCAAGAGCTGTAGAAACACCCCAAACCACCCTTGACTGCTCTGGGCTGAAGCACTTGATGTATCCCTAGCAACTTGGGTCACTGAGGTACACACGTATCCTACATTTAATAATTGGTGTCTGTAGGAAATGAAAAATGAACAGAAAGGACAGAAGAAATGAGCAGGAATACAGCTCTGAAATCAATTCTCTTCTGAAGTAAATTTCTTATGAATTATACATTAAAAAAGGATTTTCAACCATAATCAGAATTCCAATCTTACTTTGCTCTTATGGCCAATCTTTGGGACTATTTACTCTTAAACTACCCAAAATGTTTAGCAATAGTGACTAAGTACTGTAGGAGATACTTTGGTATACCTGAGCACTGTATACAGCCCATTTGCAATAGCAGACTGGTCCTTTACTGAAGTGAATATGACAGAAAATTACTCTTTTAAAAAAAAAAATAACGGCCAGCTTTTCCCTAGGTAGCCAGGCTGTGGGCCCATCTACAGCTAGAGAGTAGAGACTGACAAGGACTCTTCCAGCTACAGATGCTTGGAAACCTTCAAGTGAACACTGTCTAGGATAGTACGAATCCCCTTTGCTTTAGCACAGATGCTTTTGTGAAACTCCAACCCACTAGGGAGCTGAGAGTCTAAGCAGAATCCTTTTGTCAAGAATCAAAATGATGAACCAACACCTCCAAGCTGAAACAAGAAAATAAATTCATTAAAAATAGAACATGTCGCATTATCTAGTTTGGGGGCTGAGTGTTCTTCCAATCCTAAAAACAACTCTCTGTGGCCAAATTGCTCCAGGCCTCCAACATACCCAACGTAGCTACATGTGAATAGAGTCATCATCTTCTGCTGTTCGTATACAAAAGCCTGTGTATTTCTAGTTTTATCCAAGGATATGGAGATGGCAGAATTTATCATTTGCAAAACCTGAAATGCACTGTACTCAGCTGTACCCTAAATACATATGTGTCTACTAAGAAGAGCCTAACAAAGGGTGATTTGCAGCATTCAAATATAGATTTATGTGCTCAGATAAAAACAAATAAGTACATAAATACGAAAAACTGACCAAAACTCAGTTTGTAACAAATGGGCCCTTTAGTTAGTGAGTTTCCCAAGTCCATTCCCCAATAGCTTAGGTGGCTACACAGAATGAAAAGCCCGCAGCAAACTAACTCCATCCCCATTTTAAAGGTCACTCCTCCATGGAGTTTGCAGCAGCTCACTCCTTCGAAAGGTAGAATTTAGCCAGCAATGCATCTGCTTTAAAAGAGTTGAAAGCCATTTACTGTTTCTGATATTGGATCCAATGTAGTCATGACTCCCAACAACTTCCTTTAAAGCTTAAATATCGCCATGAAGATAAAAAGTGCAGAGTATGAAGGTGGAAGAGCTTAATACCATTTGCAGTAAAACAGCCCACTAATCCCATCCTTTTGTACCAGATCACAATTTATTGAGCCATTAAAACCAAACCCCTTCCCAGAACTAAACTGAAAGATAACTCCAACTGAAAATAGAAAGGGGGAAAAACATGTCAGAAGTATAATGTGTGTGTGTATTTGTTAAGTTTTAAGTTGGTTTGCTTCGTGGTCACTTTTACATTATAGAAGTGTGTCTGCTAGGATCAGTAGCCGTCCTGAGCTGTTGTCTGGTCTTCATGGCTAGTGTCCGGTGTTCTGCAGGCTCTGGCTTATAGAGGCACTTACATCTCCTCTAGCCTAGAAGAAATGTATGTTTCTTGGAGGGCCAGAGTGTTAGCAGTCTGGAGCTAAATTTTAGGCCCACCTCTGCTACTTAATATGTGAGACCTAGGGCAAGTCTGACCAGGAGACTAGGTATTCTGTCTGTAAAGAGAGGTCACCAGCTTTCTCCACGCCATGCTGCCTTTAGATAAAAATTCCATAAATGTTTTCATCATGTCAATGTCCAGCACAAAGCTTGTACTGGCTCCCTATTGCCTGCAGGACTAAGTTCATGTATCTGTCTTCTCCACCAGTCTATGAGGTTACCGAGGGCACTGACCATGTCATAGTCATCTTTAGATTTGCAGAACCAAACATCATTGGTTCTATATCTTTCTGACCAAGAGCATACTAATTTTTTAAGAAAACCAAAAATATTTGGAGGAGAACAGCAATAGACTTCTGGAAAATTCCCCCATGGTATTTCTTAACATGGTCACCCAGTGGCATGACTTGAGGTCAAATATCTGTCTCCTAAGACCCAAGTTCTGTAGTGTAGACTGGGAGCTCAGCCAATCAGATGGAGAGAGAAAAAGTTGTGTCCGCCACTCTAAGCACACCAATGAGGGGCTGTCAAAGTGCCTTATTGCTCAGTAAATGTGATGAGGGCAAAGCTAATCTATAAGTTCCACCTTTGGAAGCCCCAAGGGTAACTAACTTGAGAAGGTCATTCTGCTTGAATGACATTGTGTTTACCTTAAGGCCAAATAGTAAAATGTGTGGCCCGTTAGCAATGGCTTCTGAATTGGTCTCTATGCTTCAGGCCCAGCTTTCTCCACACCATGCTGCCTTTAGATAAAAATTCCAGAAATATTTTCATCATGTCAATGTCCAGCTCAAAACTTGTACTGGCTCCCCATTGCCTGCAGGACTAAGTTCACGTATCTGTCTTCTCCACCAGTCTGTGAGGTTACTGAGGGCACTGACCATGTCATAGTCATCTTTAGGTTTGCAGAACTAACCAAAGTAACTGTACACATCAAACTGGATTAAGTTCGGAACCCGGTATCCTAAGTTGAAGACTACAGATGATTTTAATTTTCTATGTCTTACAAATTCCCATCAAGATATTCTGACATGTCAGACAAGACACCAAATTGTTACTGTGCTTCAGAGTAATTATTTCAAAATCTTCTATAAACAACAGATACAATTTTACTTTTTCTAAATGAGAAAATAGGTTACTTAGAATTTCAGTGTAACCTCTTTGCTTTTAACTTTTAAGAACTCAATCCCAGATGCCAGCAATCCACAAAGCACTCTGCAAAGTTCTCTGAGCAACACTTGGCTGCCGTGGAGGGGCTCCTACACTACTCAGATATGTGGCAAGTAGAGAAACAATTATGCCATGAGGCAAATGTGGCAATAGCTATAAAAGTGGTCCTAGCAAAATGCCAGAGGAGTTCGGTGGAGGAAGTGGACCCATGACCAAGAAGCAGGTGAGGATGCCTTCTCCTTAAAAAGCTGATCAAGATAAGGAGGAGGAACAGTCTTCCCCATATCATTACATCTAAAAAGTGCTTGGTTTGACCATTTCATGGGCAAGCAGAAATGAACTGCCATCATGCTAAAAACTCTTTTCAAACCTGCCTAATTACTCGGAAGCACAGTAACAATTTGGCGTCTTGTCTAACATGTCAAAATATCTTGATGGAAACTTGTATTTTATTTCAAATGTGTGCTGCTCATGGAACATGGCTCTCTGCTTACAGTTTTGAAAATAAACTGGATGAAATGTGCTGTAGCTTGCAAAAGTCTGCATCTGTGATTTGGTTGCTTAGTAGGTCAGAAAATCAAAACATATGCTCTAAATGGGAATAAATGGTAAGGGCCCAAGCCAGTCCATTATAAATCCTATTGAATTTATTCTTATCCTCATACAAATGTGCCCAGCATTTTGACATTCAACCCGGTCCTTCTGGGAGTTAAGCAAGACGAGGAGTCATTATCCATATATCTAGGATGTGAACAGAATCAAAAAGTTTTAAATGTCTGGCCAAAGGTCCCACATCCAGTAAGGAGAGGACTTTGGAAACAAGAAGTACTATGTGCACTACTAAGCATAGTCTAGTCAGAATAGAATTTGTGATAAAATTTTCTCCCTCTTCTCCTCCTATCCTGTACTACAGTACCCCCAAGATTTCAGGAGGAGAAACAGAGGAGAGGGGGAGATGGACACCTCCCCAGTTTGGTGAAGATGAGTGGTCCTCCTGTCCTATAGCATCAGAATCAAAGGTTTCAGAGTCTTTACTCTTTACAGAAAACTTTGTCGGTGGGACTCCTTCAATGGGTCAGGGCCTCTACAAGTCAAGGTCTGCTTGCTCTGTGCTGCAAGTACAAACAAGAACTACAGGCATGTCAAACACTGTTAGAAAGCTGGGAAGCTGAGCATTTGAGGATTGTGGGCCACAGTTTGGGGGAAAAAAATGCTCTATCAACAGCTTCACACTACTCTCCTGGAGAGTGGACTGTGATCATCACCATCCTATTTTGCCCGCAGGTCATTTTTCAAATAAGGGCACTCAGTAGCTTAATAACAGAGATGGTACAAGGAAGGAAAAATTAGTTTCTCATGACTTAAAAAGAATCAGGTGCCAAGTTCAAGTAATCTCCCCACTTATTACCCTTCTTCAAACTCCGCAAATCATTAAAGGTTTTGAATGCTCACATTTTGTATAGCCTGAGAGGTGAAAAGTACAGCACATGAAGTGATGTGTGCTTTATTATTTTTATATTTGTACTTTTAAAATTAACATAGAATAAACTTGACTTTTCTTGGTGTATCGTTCTATGAATTTTAACACATGTGTAGATCTGTGGAACCTCCACTGCAATCAATCACTCCAACAAACTCCCTCATGTTATCCTTTTTAAGTCAGACAGCCCCCCTTCTCCTATATCCTGAAAACCACTGCTTTGCTCTCTATCATTATAGTTGGGACTTTTCAAGAATGTCATGAAAATGTGAAAATGGAATCTATGTGGTATGTGTTTTATTTTGACATGCATGAGGCACACTTGAAGGCTGCTGCTTCCAAATGCCAGTGGTTAAATATACATCCTGGCTGGGCTGGGGGTCAGGAAGTTCTTGCAGCAAAACATTCACCTCTCCATTGCTTCTTCAGGGTCACTTAGGCATCCTTAGCGTCAGAGAGACAAAGACAAGGCATATTGGGTAATTCCAAGGTCTCAAAGTTGTACTTGAGCAAAGGGGAATTATCTCAAAATTCTTGATAAAGCTCAATCATCTTTTGGGATGAAGTCCCCACAGTCTACACTGGTTGCGCTCCCACAGACCAAAGAGCCTACTGTTCTACTGCTTCTTCCTAAACTTCCATCCCTGGGCTGCTTCTTTACACAAAAAGAGCTCTCCCTTAGTAATCTCACTGATGGCTGCCAAAACTCCCTCAAGCTGCAGCCCAAATCCAAGCCAACATCAAAAGCACTTTGGATGACTCCAAGAAAATTATTTAACCTCATTGTGACTAAGTTTCTTCATGTGAAGAATAGAAAATAATAAAATATATCAAGTAGAATTATTGTAAGGATAAACTGAGATAATGCACATGAAGCATTACCTAGACATAGTAAGGGCTGAGTCAGCATTAGCTATTGTTATAATAATTATAACACCAAATGGTAATTACTTGTTAACATATCAGTTTCTTGCATCAGACTGGGAGCTGAGGTCCTTGACGAGCAGGGACCTGATGTCATTCACCTATGCACCCCAAATGTCCAACATAATGGCTGACCAGAATAAGTTCTGGCTAACCTCTGCTCACTCTATAAATCATTAACTCATTCAATAAAATTTAATTGAGCACGTATTATGGATTCCTTTCTCTGGAAGCATATCTTCTGTGGGAAAATTTCTGTGAAAACTTACATATTATGGTCTCCAGGAAAAGCCTTAATGTTTCACCATTCTTCTTCACCGCTCCATTCTGGGGACTACAAGGCCCCAGTGAGGGGGAGCGGTCACAATGTTATAGGGTAGAGATTATACTTCAATGAGAAAAAGGATTAAAGGTCTGTGCCTATGTGGCACAAAAATGAGGATGAGGGTGACTTTGGCTTTTTTCTTTTTAACATTTGCCTGTGAGAACACCTCCCTGCAGTGCCAGACCATCTCTCTCAAGTGGTGCTCTTAGATAAATAGTATGACAAAAGCAGGCTCAAGGCCCCCTTCTGCTTAAAAAGAAGTAACCTCTCTTCCCTCCAGTCCATCTCTAGTCCCTCCTTTATACAGCTTAGCAGAAACCCAGAGAGACTGAGTTTAGACAAAATGAGCTCTTCTGGTCTTGCAAGTCTAATTCAGTTCACTAGGGCTAGGGTCATACAGTATATTGAGAGCTAAAAACTCAGAGAGTGTCCCTTTGTGTATATCATGGGGCAAGACAGCAAGGACTAACAAATACTAATATTTCCAACACAACTTATAATAGCACACACACAAATACACACAGGCTAGCTATGAACCCTCATGTGTGCTCATTACTGCACCCAAATCATCTCTATATAACACTTCCTGCTGCCTCTTGATTGCCTTCTGACTCTCTAACTAGACCACTAGCTGCATGTAGGCAGGAGCTATACCCTTGTCCTTACGGTATTTCTAGTGTGTGGCATAGCACCCGGTACATCGGCATTCTCCATTAGTATTTGCTGAATGAATATTTGTATGTAGCTATGTACATACGACTGCATGAATGTATGTATACTTTTCTACTATCCTATGGAATCTGATATCCAAGTGCACTATAACTCCTACCCGCAATCCCCAATCTATACTGCAGCTAGCACTGTGTCTGACACAGTATAGATTATCTTTTAATATCTGTTGAAAGAGTAACTCTAGGTGAACAATTTAGAAAAGAAAAATCAAAGACCAAAAGAAAAAGAGAAAGCTATTAAACAATAAGTTGACTCACTGTAGTATTCTGCTTGAGAGAAGATTTAGCACAATACATGTAGCTAAAAGGATTATGATAGGAGATAGAAATATGGAAGTCAACTGCACAAAGGTTAAAGCATGGGGAGTATATAATCTCACTGGGGCAGGATGTAGATGAAGGCAAGAAAGCCCAGAAGCAAACCCTAAGGAAATTACCATTTAGAGAATGGTAAGTGGGAAGAAGTAGTTAAAGAGACTGAGAAGGAGTGGCCATTGAGGAAGAGAACCAGGAGAACATAAATGAGGATGAAGGTGACTAAACATAGTCATATTGCTAAGCACAGTCTAGTCAGAATAGAATTTGTGATAAAATTTTCTCCCTCTTCTCCTCCTGCCCTGGACTATAGCACATCCAAGAGCAGTCAACAGGTGTACAGTGCTAGGAGACCAAATGGATGTGAGAACAGAAGACTGTTCGATTGGGTGACACAAGAATTCACTGGTGATCTTGACAAGAGCAGTCTCAAAGGAGGGAGGACTGAAATAGCATGTAAAGAGAATGGGAGAAGTGGAGACTGTCAGGAATAGACACAAAGAGTAAGTCCTTCTTCCAGCCTTTGGGGGATACTTAGTCTGCCTGCCAAATACCTTTAGAACTTCATTCCCTGTCCGCTACTTGAAAAAAACATTTCTCCTGACTAAATCAGAGCAGTTGTAGGATGTTAATACCAGGCATACAGAAAAGGAAGCCAGAGTGGCGAGCTCTTGGCCTGGGATTCATTGGATTCTGCAGCACCAATGAACTATAACATAACTGCTTATGCTGCCCTCTGTTTGCTACTCAGCCCCTGGCATAGTCTCACGCATACCCCCACCCATTAAATCCATTATTAATAACATAATTGTAAACTAAAGAGAGGGAGAATTTGGGAATGCATCAAGTAGGAATTGCAACAAAATATTTTGTTATTCAATGAAAAATTTTTAAATGAAACATCTAAATACAGATTTCTCCCAAGAGATGTTCTGATTTGAGGCTGAGCTTGATGTACTTCCAAGAAACGGTCTAATTACAAATTAGGCCCTAAACCTAGATGCTTAGGTAAGATTCTCACGCAGAGCACAGTGCAGTTTTTTTCTTTTTTCTTTTTTTAATTGTACTTTAGGTTCTGGAGTGCATGTGCAGATCATGCAGGATTGTTGCATAGGTACACACATGGCAATATGGTTTCTGCCTCCATCCCCCGTCACCTACATCTGGCATTTCTCCCCATGTTATCCCTCCCCGAATTCCCCACCCCCGTTGACCTCCCTTGCCCCCCACCAACAGACCCCAGTGTGTGATGCTCCCCTCCCTGTGTCCCTGTGTTCTCATTGTTCAACACCCACCTATGAGCGAGAACATGCGGTGTTTGAGTTTCTGTTCTTGTGTCATTTTGCTGAGAATGATGGTTTTCACATTATCCATGTCCCTACAAAGGACACGAACTAGCCATTTTTTATGGATGCATAGTATTCCATGGTGTATTTGTGCCACATTTTCCTTGTAAGTCTATCATCAATGGGCATTTGGGTTGGTTACAGGGTCTTTGCTATTGTAAACAGTGCTGCTATGAACACAGGTGTGCATGTATCTTTATAATAGAATGATTTATAATCCTTTGGGTATATTCTCAGTAATGGGATTGCTGGATCAAATGGAATTTCTATTTCCAGGTCCTTGAGGAAGCGCCACACTGTCTTCCACAATGGATGAACTAGTTTACAATCCCACAAACAGTTTAAAAGCATTCGTATTTCTCCATATTCTCTCCAGCATCTGTTGTCTCCAGATTTTTTAATGATTGCTATTCTAACTGGCGTGAAGTGGTATCTCAATATGGTTTTGATTTGCATTTCTCTAACGACCAGTGATGATAAGCATTTTTAGTGCTTGTTGGCCTCATATATGTCTTCTTTTGAAAAGTGTCTGTTCATATCCTACACCCACTTTGGGATGAGTTGCATTTTTTTCTTGTAAATCTGTTTTAGTTCTTTGTAGATTCTGGATATAAGCTTCTGTCAGATGGGTAGATTGCAAAAATTTTTTCCCATTCTGTTGGTTGCTGGTTCACTCTAAGGATTATTTCTTTGGCTGTACAGAAGCTCTGGAGTTAATTAGGTCCCATTTGTTGATTTTGGCTTTTGTTGCCAATGCTTTTGGTGTTTTAGTCATGAAGTCCTTGCCTATGCCTATGTCCTGAATGGCATTGCCTAGGTTTTCTTCCAGGGTTTTTATGATGTTAGGTCTTATATTTAAGTCTTTAATCCATCTGGAGTTAATTTTATTTGTAAGGTGTCAGGAAGGGGTACCAGTTTCTGCTTTCTGCACACTGCTAGCCAGTTTTCCCAACACCATTTATTAAACAGGGGAATCATTTCCCCATTGCTTGTTTTTGTCAGGCTTGTCAAAGATCAGAGTCTTATATTTAAGTCTTTAATCCATCTGGAGTTAATTTTAGTGTAAGGTGTCAGGAAGGGGTCCAGTTTCTGCTTTCTGCACACTGCTAGCCAGTTTTCCCAACACCATTTATTAAACAGGGAATCCTTTTCCCATTGCTTGTTTTTGTCAGGCTTGTCAAAGATCAGATGGTTGTAGATGTGTGGCGTTGCCTCCAGGGCCTCTGTTCTGTTCCATTGGTCTATATCTCTGTTTTGACACCAGTACCATGCTGTTTTGATTACTGTAGCCTTGTAGTATAGTTTGAAATCAGGTAGTGTGATGCCTCTGGCTTTGCTCTTTTTACTTAGGATTATCTTGGCTCTGTGGGCTCTCTTTTGGTTCCATATGAAGTTTAAGGTGGTTTTATTCAGTTCTGTGAAGAAGGTCATTGGTAGCTTGATGGGGGATAGCATTGAATCTATAAATTACTTTGGGCAGTATGGCCATTTTCACCATATTGATTCTTCCTAGCCATAAGCATGGAATGTTTTTCCATCTGTTTGTGTCCTCTCTTACTTCCTTGAGCAGTGGTTTGTAGTTCTCCTTGAAGATGTCCTTTACATTCTTTGTTAGTTGTATTCCTATGTATTTTATTCTCTTTGTAGCAATTGTGAATGGGAGTTTGCTCTTGATTTGGGTCTCTGTTAGTCTGTTATTGGTGTATAGAAATGCTTGTGATTTCTGCACATTGATTTTGTATCCTGAGACTTTGCTGAAGTTACTTATCAGTTTCAGGAGATTTTGGGCTGAGATGATAGGGTCTTCTAAATATACAATCATGTCTTCTGCAAATAGAGACAATTTGACTTCCTCTTTTCCTAGTTGAATACCCTTTATTTTTTTTCTTGCCTAATTTCTCTGGCTAGAACTTCCAATACTATATTGAATAGGAGTGGTGCGGAGAGGGCATCCTTGTCTAGTGCTGGATTTCAAAGGAATGCTTCCAGTTTTTGCCAATTCGAGTATGATATTGGCTGTAGGTTTGTCGTAAGTAGTTTTTATTGTTTTGAGATATGTTCCTTTGATACCTAGTTTATTGAGAGTTTTTAGCATAAAGCGCTGTTGAATTTTGTCAAAGGCCTTCTCTGTGTCTATTGAGATAATCATGTGGTTTTTATCTTTGGTTCTGTTTATGTGGTGGATTACATTTATATACTTGTGTATGTTGAACCAGCCTTGCATCCCTGGAATGAAGCTTACTTAATTGTGATGGATAAGTTTTCTGATGTGCTGTTGCAATTGGTTTGCCAGTATTTTATTGAAAATCTTTGCATCTGTGTTCATCATGGATATCGGCCTAAAGTTTTCTTCTTTTTGTTGAGTCTCTTCTGGGTTTTGGTATCAGGATGATGTTGGTCTCATAAAATGATTTGGGAAGGATTGCCTCTTTTTGTATTGTCTGGAATAGCTTCAGAATGAATGGTACCAGCTCCTCTTTGTATGTCTGGTAAAATTCAGCTGTGAACCCGTCTGGACCTGGGCTTTTTTTGGTTGGTAGGATATTAATTGCTGCCTCAACTTCAGCCCTTGTTATTGGTCTATTCAAGGTTTTGACTTCTTCCTGGTTTAGGCTTGGGAGAGTACAAGCATCCAGGAATTCATCCACTTCTTCCAGGTTTACTGGTTTATGTGCATAGCTTTGTTTATATAATCTCTGATTGTAGTTTGTATTTCTGTGGAATTAGTGGTGATATCCACTTTATCGTTTTTTATTGCATCTATTTGATTCTTCTCCCTTTACTATTTTATTAATCTGGCTAGTGGTCGTCTATTTTGTTGATCTT
Source organism: Ateles fusciceps (assembly GCA_036589455.1). Taxonomy (NCBI): domain Eukaryota; kingdom Metazoa; phylum Chordata; class Mammalia; order Primates; family Atelidae; genus Ateles; species Ateles fusciceps. Next base: position 455,857 of record JAZHEH010001915.1, read on the forward strand.
TTCAAAATACCAGCTCCTGGATTTATTGACTTTTTGAAGGGTTTTTTTGTGTCTCTATCTCCTTCAGTTCTGCTCTGATCTTAGTTATTTCTTACCTTCTGCTAGCTTTCAAGTTTTTTTGATCTTGCTCCTCTAGCTCTTTCAATTTTGACAATAGGGTGTTGATTTTAGATCTTTCCTCGCTTCTTATGTGGGCATTTATGGCTGTAAATTTCCCTCTAGACACTGCTTTAAATGTGTCCCAGAGATTCTGGTATGTTGTGTCTTCATTCTCGTTGGTTTCAAAGAACATCTTTATTTCTGCCTTCATTTCATTGTTTATCCAGTCGACATCATTAAAGAGCCAGTTGTTCAGTTTCCATGAAGCTGTGTGGTTCTGAATTAGTTTCTTAAATCTGAGTTCTAATTTGATTGCCCTGTGGTCTGAGAGACTGTTTGTTATTATTTCCTTTCTTTTGCGTTTGCTAAGGAGTAATTTACTTCCAATTATGCAGTCAATTTTTGAGTAGGTGCAATGCAGTGCTGAGAATAATGTATATTCTGTGGATTTGGGGTGGAGAGTTCTGTAGATGTCTATTAGGTCTGCTTGGTCCAAATCTGAGTTCAAGTCCTGGATATCCTTGTTAATTTTGTGTCTCGTTGATCTGTCTAATATTGACAGTAGAGTGTTAAAGTCTCCCAGTATTATTGTGTGGGGAGTCTAAGTCTCTTTGTAGGTAGTTAAGAACTTGCTTTATGTATCTGGGTGCTCCTGTTATTGGGTGCACATATATTTAGGATTGTTAGCTCTTCTTGATGAATTGATCCTTTTACCATTATGTAATGCCCTTCTTTGTCGCTTTTGATCTTTGTTGGTTTAAAGTCCATTTTATCAGAGACTAGGATTGCAACGCCTGCTCTTTTTTTGCTCTCCATTTGCTTGATAAATCTTCCTCCATCCCTTTATTTTTAGCCTATGTATGTCCCTGTACATGAGATGGGTTTCCTGAATACAGCACACCTATGGGTTTTGACTTTTTATCCAGTTTGCCTGTCTGTGTCTTTTGACTGGGGCATTTAGCCCATTTACATTTAACGTTAATATTTTTATGTGTGAATTTGATTCTGCCATTTTGATGCTAGCTGGATGTTTTGCCCATTAGTTGACACATTTTTTCATTTTGTCCATGGTCTTTACCATTTGGTACATTTTTGGAGTGGCTGATACTGGTTGTTCCTTTCCTTGTTTAGTGCTTCCTTCAGGAGCTCTTGTAAGGCAGGCCTGGTGGTGACAAAATCTCAGCAATTGCTTGTCCATAAAGGATTTTCTTTCTCCTTCGCTTATGAAACTTAGTTTGGCTGGATATGAAATTCTAGGTTGAACATTCTTTTCTTTAAGGATATTGAATATTGGCCCCCACTCTCTTCTGGCTTGTAGGGTTTCTGCAGAGATATCTGCTGTGAGTCTGATGAGCTTCCCTTTGTGGGTAACCAGACCTTTCTCTCTGGCTGCCCTTAGCATTTTTTCCTTCATTTCAACCCTGGTGAATATGATGATTATGTGCCTTGGGGTTGCTCTTCTTGAGGAATATCTTTGTGGTGTTCTCTGTATTTCCTGGAGTTGAATGGTGGCCTGGCTTGCTAGGTTGGGGAAGTTCTCCTGGATAACATCCTGAAGAGTGTTTTCCAGCTTGGATTAACTCTGTCCGTCACATTCAGGTACACCTACATAATCCCATATTTCTTGGAGGCTTTGTTCATTTCTTTTCACTCTTTTCTCCCATTCTTGCCTTCTCATTTTATTTCATTGAGTTGACCTTCAATCTCTGATATCCTTTCTTTTGCTTGGTCGATTCAGCTATTGAAACTTGTATATGCTTTGCAGAGTTCTCATGCTGTGTTTTTCAGCTTCATCAAGTCATTTATATTCTTCTCTAAGCTGTTTATTCTAGTTAGCATCTCATCTAACCTTTTTTCTAGGTTCTTAGTTTCTTTGCATTGGGTTAGCACATGTTCTTTTAGCTCTGAGAAGTTTGTTATTACCCACCTTCTGAAGCCTGTTTCTGTCAATTCATCAGATTCATTCTCCATCCATCTTTGATCGCTAGCTGGTGAGGAGCTGTGATCCTTTGGAGGAGGAGAGACGTTTCATCCTTTTTGCACTGGTTTCTTCCCATCTTAGTGGCTTTATCTACCTGTGGTCTTTGTAGTTGGTGACTTTTGGATGGGTCTCTGAGTGGATGTCCTTTTTGTTGATGATGAAGTTATTTCTTTCTGTTTTAGTTTTCCTTCTAAGAGTCAGGTCCCTCTGCTGCAGGACTGCTGGAGGTCTACTCCAGACCCTGCTTGCCTGGGGGATGAGCCATGGGTGCTGCAGAACAGTAAGGGTTGCTGTTGGTTTCTTCTTCTGTTATCTTTGTCCCAGAAGGGTACCTGCCGGATGTCGGCCTGAGCTTTCCTTTATGAGGTGTCTCTTGGGTATACAGGGATTGGGGAGCTGCTTGAGGAGACAGTCTCTCCCTTATAGGAGCTCAAGTGCTGTGCTGGGAGCTCTGTTGTTCCGTGCAGAGCTGCTGGGCAGGCTACTTTTAAGTCTGCTGCAGCGGAACTCATAACCGCCTCTTTTCCCAGGTGCTCTGTCCTAGGAAGGTCAGCTTTATTTATAAGTTCCTGTCACACTTTCACGTTCCTACACCGTGCAGGGCAGTGCATCTATGAAAAAAGTGCTGCTGCCTTTTTTCATAGATGCACTGCCCTGCATGGTGTAGTCTAGTCACAGCCTGCCAGCAGAGGCATTGCTGAGCTGCTGCAGGCTCTGCCCAGCTGCCGGGTGAACAGCCTCAGTAGTGGCGGACTGCCTCGGTAGTAGTGGTTGCCCTTCCCCCACTGAGCTGGACCGTCCTGGGTCCAGCTGCACTTGCTGGGAAACTCTCAGCCCAGAGCATTTCAGATTGCTTGTTTTGTGGGGGTGGTACCCACCGAGCCAGATTGCCTGGCTCCCTGTCTCTGCCCCCTCCCTTTCAGTTGAATGGGTGGCTCTGTCTCCCAGGCATTCCAGGCACCAGTTGAAACGGCCGCCCAGATTTGTGTGAGTTTCTGTGTGGCCACCCAGCACCAGCTGAAACCACCATGCTGAAAACTTGTGGTGCTTTTTGGCCCAGGAATCTCCTGGTCTGTGGGGCAGTGAAAATTTGTTTGGAAATGTGGTGGGCACTCACCCTCTGCATTGTTCTTGCTGGGAACGGTGCAGTTTTTTCTACTTATCTTCTTGTGTAGGACTGGAATGCAGTGCAAGGCAATGGTTAGACAAGCTCTGCTAAGGAACTTGTCCATTAAGCCCAAGGAACTTGCCCATTAGGCCTTGAGAAGCATTTGCCAAAACATCCTTGTGTTGGGGTGGTTGGCTTTAAATGTAATGTTAATTTTACTTTGCTTTTAAAGTACTTGGAGAAGAGAAATTGGTATTTAAAGCCGTTTCCTAAAACAACAACAAAATCTGAAACTTGATTTGTCCCAAGATTTTCATTCTTGGTTGAGATAGTGCCAGGACATAGTGAAACCAGGCCTAATCTGGCCTCCTGCTGACATTGCCAAAGCTGCTAGTAAGGGTTTATTTATGGAAACAAAGCCAAAGATCAACAGACCGGAACAAGCCCTAAGTCTAAACGATTTATTCATATGCTAAAACCAAGATGACACAGATGTTGCTTCATATTCCATGAATTGCAAATCCTCAGCTTTCAAATATAATTTTCATATATTAGAATTTATTTATTTATTTAACTTTTATTTTAAGTTTACGAGTGTACATGTGCAGGATCATTATAGAGGTAAACTGTGTAGGGAGGGTTTGGTGTACAGATTATTTAGTCATCCAGGTAATAAGCATAGTACCCGATAGGTAATTTTTTTTTTTTTTTAATAATTTCCCTCCTCCTAACCTCCACCCTCAGGTAGGCTCTGGTGACTGTTATTCCCCTCTCTATATCCATGTGCTCTCATTATCCAGGTCTCACTTATAGGTGAAAACATACTTTTATTTTTCTGTTCCTGTGATAGTTTGCTAAGGATAGTGGTCTCCAGCTTCATCCATGTTTCTGCAAAGAACATGACCTCATTCTTTTTTATGACAATATAGTAGTCCATGGTGTATAAGTACCACATTTTCTTTATCTAGTCTACCAACATATGGGCATTTGGGTTGATTCCATGTCTTTGCCATTGTGAATACTGATGCAATAAACATAGACATGCATGTGTCTTTATGGTAAAACAAATTATATTCTTTTGGGTATATACCCAATAATGGGATTTCTGGGTCAAATGGTATTCTGTTTTAAGTTCTTTGAGACATCGCCATACTACTTTCCACAACAGCTGCACTAATTTATACTCCTGCCAGGATTGTATAAGCATTCCCTTTTTTCTGCAACCTCATCAGCATCTGTGTTTTTTCTTTTTTAACTTTTTAATAATGGCCATTCTTACTAGTGTGAGATGCTATGTCATTGTGGTTTTGATTTGCATTTCTCTAATGATTACTGATGTTGAGCATTTTTTTATATCCTTGTTGGCCACATTTATGTCTTCTTTTGAAAACTGTCCTTTTCAAAACTGTTCATGTCCTTTGCCCAGTTTTTAATGGGGTTGTTTTGTTTGTCTATTTGTTTAAGTTACTTATAGATTATGGATATTAAACCTTTGTCAGATGCATAGTTTGCAAATAATTTCTCCCATTCTGTAGATTGTCTGTTTACTTTGTTGATAGTTTCTTTTGCTGTGCAGAAGCTCTTTAATTTAATTAGGTCCCATTTGTCAGTTTTTGTTTTTGTTGCCATTGCTTTTAGGGTCTTTGTCATGAAATCTTTGCCTGTGCCTATATCCTGAATGGTATTTCCTAGGTTTTTCTGCAGGATTTTTGTAGTTTTAGGTTTTACATTTAAGTCTTTATCTTGGTTTGATTTTTGCATATGGTGTAAGGAAGGGATCAACTTTCAGTCTTGTGCCTGTGGCTAGCCAGTTATCCCAGCATCATTTATTGAGCAGGAGGTCCTTTCCTCATTGCTTGTTTTTGTTGGCTCTGTTGAAGATCAGAAGGTTATAGTTGTGTGGTATTATTTCTGGGCCCTCTATTTTGTTCCATCGGTCTATGTGTCTGTTTTTGTACCAGTATCATGTTGGTTTGGTTACTGTAGCCTTGTGGTAAAGTTTAAAGTTGGGTAATGTGATGCCTCCCGCTTTATTCTTTTTTCTCTGGATTGCCATGACTATTTGGCCACTTTTTCGATTCCCTATGAATTTTTAAATAGTTATTTCTAATTGTGAATAATGTTATTGTTTTACCTCAACAGATACAGAAAAGGCCTTCGATAAAATTTAACATCACTTCACGTTGAAAACCCTCAATAAACTAGGCATTTAAGGAACATATCTCAAAATAATGAGAGCCATCTATGACAAACCCACAACCAACATCACACTGAATGGGTAAAAGCTGGAAGCATTTCCCTTGATAACCAGACAAGAAAAGGATGCCCTCTCTCACCACTCCTGTTTAACATAGTACTAGAAGTTCTGGCCAGAGTAATCAGGCAAGAGAAAGAAATAAAAGACATTCAAATAGGAAGAGAGGAAGTTAGACTACCCCCTGTTTTTCAGACAATATGATTCTATACCTGTAAAACCCCATAATTTCTGCCTAAAAGCACCTTGATCTGATAAACAACTTTAGCAAACTTTCAGGATGCAAAATCAATGTACAAAATTCAGTAGCATTCCTATACATATACAGAGTCCAAGCTGAGAGCCAATGCAATTTCATTCACAATTGCCACAAAAAGAATAAAATACCTAGGAATGCAGCTAGCCAGGGAGGTGAAAGATTTCTACCTGAATTATAAAACACTACTCAAAGAAATCAGAGATGACACAAACATATGGAAAACATTCAATGCTCATGAATAGGAGGAATCAATATTGTTAAAATGGCCACACTGCTCTAAGCAATTTGCAGACTCAAGGCTATTCCTTCAAAATCCTCAGTCTTATACAGAGAGAAATTCCTTAAACATTATGGGATGATATTCAAGTGGAAAGTCCCTGCTTCTGAAATTTGAAGCCAGATCGGGTTGTATGTATGGCCTCTCATTCCTCTGAAAAAAAAAAAAAAGTGGCACTTCTGCTAATCCACAAGCACCTGACGCTCCCTCTTGACTAGTATGTCTATGATCAAGTCCCCTTATACCTGGAGTCCCTCAAAACCAAGGCCATAATCTGGAAGAGCACCAGATACAGCTTTAATGTGCAGTCTGTATACTTGTGTTAGAATTCTTCCCTGAGTGAGACTCACTGGTCCAAGAGGAAAAGCCCTCTCATTGGCATTATTTTCAAATAAACAGAGTCTACAGTCCCAGCCTTTCCTTGTCCTACAATATGCTGTCATGATCATCTATCTTTTTATTGGGCTACTACTTAAGGATATGTCTGGCATGGTGAGATGGGTGTCCCATGGATTATCTCATTTGATCCACACAACAAGCCTTGGAAGTTGGTATTATTATTTTCCCCATGTCTCAGGTAAGCAAACTGAGGCTGAGGGGTGAACCATTTGCCCCAGGTCATATATATGATAAATAACAGAGCTTAGCCATATCTTATGTTCCTACTCCTGCATACTGTCTACTCTGGAACAAAGTGCTTGCCTGAGTCAATAAGTACATTGCACCAGATCCATTAGGAAAGATGCCCTTCAAACAACCAGGGCTGGAGTGTGTTTTAATACATACATATCTACATAACAATTTTGCAAAGAAAAGAACACCTTAGAGGCAGCCTACAAACCCTGACCCTAGGTTTTCTGTGTATAAGCTACAGTTCTCGGTCTGACAAACCTGGTCATTTGAGCAATAAGATAACGTCCTTTTCTGTTTTTCTCTCCTCCCCCACTTCCTTGGAAAAGCCATTAGGAAGAAACGCACCCTTTTGTTTGCTTGCTACAGAGCTAATTCTTCTGTCCATACAAAGAACCATTCTCAGGATTTTACCTCTAACAACAAATCTCTGGACAGTTAATTAAGAATCCATTCCCAACTAGACACATAGGTATTTTCTATCTCTTTAGTTGTCAACAGGGGGAAAAACAATCTCAGTATTGCAAGAAAAACACAACTGGGGAAATTTTCGTTATGCCAACTCCTTGTAGATCGTGTTCTTCAAGTATCTTTTTTATTTTATTTTTTTTTTTTTTGCCATTTAACATATAACTTTTCATCTTAGAGATTGCTCTAGGCCATTTACAAGTTTGAAAAATCTTATTTGAGCCTGACAAATAGTTTCTGTAAACCTTAGACTGTCCAAGATTCTACTTTGCTCATGTAATTTATATCAACTCCACCTAAAATCCCCGCAAAAACCCACCTGTTGTCTCACATTGTCTATAAACCCTTCATCAGAATTAAATAGTATGTATATATATATATTTTTTGTACCATGGGAGACATGGAAGGGGACTGTTGATCAGGAACTGGGCAATCTGTTCCTCTCCTGGGCATCACAGTGGGCCCCAGGCTGTGCCTGAGAATGTCATTGGCTCACTCCTACATCCCATGGTCTGTGATTAGAGTTTGCAGAGGCCTCTTGTGAGATTCAGTGTGAAATGTGTAGTAACTCAAAATTTAGTCTTGCAGACTATGCATAACTCATTCTGGCTGATGTGAAGGGCACTCTGCATGTAGGACAGTACCTGGCAACTACAGCCCTGAAATTGAGCCCATGTCTCAACATTGCATGAAGCTAAGAGAATGTGAGCTTGCTAGGGGCTCCCAAATACAAATTTCCACGAAAATCACATATAGTATGCACTGCTGAAGCTTTAATATCTGACCTTCTGGGAAGTAGGTATGCCTGTCTGTTGAAAATGTCGTTCACTAAATGTCATTCACTAAAATGTGCCCAACATGGATAACTGCAGGACATTTGAGCAGTAATAGAAAGGAAGGAAAAATGAAAAACTAAGTGGATCTTCACTATGACTTCATCTGCAAGGACTGAGAATTAACCATCCTGGAGTGGAACTATTCAAATTCACATCATTTTAGCAAGGATCATCACTGTAAAGGTGATGAAGGCAGAAGAGGAGGGTGAACTTCACTGCTGAGAATAATTCCATGCTGTTTTCACCACTCAGGAACAGAGTATAACAGGATTCATGGACACTATTTGACTGCCTGAGTGAACCTTCTCAAGAGCAACAGCAGCTGAAGTAGTCTATAGGGAGATGTCTGAAATCATTCATGAAAAGGAAAGGAAAGGAGGCTGGGTACAAATTCAGGACGGGGAACTGGATATTTGTATTATTCTACTGGTTATTTAATGAATTCATCATGGATTTTTAAAAATCTCCTATACTTAAGTATTATTGCTCCTGTTCTACCAACTCATCAAGCAAAGATTTATGGAATGCCTATACAATATTAAGCTCATAGACCTAAAGCACATGAAAACTGGGTGTGTAGAAAAAGAAGATTAAGACTCAGGAGGCGCAAATTCTGGTCCTCCTTGCCATTAAGGGTGCTGTGTGACCTTGGGCCAATCACTTTGATTTTTAAATCTGAGTCCCCTCCATTTTTCCCTACAGAAAGATAAGATAAATGGCTTTCCACAAAGATTATAAGAAGGTCATCATGGGAATCCATGAGCTATTTTTAACATTTCAATAAGCTTAAGGAGAGATGGTTTGTAAAGATTGCTAAGATCAAGCTCACCCTTGACCAACTCAATCATCTACTGCCTTTGCTTTGGGAAAGAATTATATCATCTTATTGTGGTTACACTGGTTATTTCATGCTGACCAGATGCTCTACTGAGAAATCATCAATGACTCTGAGCAAAAAGCAATGAGAAAGGGAATTATTATTTGACAAAGGTAATTTGTTTAGTAGGCCTGATATTTCAAAACCCAGTATGCAGGGGGGAAATTAATTAAAGATGGCTTAGATAATGAAAACTTTTGGAATCACTAGACTAGATCATTTCTAAGGGCCCCTCAAGTTCAAAAATCTTCTAAAGCACTCCTGAGCACCCAGTAGGTCATAGAATGCATCTTACAGCCAGGCAGGCTAATTTTGGGCTGAAAGATTAAAAAGCAGGTTCTGTATTGCCATTTCTCAAATATGATTAGACATTAAAATTTGTTAGTTGCTGAACAGAAGTGGCAATTCTCTCATTGGTATTTTTCTATTTAGGAAAACGATTATCTAAAATTTCAATAATAAGCTACCCATCCTTCCTTCCTTCTTTCTAAACTTAAGTATTGATTGTCCACTATTTGTCTCATACAGTTTTCTTTTTACCAGTTTGACTTTCCACAAAAGCTGTTGGTCACCATTGCTCTAAGGTCTCTGTTCTTGGTGGTGAAAGGGCTGAAATGAGGTATTGAGAATATAGAAGCCGTCTATACTAGGAGGAGGTCTAAGTGCAAGCTGCAAGGAGCAGCCTAGTAAAAGGTAGATACTGTAGTTAGAATCTGCAAGAATCTGATGAGAGACATATAGTATAATGGAGAGCTTGAGTTTAGTTTCCCACTTCTTTATAAACTAAAAATGGTATTCTTCACTGCTATGAAGAGTACATGCAACATGAATTGATCCCCTTCTGGTGCAAAGTTTGAAGTCCTAAAAGCAAGGGGAATCATTAAGATGATTTATGTTAGGACTGCTCTTCTACTCTTCAAGCACAGGTGCTGACCTCCCCAATCTTGAGTAATGAGGGTAAGTCACAGGTAGCAACAATAAAGGTAGTCATATGTCTACAGATTATACAGATAGCAGGACAGAAGGAATCCAGTTAGTTCAGCACTTCTGCCTGCTCCAATCAACAGTGGTGGGGGTGGGGGGGCATTCCTAGAAAAAGAGATCTACTTCCCCAGGGCTTTTTATTAACAGGGGTTGCCAACAGAACCAATTAACCCTTTGTCAGGAAAGCATCCAGTAATTGAGAATTATCTCGGTGAGTATGTGTTCAATTAAGTGACTATGCATGAACTAAAAAGAATAGGTACATAGAAGAATGATTCAGTGGGTTAGAGACATAAGAGGACAAAAATAGTTTTGTATTAGGAATTAGCAAAGAAGGCATCCTCTGTGCACTTAGTGACTGTAGGTTACCCTCAGAGAAGCTTGTCTTATACCATAAGCTTTCCAGTCAACTGTAGAAAACTATTACCAAATTAGATGTACATAAATTGGCAGTTTAGTTTTTCCAGGTACATATTTCATTGCATTTTTCCAAGGTTATGATTTATTTTTGCCAACCTATTTCCTAAGGAATGGATTCCTACAAGCTGTAAATTCCAAATAACTTGGGTAAAAAAATCACTCTACTGAATTTAAAGAGGTATGGTGGTTTAAAGCAATGGTCTGAAGCCAGACTGGGTAAGCTGAAGTTTTGGCTCTGCCACTCACTGTGTGAAGTTAAGAAAGTTACTTAACAGCTCCAAGCCTCAGTTTCCCTATTTGTAAGGTAGGTATGATAATACCTCTCTTGCAGTGCTACAGTGACAATTAGAAATAACACATAGCCAATATCTAGCACATGGTTGATTTTCAATAAATGGGGGCTCTTTGTTATGAAGTACAAGCAGCAGGAGGAAAGCACTGCGAACTGAATTCACTATATATTCTGTTAACGTGGCTAGGGAGAAAAGAGCCCCTGGATCTAAATTGACAACCACTGGATATTTGAAACTAGTAAGCAATTATTAATGATCCCAATTCTACATACTTTTTTTCCAGGAGGACAGAATGTGCACCAGTTTAAAGTGAATGAACTCAGTGTGTTGGACTTACAAAGAGTAATTTAGCAAGGAAGTTGGTCCTGCCTCCATTTAACCTCTTTGAATCTCAATTTTCGCATATGGAAAGTGAATATAACAAGCCTGACTGATCACTTCAATATGTTTTTGTGAAAATCAAATGAGATACAGAAGTTCCATGTAAACTCTAAATAATGCAACAGCAGGAAGCATTGATATTATCAACACCATCATCATTTTTAAATAGCCCTCCAGTCCTCTGAAATATATTTCATCTGTCACAGGACCCAATACCTCCTCTTCTCAACAAATAATCTACCCTTACAAACTGTACCATCACTAGGTAGAAAGAGTATCCCAAAATGTGTCACAATCATGGAAAATGTTCAGAAAACTAGGATGCTCCTGACTCTTCTGTCAGTCTCCAACAAATTCCAAAGTTTGGGGAACAAAGTTGCAAAAGGAACAATGAACATAAACAGACCATTTCAGTACTGTAAGGCAATTAGTTGTGACAAAGCAAACAAGAGCTCGATTGCAGAGGCCATAGGACAAATCTGAACAACTTCATTACACCAGTGTGGCTAAAAGGGCTCTCTGCATCATCATCTCTCAAACAATTAACCACTTTACTATCACCATTTTCTGATTCTTCACTTGTCTAAGTTTCCATGGCAAGCTCAGAAACAAAGTGAAGCAATGCTGGTCAAGTATGAGTATATGATAAATGGACATGAATAAATGATGACTGTGAACATCTAGGAACTCTTTCATATAATTATTTTTTCATTTTAATGCCACAGCTTGAAATGAGAAAAAAAAAAACAAAAACCTTTTATTTTCTAATTCCAGATAAAGGATGCATGAGGAGAAGGCATGACTTTATAGTCAGACAGATTTATATTCAATTCTCAAGTCCAGTACTTATTAGCTTTATGTCTTTGAGAAAATAATGTTAGCCTCTCTGAATCTTAATTTCCTCATCTGGAAAATGGGTGTGTAAATATTTATTTTGCTAACTGATTGTGAAGAATAAATAAAGAAATCCTATTACCATGCCTGTCATATGGTAGTATTTGCCACGTGTTGACTTCCGTGATTCTTTTGCCTCTCCTGTGGTGAGGAAGACCTGCGAATTGTGGTTAATTTCTCTGTGTATACCATGAGGCTAACGTCTCAGCCCTCAGAGCCCAAGACTAAATAACAAAGAAATCCATCACCAAGTGATTGCAAAATAATTTGATCCTAATCACAAAACTACTACAGGGCTGAATTTCACTACGCAAAGTTCTTATGTTCAAGTCCTAACCCCCAGTACCTCAGAAGGTGACTGTATTTGGTGATAGGCCTTTAAAGAGATAATTACAGTAAAATGAGGTCATATGTGGGTGGGGCCCTAATCCATTCTCACTGCTGTCCTTAAAGAAATTTGGACACAGACATATATGTGCACAGAGGAAAGACCATGTGAAGACAAAGGAAGAAGTCAAGTCAGCCATCTATAAGCCAAGGAGAGAGGCCTCATAGGGAAACCAACTCTGCCAACAACTTGATCTCAGATTTATAGCATCAAGAACTGTGAGGTAACAAATTTCTGTTGTTTCAGCCATGTAGTCTGTTGTATTTTTGTTATGTCAGCCCATGCAAACTAATACAAGGGTTTACTCACACAGAAGGGGCAGGTGTGTTGTGCTTATTACCTTCCCTATGTTATCCAGAGTACAGGTCAATGCCCATAAATTCTCCAGTATGCTTTTATAAAAAGGCTTTCAAATGATTTTGATGATATGCCTGGAAAAGAAGATGATGAACTAAATGTAAGGGATGATGTTACTTGTTGACCTTTTTAAAAAAGATTAGTGGCCATAGAGCCTGGGGATCCTGACAGAGAAAAACTTGGGAAGGATAAAGAGCACATGCTAAGGCCCCACTTGTGGCCAGGCAGTGTAGGCTACAGGAGTGAAAAACAAAACAAAACAAAACAAAACAGAAATCTTCTAGAGCTGAGGCCTTTGGGAAGGTGCCCTAGAGGAAGAGAAACCAGAATGCCATGTGGTGAACTTTTGGCTTTATCATAATGTGCAGCCAAGTGTAAGCATGTTCCAGTATCATATACAGGAGCTGTGAAATCAGTAGAGGACTCTAAAATTTCCAATATTTCTGCTCCATTTCTAGGCATTAAGACAAAATCTACCTTGGATATTACAATTCTGGAATTCAGAGACTAAAAGGAGGCTTCTCCATTTCAATTGTATAACTCAGCTTCTTAGCTTATAGCTGGTATTCCTAGTGTAGACAACTGAATTCCTGAGATTGTCAATTTGAATACTACTTGTCTCTACCCTTAGTGAATAGCAAATTTTGTTTTATTGTGTACAAAGTTAATGGCTTACCTATCTATGCTACTCCAAGCCTCTGAACCAGCAAAAACAGAACTATATTGCTCTCATTACACAAAATTTTTGCAATCTGACGCAAAATGGGTGAATTAGAGAGGTAAGGGACAGTCATATTTATTGACACAACAACTCTGTTAGGCAGGTATTATTATTTCTATTGTACAGATGAAGAAATCCAGTCAGGAGCCTGGCCAGGATTACAGCCAAAAATTATCTGGCACCAAAGTTTGTGAACTTTCTGCTATAGCATTGCTACAGAGGTCAGGAAGAGAAATTAGATCCAGTTGAAAAAATCTGGAAAGACAGTATATTTGAGGTTGACCTTGAAGGAGGATGTAAAAAAATTCCTAGGGTTTCTATAACAAATTACAAAAACTGGGTAACATAAAACAACAGAAATTTGTTATCTTATAGTATGGTAGGCTAGACATTTAAAATCAAGCTGTTGTTATGGTCATTCTTCTTCTGAAGGCTCTAGAGAAGAATCTTTCCTTGCCTCTTCTTAGCTTCTGGTAGTTGCCAACAATCCTTGGTGTTCTTGGCTTGTTGCTGCATCACTTCAATCTCTGCCTCCATCATCACATGGCCTTCTCACCTGTGTGCCTGTGACTCTGTTATTTCACATGACTTCTTATAAGTCTTACATAATCTAGTCATTGCATTACAGCCCACTCTAATACAGTATGATCTCATCTTAACTAATTACATCTGCAAAGACCCTATTTCCAAACAAGATCACATGGTGATGTTCCAAATGGATATAAATTTAGGGGGAATCACTTCAACTCAGTAAAGATGGATATATGTTTAGCAGATAAATATGGGAGGAAAGTCTTCTCAAGATGACAGAATGGATGCAATAGCATGAAGAAAGTGGCAGAAACAGCAAAACATGGGAATTATCTGAAGAATAGTAAATGGATTGCTGTGGCAAGAAAAGAGGTAAGGATATATAATCAGGTTGAGACCAGAACACACAGGGCCTAGAATAATTTGCATGAGGAGAACACCAGTAAATATAGTTATAAAGACTTAGTTAAAGCCTTTGATGCCTAAGGCAAGAGGAATGCTCAGTTTTTTGTGCTTTGGTCCATGTATTTACCTCGAAAACAGCAATGGTAGCATTGGCAGAAAACAATTTACGTACACAATCTTCTCCCTCCCCCACCTACCACAACAGGAAGATGTTAAAAAGGGAAATGCACGGAGCAAGTTCCACATTCTTCTCTATTACATGGAATCGTTCAAACATGTGTTTCCATCATTCAGACATGACAAATAGCCAGGGATTCTCCTCTACGATTCAGAAATGCATTGAATCAATGAGTGAGCTGCAAAATGACCTCACATATTAAACAGAATTCTGTGAGTACCATTCCTGAACACAGAAGAGAAAAAGCATCAAAAAATAAACCCACAAAACTATCCTTTACCTTTTGAAAGATGTAACTCATTTGAAATTCGATATCTTACTGCAGTTTACTATTACATATATGTCATTACAAATATGAGGCTAACCAATAAGTACCATTTTGAGTGCCTATGATGTTAGCTAGTGTAGTCATATTTTTTGAAGCACTCATATTCTCCAATATTTATTTAAACCTCATTTGATAGATGATAGAAGTGAGCCTCACAGCAATCAAGTTATATGTCCTTGTATTCAAGTTCCAGTGTGTTTTATGTCAAACTCCCTGCTCTTTTCACTGTACAATACTGACTTTAAAACCTCTTAAACATCTGTATTTACTCACATTTAATGAGCATATTGTGCTTCTCAAAAAGCATTACATGTATTCCTTTATATAATTTCAGTTGTTTTCAATAATAAAATTGTCCTTTATGCCATAGAGTTTTATAATCATATCTGTCATGTCTAAGAATAAAAATGTGATTTTAGATATATTGAAAGAACTATGTCCATAACTATAGCCTATCCCTTCTTGGTGGGCCATCTCTATGTTCAATGGTTCTGTTTGAATTCTAGTAGGGGAAGAAAGATAACCCTTCCTATATTTGCTTCTGGCACTAAAAGCTCTTGGTTAAATTGGTATAATATGAATGAAAACTACTGTAACTACAACAGATACCATTTGTTGAGGGCTTACGATATGCTATGCCCTATGTTAATAAGTGATCATATACTTGCTCATTTAATAATGATCCTCTGACATAAGTTAGTGTTATTATCTCCTTTACACAAATGAGAGAATTGATACACAGAAAAATCAAGTGACTTGCCTAAGGTCATGCTGCAGGTACTGGAGTCAGAAAGTAAACAAAGATCTGTTGAACTTCAAAGCTGTATTGTTGAATTCTGTAGTATTCTGCCTCCCATCAGTTTATTCTGATAAAAATGATCTCATGGACTAATGTATCCAGTATAATAAGTAAGGGCAAAGACAGAGACATGCTATAGTTGTTAAAATGTAGGCTGTTAAAAAAACAAAGAACATCTTCATGACCTTGAAGTTGGCAAATATTTCTTAGACAGGACATAGTATAAGCCATAAAACATTGATAAATTAGGCATCATCAAAATTAAAATATTCTGTACATCAAAAGAATAGAAAAAGAATAAGTAAGCCACAATCAGGGAAAAATATTCACAAAAAATATACCAGACAAAGAACTTATATTCATAAATCCTATGATACAATAAGAATACAAACAACCCAATTTTAAAAATAGGTAAAAGACTTGAACAGATGCTTCACAAAGAAATATATATGAGTGGCCAATAAGATGTGAAACAGTGCTCATCAGGGAAATATCAGGAAATACACATCAAAACCACAATGATACAGCAACACATCCACTAGAATGGCTAAAATTAAAAAGACTACAAATATCAAGGCTGGCAAGGATGTGGGCCATCCACAACTCTCATATATTGCTAGTAACCTGTTTGGTATAGCCTGTTTAGAAATATGTTTTGTAGTTTCTTGAAGTGGTAAACATACCTTTTCCATTATCACCCAGGAAATCCACATCTAGGTAAACACACAAGAGAAATCAAAACATCTGTGCAAAAATACCTGAACACAAACATTCACAGCAACTTTATATATAATAGCCAAAAACTGAAAACAATTCAAATGCCCGTCAACAGAAGAATGATAAATTGTGATAAAGTCATACATTGCAACACTGCTTAGCAATAAAAAGAAACTACTGATACACATAACACTATGAACAGATCTTAAAACCACCATCTGAATGAAAAACAGCTAGATACAAAGGAGTTCATAGCATATAATTCCACTAATATGAATTTCTAAAAAAGACAAAACTAACCAACATGTGGTACAATAAATGAATAAATAAATAAATAAATAGAAATAGAAAAGCCTTTGTCTCCGGAGTGAGTGAGGCAGTTGGCTTAAGAAACAAAGAGAAACTTTCTAGGATGAAGGAAGTATCTATATCTTGATAGGGATGTGAGTTATAGAGGGATAAGCATTTGTCAAAGTTCATAAAATTGTACACCAAATATTGGTGCATTTCATAGTATGTAAATTTAACCAGAGAGAGAGAGACAGAGAGAGAGACAGACAGAGAGAGAGAGAGAGAGAGAGAGAGAAAGAGAGAGAGAGAAACAGTAGAGAAGAGTACACAAATTACTGAAAAGCAAGCTTTAAAATCTAACAGACTTGGGTTGAATCCAGGCCCCATCACTTAATTTATTCCATGAATATTTATTTACTGAGCCTCTGTTTTATGACAAGCACTGTTCTCATTGCCGAGGATGCAGTAATGACCAAAACAGACAAGTATTACTGCCCACACAAAGTTGTTCAGATAACTTTTTAAGCATAAAGAATAAGTCACTAAAGAATTTTAAGACAGAAAGTGATTCAATTTGCATTTTCAAAATATCATTTTCATCCCTGTTCAACAATAAAAAAATCACTTACCAGTTGTGTGGCCTTAGGTAAGTCACTTTATCTCTTTAAGTCTTATCTTCTTTGTTTTAAAATTAGGGAAAATATTAATGCCTATTTAAAATATTATCACCAGGATTATGGAAATATAGGTAGCAACTGACACTGAGAAGTTACTCAGTAGCTGTTATTGTAATCTACTGTGAGATGATTCTACTTTAGTACATATATTGTTAAGCTTCATTACTTAAAATTCAGTCACAAAATAGAAAGAATGCATTTTTTAAATGATCTGAGAGATCAGCTGGGGAAACTCATTAAAAGCAGATCCCTCAAAGTTCACCCTGTTCTGTATTACATGCCCTGTGGATCTGATATCAAGCCACTAAAGCAGAAACAAAATGATTTTTCCATGGGGAAAAATATCAACTTCAAGGACCACTGGAAACATTTTCTTATTTTCTCTGTGTGAAAATCACCATGTTTGAATGGTGTAGGAAATCATAGGCCCATTAATGGAAAGACACTTTGAAAAAGTAAGAAGTGCTAAGACTGAAAGCAGTCAGGGAAGGGAAAATCTTTATAACTCCCTGATCAGTGGTTCCCACACTTGACTGCTCAACAGAATCACCTGTGCAACTGGAAATATACTATAGATCCTGTGACCACATCCTAGAGCTCCTCAATCAGACTGTATTGCACCTGTGCATCTACACTTAAAAAAATAAATTTTAAGATAATTTTGATACACTCAAGTCCTGAGTCAGCATAAAGAACATGTGCTCAAGCACAAACTCTTCATTCCCTTGTGGGGGAAAATTAGGCCGTAGAGAGGGGGGGGAACTAAATCCCATTTCACACAACAGTTACTGGCTAAACCAATGCTCTTATGCCCATACCCTGCCATGTTTCCTGTGTCCCCTCCGTTCAATAGGGATACAGATAATTGCTGATGAATACAACATTCAAAATACAAAGTCTGCTGTGGGGTCCTGATGAAGATAGGCAAAAGAGAAAATATTTGGTAGTCTCTCTTTTACTCCTCAAAACACTCTCCTAATGTGGATATTATTTTCTCCATTTTGATTGATGAAGGAATCGAGGCTCAATAAGAATAAGTTAACTTAACCAAGGTTATACAGGTAGTAAGTGGCAGAGCCATGATCCAAATTCATGTCTGACTGGATACAAAGTGTGTGCTCTTAACCATGACATCACACTATTCTCCTGGTTTGAAACTCTGGCCTGACAATCTTTCATCAGTTTTTAGTTCCTTGGATAGGCTGAAGTTATCTGTAAGTAGGTCTCTGGTTTGGCAGATGAACTATCTTTGTTTCTGATATAGCACAGAGAAATTCCACCCAAAGAAACATCAGTCTTCAACTCAAGAAGTCTAAATAACACCTTGCCTCTAATCATAACAAAGGTGTCTGTGCACTGCCTTTTTGCTTTCTTGAGTTTGTTGGTTTGTTTCTTCCTCTTCATTCTGGTACTCTGAAGCAACGTTCTCATCCTGCACTAATACACAAGAAAGAGAGACCAAGAAAGACTAGGCTTGCCCATAGTCAGGTCCATAACGAGTAGATACTATAGCTGAGGCTCAGTTGATTTTCCTGGCAATTACAAAGTTGGTTGGAAGACTGGGATGGAGACAAGCCCAATAATAGCCTAGGTTGTTTTGCCAGTGGCCTGAAACAAGAAGATACTGCTTCTTTAAGAATTAGGGGCAAAGAGTATATTTGTGGGAGGCCAACAGGATGGCACTTTGTCAAGGAAAAACAGGATGCTTTTGACTATGATGTATATTTGAATAAAATACATGTCGTAAAATGGAGACAGGTCACAAAGACATGAGAACCAGGAGAAGACAGAAAGAAGGAAGGCCTTGATGGAGCGGCAACACACAAATCAGTTTTATTTCCGTTGCCTGCTGCTCAAATGGGGGTGATTATTTATAACTGTGGGTTTAAAATACATTGTGTCCAGATTCTTTGAGAAGCTAATGTGGTATGAATGTAGGTGGTTTACAATTAGAAGAGAAGTGACGGTTGGCTGAGGCTCTGTCCTAGGGATCAAGGGCTTGGGTTCCAGTCTCAGGTCTGCACTGACTGGATTCATGGCGTTTAGTTAGTCAACTCTGCTCTTTTTGGATCAATTTTCTCATATAAAGAAATAAAGGGATTAGACTAGATCACTAGGTATCAAACTGTGTTCTGCAGAACCTCCTCAGGAACCACTCTGAGCGAGGTAGGGGTGTGCATGACACAATCTCTCCCTTCCTTCACCCCCCTCTTCAACCAGGGATTCTGTGGTTAAAATAGTCTTGAAAACCAGTGAACTTGATGATCTGTAGGTTTTCCAATCACTGAAATTCTGTGGTCTTCATATACTGTGGGCAAGCATCCATGGGTGGGCTAAACCCTCTGAGATTCCTGTAACTGGATGATTAATTATATATGCAAAAGTACACATTTCTGGAAGAAGTGTTCATAGCTTTCATCAGATTCTCAAGAGTCCATGATTCCTGCTAAAAGAGATTTCAAAAGGCCCCATATGCTCTAAATCAATTACACTGTAATCAAGATTCTGTGCACATTAGGATATTAGTATATGCCTGCAAGGAAAGCAGAAAAGAAAGGAAAAGGAAAGAAGAGTGAGAGATAGATCAGCCCCCCATCTAATCTATCAATCAGAATTGGAGAAATCATCACAAGCCACACACAGTCTCCTCAAAGAGGAGACTGGAAGTATTGTCCAAGTTAATTATACTGTGTTATAGTGAGAAGAAACAATTAATAAATCCATGACACAGTATCAAAATACATAAAGGATTTCATGGTATTCAGAGAGGCTTGGCACAGCTGCTGGGTGCTATTTTGTAAAAAGATGGATGAAGAATGAACAGACACTGGAATAGATTTACTTTTCACCTCCAAATCAGACATATGCTCAATTCAAGATGAAGAAAAGCAGATGGGAGTTAAAGTTCAGCCATCAGAAACAGATCCCCGTTTTACTTTCTTGCTACATAGTAGGCACCTCAAGAAGCATTTGCTAATGGACTAGGAGACTGTCCCAAATCACTCACTGGTAGGAACATTAAACTCTTTCAGGTTCCTAGAGTTTTTTCTCATGAGTCAGAAAAACCTTTATCTAACTTTCTGAGCATCTGTTAGAACCCCACTCCTGGAAAGGCCCTCTTACCACTCCCACCAGTGGACACATTTCAGCATTCTGCAGTTGCAGGCTACTGTGCAGCAGTTAGAGGAACATATCACCTGCGAAAGAGTTCATGTGTGTCCCTTCACACCTGCCCTAGAGGTTATTGTTTGCTTTGCATTGACTAGCCAATCCCCACAGAGGTGATTCCTGAAGTGATGTGACCTATGTGACTCCCCTGGCTTGGCTTAGCACTTGCCTCTGAATTTCTCTTTGAACCCCACCTTGCCACAGCAACACATGCCCCACATAAACCTTCTTGGTACTTGCCACCTACCACCTTGGATTGTTGAATTTATTTGCTATGCAGTTATCTGACCTCCCCCTATTACACTGCATATGCCATGAGAACAAGGAGAAAAGAAACCAAACACAATCTTTTTTTGTTTCAGACAGTCTCACTATGTTGCCCCAGGCTACTCTTGTAACTCCTGGGCTCAAGCAGTACTTCTGCCTCAGCCTACTGAGTACCAAAACAGAATCTTCATGGTTAGTGTTT
Source organism: Ateles fusciceps (assembly GCA_036589455.1). Lineage (NCBI taxonomy): Eukaryota > Metazoa > Chordata > Mammalia > Primates > Atelidae > Ateles > Ateles fusciceps. Next base: position 476,647 of record JAZHEH010001915.1, read on the forward strand.
TGCTTACAGAATATCCTGTTTAATTTGTCGTCTTTGTCCTATTTCTAACATCCCGTTTGAATGTTTAAAAAAGCAGTGTAGGTAACTGGAAAGTTATTTCTATTCTACTATCTAATAGCTCTTTTAGTGTGGGCCCAATCACCTAGCTATGCCCTCAGTTTCATCATCTGAAAAATGGGGGACAGTAATACTGCACTCATTGTATGCTTAGCAAATACTTGTTTAGCAGCTACACTCAGCCAGGAAATGGGTTAGTAGCCTGACTCTGAACTGTTTAAATGAAAAGCAACTGTAGATTCTTCCATTAAGTCTTCAGTATATAAAAAGGCTTAAACATTAAGCAAGCAATGTCCTAAAATGTGATGTAGGAGTTGATAAGGAAGTCCCAAGGACGCTACAGAGACACAGCAGCAGAAAAAATTGGTTTAGACAAGTCTTTAGAGAAAGAATGATTAACTGAGGAAGAAGAGGCCTATAACAGAAACAGGTTGAGGGAGAGTTTTCCAAGCAGAGGGAAAGCAAATGCAAACAAAGGATATCTGGGACCTAGACAACTTAATACTAAATCAGAAATCAGCAAACAATGGATTGTGGTACAAATCTAACCCCCTACTATTTTTCTATGTCCTGCAAGCTAAAAATAGTGGCTAGGTCTTCCAGGGATCACAGAAATTTTAGTAGGGTAAAACTCTATTTGAAATCTAGGATTTTCTGAATATCCAGAGTGGGTGATCAGTGCCTTAGAGATAAGGGGGAAAGTGGATATTTATCCTTTCTCTTCCATAAGACATTTCAGACATGAAACAATATATAATTCCAGCTGTCTTAGTTGATTTGTGTTTCTATAAAGGAACACCCAAGGCTGGGTAATTTGTAAAGAAAAAGAGGTTTATTTGGCTCATAGTTCTGCAGGCTGTACAAGAAGCATAGTGCTAGCATCCTATTCTGGCAAGGACTGCAGAAGTTTCCACTCACGGTGAAAGCTGAAGGGAAGCTGGTGTATCTCATGGTGAAAGAGGAAGCAAGAGACAGAAGAGGGGTGACAGGCTCTTTCAACAATCAGCTCTTGCAGATAGCTAATATAACTCACTAATTTATGGGGTTGGGTGGTGCCATGAAGACATTCATTGAGATCCACTCCCATGGCCCCAAGCACGTTCCACCAGGCCCCACCTGTGACATTGAGGGTCACATTTCAACATGAGATTTGGAGGGAACAAATATCCAAACTACATCACCACCTATTCCAGGAGACAAGTACAATAGGCAGCTTGGAATTGGCATAAACTTCCTGAGAAGAGGCCAACCAGCTGTTCTATACACACCTGACCCCTGACCTCATGAAATTCCCAGGGCAGGTTAAGATCCTTGCCCTGCTGATGAAAGAATAATGAAAAGAACAGAAGGGGGACATGCTGTTTCCTTGGCCTACATGGCCTTCCCAGGATATGCCTCTCATCTCCACTTCCTTTTCCCCTTCAGGTCTTCATTTGGAAGTCAACTCCCTTACTCATCTCTCAGGCTTTGTTAGGGGCCCCTGCTCTGGGCTCCTACACTTTCTATCATGTGGTATTGCCATCTATTCACCTACAACCCTGCCTCCTTTAGAGCACTCACTGCATCGATCTTGTGCACCACTGTATCCCCTCCAATGCATAAGACAATGCTTGACACAAAGGATGGACTTGAAAAATGTTTGCTAAATTAACAAAGGAATAAGTAAATGGACGCCAAGCCATCTGGTACACTGCCAAGGTAAGGAACATGCAGGAGCCCTTCTATATTCTTAAGTCCAATGTTACTGAGCAACTTCTATATTCACATTTAAGTCCAATGTTACTGAGCAAGTGGTTTCTTGCATTCTTTCACCAAGCGTAATTCAAATGGGCCTGTCATTAAAAATTTCACTATGAGCAGGGAGGATCCATAATGATTCAAGAGACTCAGGACTGGCTAAATAATTTGTGGGACCCAGTACAAAATAAAAAATATGAAATGGCCCTTGTTCAAAAATTATGAATGTCAAGACGGATACAACAGAGCATTGAACAAAGCACAGGGTCCTTCCATGTGTGGTGGCCTGTGACACTACACAGGCCAAACACCCAGGAAGCTGGCCCTGAATAAAATCCAGAAATCACCTTGATGTCTATAGCCCATGAAAGGGAGTGTTAAAGAAAATCTGATTTGATTTTTGGTGTTTTGATGAATGAAAGATTTTGTTTTTATTTTTGTTTTACATTTTGATATATCAAATCTATCAGACATTTTCTTTGTGATTTCTGCTTTGGCTTTAAATACCCCTGTGATGGTTAATATTGAGTGTCAACTTGATTGGATTAAAGGATGCAAAGTATTGTTCCTGGGTGTGTCCATGAAGGTGTTGCCAAAGGAGACTAACATTTGAGTAAGTGGACTGGGATGGGAGACCCACTCATGAAGAACCTCTAATAGGGCAGTGCAGAAAAAAAATATGGGGTCACAGTCCTCCAACAGAGCCCTCACTGGAGTATTGCCTAGTGGAGCTGTGAGAAGAGGGCCACCGTCCTCCAGACCTCAACAACTGATAGATTCACGGACAACTTGTACTGTGCACCTGGAAAAGCCAAAGATACTCAATGCCAGCTGTGAAAGCAGCCAGGGCAGGGGGTTGTACCCTGCAAAGCCACAGTGGCAGAGCTGCCCAAGGCTGCAGGAGGCAACCTCTTGCATCAGCATAACCTGGATGTGAGATGTGGAGATTAAGGTGATCATTTTCAGAGCTTTAATATTTGACTACCCCACTGGATTTTGGACTTGTGTGGAGCCTGTAGTCCCTTTGTTCTGGCCAACTTCTCCCATTTGAAAGGAGTGTATTTACCCAACGCTGGTATGCCATTGTTTCTAGAAGTAACTAACTTGCTTTTAATTTTACAGGCTCATAGGCAGAAGGGGCTTGCCTTGTCTCAGATGAGACTTTGGACATAGACTTTTTGGGTATTGCTGGGAATGAGTTAAAACTCTGCGAGGACTGTTGGAAGGGCATGATCTGTATTTTTAAATGATGAAGATATGAGATTTGGGACGGCCAGGAGCAAAATGATATGATTTAGCTCTGTGTCCTCACCCAAATCTCTTCACCTTGAATTGTAACAAGTACCCCCTCGTGTCAAAGGGAGGAACAAAGTGGAGATAATGGGAATCATGGGGGTTGGTTTCCCCCATACTGTTCTTATGATAGTAAGTTCTCATGAGATCTGAATGTTTTGATAAAGTGGCTTCCCCCTTTGCTCAGCACTCATTCTCTCTCCTGTTATCCTCTGAAGAGGTGCCTTCTACCATGATTGTAAGTTTCCTGAGGCCTCCCCCAGCCATTGTGGAGACTGTGGTGAGTTCAAACTTCTTTTCTTTATGAAACTATCCAAGTCCTGGGTATGTCCCTATAGCAGCCTGAGAAACAGACTATATACAACCCCCCGAAATTGCTCCCTATCTCCCAAAATTGTTAAATATTCCACATTATTCTGATATTTATTATTTCGTTTTCTTTTATATTTAACTCTTTAATATAGCAGGAATTCATTTTGTCTATGTTGTAGGGTAAGAATTTAATTAGACTTTGTCCCATAATGGGCAGAAACTTAATGAAATACCCTTTTGTTGAACACCCCGGTCTCTTACCCTTTGCAGTTCTTCTTGATTTGCTTACTAAAATAATCATTGCATACCTAAGCCTATTGGACACAAATTTAAAGGCAAATTTCTTTATCTTCTAAAAAGGAGAACCATTAAGAAGAGACAATGTTTTGTGATACTGAACTCACAGATGGTAGGCCTTCCCAATACCACAGAAACCTTAAGGGAGTAAAGTAGAACTCGGACAAGGGAGCCTAGAACAAAGGAAGGCCGAGGATAAAGAGAAGAGGCCTAAAGAAGGTGGCACGTCCTGCTGAGGGGAGGGTGGTTTAAGACACCAGGGGAAATCAACATCCATGATATCTGGGTGGAGGACTCAAACCACAATTTAGAATACAAGCCATTTGACCTAACTACATATATGCCTTCCAGAATCTATCCCTTGGCAAAGGTCAAGACAAAATACAGTTAAACAGAATATAAGGCTGTGATGGGATTTATTTATAGCCACAGGAAAATACAAGGCTGTACCTTGTGGAGGAAATGAAATGGAAACTAAGGCAGTCTATAACTGATTATCACTCAATTAATATATTTGTAAAATTTCCTGGAAGCAGGAAACTAAAAATGAGAAGAGGGAAACTGGAAACAGTGCAGTGAGCAGTCATTCTAGCTCCTTCCTTTTCCAGATGACAAAACTAAAGCTCCCCACAGTGAAAATGCTTCCCCTAATTCGGCCAGCTACTAGGCACCAGAACCCAAACTAGACTTCATATATCCTAACTCTGCTTTTTTCTATTTCATCCTGATGCCCCTCAGGAACATGATTAAAATAAAATAAAAATATACTTCTTGCAAGTTTTGACAATTATTACATAGCAAGAGGATATGAAGGCAAAGATGAATTCATCTGTGTGTGAGGAAGATTTCATTTAATTTGTTAGTTCAATATTAAGTTGTAGAGATAGTGATTACTAAACCAAATCACAGGGGAAAATACTCATTTCTCCCACACTTTTAAGGAAATATAAGTTGTAAAATTTAGTGGCACTTTCTTGACTATGCAATCCTATTGGGTAATAATACAAAACTAGTTATAACTTTTCCAAACCAAGGAGAAGTGACACTAAATCTATTTTTCTCCCTCCCTCCCTTCCTTCTTCTCTCCTTCCCTCTCTCCTTTTTATTTCCTTTTTCTCTATCTTCCCCTATCTCTTCTTCCCTCCCTTCCAGGTTTTCATGGGACTCAAACATCTTTTCTGTTTCCTAAGTGCTAAAACAGTGCTAGGTACTGTGAATACAGAGTAGAAAAGATACAGTCCTGTTAAATAGAGAATGTCACCGGGCGGCGGGGCGGGGGGGGGGGGGGGGGGCTTCTGACATGCAAATAATGAGAAACAACTGCAAAACAGATACAATATTGAAACTATGAAAAGGTACAGAGAAAAGAAGAAAGCAGGTGGAAATCTCTCTTTAGATGTCATGCTTACAGGCTGATTTCCTGAAGGAGGAGTAGGCAATTTTTAGACAAATGGGGAGTGAGAAAATTACTTCAGGCAGAGGAAACGGCATATGTAAAGACACAAAAGTTGTAGAAATAATATATGCATTTAGTTTGTTTCTCTCACTAGAATGTGAATTCTATGAAGAAAGGGCCTTTTATCTGTATTGTTCATGGCAATATACCCAGTATCTAAGCAAGTACCTGACACACAAATATCCACGGAGTGAATAAATGCTTTATTCTGGAGCTATGAATATTTTGGATGACTACAAAATAAACAGAGTTGATGAGAGTTGAAACTGAGAGAGAGAGGGGAAAATCAGGCCGACCTTTGTATGTCATGCTCAGGAGTTTGGGCTTTATTCTGCACAGAGAATGGCGAGTCATTGAAAAACTAGAAAAACAGCAAAGTGGCACAGTCAACTGTGATTCAGAAGACTTATTCTGTAGTATAGGCAATAGGAAAGATGGAGGAGAGGGATAGATTGGAGGTAAGGAATTCTATTAGGCTACTGCTGTAACCTTGAAATAATTGGAGCATGAACTAAGGTAGTGGCAGTGGGGGATGGGGATACATTTGTGGAGGAAACTCAGGAAAACTTTGGGACAGGACATATCTAGAGAGATGAGTGACACAGAATGAAACATGCAGACTGACTTCCAGGTTGCTGATTTATCTGGTAGTATCACTTACAAAAATTTGGAATACACAGGACAAAACAGTTTGTGGAGAAGAATTGAATAAGACATAAACTTGCAATATAGCTTGTATAATATCTGAAAAATAAAATAAGTTGTGGGGGTGTCACATTCATGAAATTTGTCATGAGATAGTATGGTGCATTTTTCATTACTAGTGTTATACTTTTATAAGAACACTGGCTCTGAATCCAAAATGCAATGTATTAGGGATGAGTTTTAATTATCACACCACTACAGCAAATTAAGAGAGTTGAGAGCTTGTCATTGCCTCCCACATATAACAGGCAACAAGAGAACTAAATTTAAAATTCTAACACCAGTGGAAATCCCTAAAGCCAGCTGACTCAATGACTCTATCCATACAGCCATTGTCCTTTGTTGGCAGGCAAATAGCTCAAAGCAAATCAATCGACCCTGTTTTTGATTGGCTGACTCACCTACCATAACAGCTGTGCATGAAAATAGCAACAATCTTAGACTAAAATAAGTGAAAGCTACAGAGAACTGTGTGTGTGTGTGTCTGTGTATGTGCATGTACACACTCTGGATGCTATGCTGCATGTACATGCCATCTATGCCTAATGCTATAACACCAAAGTGGAGAAAAGGAAAGGAAATTCACGTTTTATGAACACACTAAATATGTTTTGAGCACTTTACATCCACATGCCTATTTACTCCTCACAGCAGACTTACTGATCAGAAGGTAAATACAATCTATTAATTGTTAGTTTTCAGGAGTACAGGAATGATGTCTGTTTAAATTTGCCATTGCATCTACAGTGCCTAACACAATGTCTGGCACATGGCTGTCACTCAGTAACTATTTTTAAAAATAATTAAGTGGAGGAAGAGAAGGAGGGCAGGCATCAAGACCCGTTTACAATGAGTCAGGTAGTTAGTAAGGGACATAGCTGGGACTGATAGGTTCTTTGTCCTCTGAGCCTATGCCTATGTCTGCACTGCCATATTGTTCTCCACAATTACATAGGAGGGGGAGAAAGAAGAACAATATATGTCACTGTTTTTGTAGATTGGTAGGCTACAGAAACAGTATCAATTCAGACGCTCCTAGAAACAGCCTTGCTGAAAAGCTCTTTTGACCCCAGAGCTCGCCAGGATGTTTCTAGTTCAAGTGTTTCAATTTATCGTACAGATTCACCCACAGGAGAAATTTATCTTCTCACAAAGCACCAGAAGGACCCACGATATCTGCTAGTGACTAACAAAAAAAAAATGCATTTCGGAGTTAACAGATCACCTCTAAACTGGCCTTTGTCTACTTGAGTTTCCATCAAGCCTTTCAGATTCTCCTAAGTTCCCACTTATTCTCCATACTTTTTGCAGCAACCACATCCTATTTTCAAATATGACAAGAAATAAAATGGTTTTAGGTACTATAGGTGAGAATTTATAGATGAAGTTACATTTAGATGCTTAATTCCAATAACCACACAACCGCAGCACTTAATCTTTTAATCTTTCAGCAAATTCATTGGCAATTTGAGTAAGAGTAAAGTTCAAAAACCTGGTCTCCGCAGTTAATGAAGATTAAGTGGGTTCATGATGAACTGTATTTCCCTAAACTTCAGAAGTTGAGTGTTTCTAAGTAATGAAACAGAATATATGCAAATATTGGGGAGCACTGACCAAAATGGCCCATAACACCAAGTGTTCCCCTGGTGAGAAATAGGACAGGGTATTGCCAAGGGCCTGGAGTCAAAAATAGGTTGAGTTCCTGGCTCCTCTACTTATTGCTGTATGGCTTTTGGCAAGTTAACTATCCTCTCAAGATCTCAGTTTCCTCTGTTAAATGGGAACAGTATCTACCTCAGAGGAATATTGTTAGAATTAAATATAATGTTACATGTAAAGCAGTTAACTTAATGTCATGTACATAGTAAGTGTTAATGATTGCTAGGAGTTTTTGTTTTTTAGTTTTATTTTGTTTTTAATGGACACATAATAATTGCACGTATTTATGTAAAACTATGTACAGATTATTTGTCCAATGAAAAAATTTGGTTATTTGTCCTTTTTAAGTGAGTTGTAATAGTTTTTTCATAAGTCCTTGCCAGATACATGGTATACAAATACATTTTTTTCATTCTGTGGGTTTTCTTTTTACTTTTGTTTTGTTTTTAAGGTATATTTTCTTTTTAATTGTATATAATAATTGTCCATGTTCATAGGGTACAGTGTGATGTTTTGATACATATATACATATATATTGTGTAATGATCAAATCAGGATCAATAGTACTTTTCATCACCTCAAACACATGATTTCTTTGTGGTATGAACTTCAAAATCTGCTACTTTGAAGTATACAATACATTATTGTTGACTGAGTAATCTGCTGTGCAATAGAACACCAACATTTTATTACTCCTGTCTAACTGTAACTTTTTACTCATCGATCAAACTCTCACCAAGTCTTGGTAACCACTGTTCTATTCTCTTCTTTTATGTGATCAATTTTTTTTAGATTTCACATGTAAGTGAAATCACATCATATTTGTCCCTCTGTGCTTTTTTTGCTAGGTAGAAGCCTTGTCAGTTTTATTTTTTCAAAAAACTCTTAATTTTGTTGAGCTTTGTAATTTTTTTAGTCCCTATTTGTTAGTTCTGCTTTGATATTTAACATATTACTTCACTTAACATAATGTCCTCTAGGTTCACACATGTCACAAATGACAGCATTTCATCTTTTTATGGCTCACTAGTATTCTATTGTGTATATATATAGCACATTTTTCTCTATTCACCCATTGATGGACATTTAAGCTGATTCCATCTTTTCTATAGTGAATAGTGCTGCAATGAACATGGGAGTGCAGATATCTCTTCAATATGCTTATTTCATTTCCTTTGGATATATACCCAGTCATGGGATTGCTGGGTCATATGGTAGTTCTACATTTAATTTTTTGAGAAATTTCCATACTGTTGGCACCTGTACTAATATACATTCCCAACAACAGTTTATAAGGATTTCTCTCTTCTCCATGTCCTTACTGACATTTTTTACTTTTTGTCTTTTTCATTACAGCCATTTTAACGGGGTGAGAGGCTATCTCATTGTAGTTTTGATTTGCATTTATTTGATGATTACTGATATTGAGCATTTTTTCATATATCTGTTAGCCATTTGTATGTCTTCTTTTGAGAAACTCTATTTAGATCTTCTGCCCATTTTTTAAATCAAGTTATTTTTCTGCTATTAAGTTGAGTTTCTTACATATCCTGAATATTAACCTCTTGTTGGATGCATAGTTGATGAACATTTCCCCATTCTGTATTGTTTATTCACTGTTGATTGTTTCCTTTTCCATGCAGAAGCTTTTTAGTTTGATATAATTCCATTTTGTCTATTTTTGCTTTTGTCGCCTATGCTTCTGAGATCTTACCCCAAAGAAATCCTTGCCCAGACCAATGTCATGAAGCATTTCCCCTGTGTTTTCTTCTAGCAGTTTGACAGTTTCATGCTGTATATTTAAGTCTTACATCTACTTTGAGTTTATTTTTGCACAGGATGAGAGGTAAGGGTCTAGTTTCCTTCTCCATGTGGATATCCAGTTTTCCCAGTATCATTTATTGAAGAGATTGTCCTTTCCCCAATGTGTATTCTTGGTGCCTTTATAGAAAATCAGTTGATTGTAAGTATGTGAATTTATTTCCTCCATTCTGTTCACTTCAACAATCTGTTTTTATGCCAGTACCATGCTGCTTTGTTTACTATTGCTTTTTAGCATATTTTAAAATCAGTTAGTGTGATACCTCCAGCTTTCTCCTTTTTGCTCTGGATTGCTTTGACTATTTGGGGTCTTTTTTGGTTCCATAAGAATTTACATTTTTTTCTTTTTCTGTGAAAAATGTCATTGGTATTTTCATAGGGATAGCATTGAATTTATAGATCACTTTGGGTAGTATGGACCTTTTAAACAATACTAATTATTCCAATCCATGAACGTGAGCTATGTTTCCATTTACTAGTGTCCTCATCAGTTTTTCATCAATTATATATAGTTTTCATAGTACAAATCTTTCACCTCTGTGGTTAAATGTATTCCTAGGTATTTTAATTTTTGTACTGTCACGAATGGGATTAATTTCTTGATTTCCTTTTCAGATAGTTTGCTGTGCTTTTAGAAACACTGAAAAGCCAACTTTTGTATGTTGATTTTGTATCATGCAAATTTACTGAATTTGTATAGTATTTCTAAGAGATTTTGGTGGAGTCTGCAGACTTATCTATATATAAGATCATATTGTCTGCAAACAGGGAAAATTTGAAATTCTCTTTACTAATTTGGATGCCCTTTATTTCTTTCTCCTGTGCAATTGCTTTTGCTAGGAATTCCAGTACTATGTTGAATGGAAATTATGAAAATGGGTATCCATATCTTTTTCTAATTTTAGAGGAAAATCTTTCAACTTTTTACCCATTCAGCGTTTTGATAGCAGTTTGTCATATATGGCCGTCACTATGTTGTGGTGCATTCCTTCTACACCAATTTTTTGGGATTTTTAACATTAGTTGATATTAAATTTTATCAAATGCTTTTCTGTAACTATTGAGATGATTACATATGTTTTATCCTCCATTCTGTTAATGTGATATATCACATTTACTGATTCACATATGTGGAACCATTCTCACATCCCTGGGATGAATCCCACTCAATTATGATGAATGATTTTTTTAATTTTGATTCAGTTTGCTAGCATTTGGTTGAGGAGTTTTGCATCTATGTTCATTAGGAATATTGACCTGCAGTTTTCTTTCTTTTTATTGTGTTCTTGTCTGGTTTTGGTATCAGGGTAATGGTGGTCTCAGAGAATGAATCTGAGTCTGGGAGAATTCCCTCCATTTTAATTTTCTGGAATAATTTAGGAAAAATTATTATCAGTTCTTCTTTAAACATTTGGTACAATTCAGCAGTGGATCCATCAGGTTCTAGGATTTTCTTTGATTGGAGATTTTATATTACTAATTAAATCTCATTACTCATTATTGGTTTGTTCAAGTTTTCTAATTCTTCATGATTCAATCTTGGTGGGTTGTATGTATCCATGAATTTATCCATTTCTTCTAAGTTTTCCTATTTATTAGTATACGGTTATTCATAACACTCCCTAATGACTCTTTTTATTTCTGTGGTATTGGCTATGATGTCTCCTTTTTCATTTGATTCATTTTATTTATTAGAGTTCTCTCTCTTCTTTTTCTAAGTAGAAGCTTTGTCAGTTTTATTTTTTCAAAAAAGTTAATTTTGATGAGCTTTATAATTTTTTAGTCCCTATTTGTTAGTTCTGCTTTGATATTAAATATTTCTTTTCTTCTACTCATTTTGGGTTTAGTTTGTTTTTGTTTCTCTAGTTCGTTGAGGTAGAATGTTAGGCTGTTTACTTCAAACATTTCTACTTTTTAATGCAAGCATTTATTGCTAAAAACTTCCCTCTTGGAGCTGCCTTTGCTAAATTCCATAGGATTTTGTATGTTGTGTTTCCATTTTTCATTTGTCTCAAGAAATATTTAAATTTCTTCATTGACCCAAGGGTTGTTCAGGAGCATGTTGTTTAATTTCCATGTATTTGTACAATTTCCAGAGTTTTTTCTGTTATTAATTTCTAGTTTCATTTCATTGTGATCAGAAAATATAGTTAATGTGATTTTGATTTTTTTAGCAAAAATCACAAGCATTCTTAGACACCAATAACAGACGAGAGCCAAATCATGAGCAAACTCCCATTCATAATTGCCACAGAGAATAAAATACCTAGGAATACAACTAACAAAGGACGTGAAGGACCTCTTCAAGGAGAACTACAAACCACTGCTCAAGGAAATAGAGAGAGGAGCACAAACAGATGGAAAAACATTCCATGCTCATGGTTAGGAAGAATCAATACTGTGAAAATGGCCAAACTGCCTAAAGTAATTTATAGATTACAATGCTATCCCCCATCAAGCTACCATTTACCTTTTTCACAGAACTGGAAAAAACACCTTAAATTTCATATGGAAACAAAAGAGAGCCTGCATAGTCAAGACAATCCTAAGCAAAACGAACAAAGCCAGAGGCATCACACTACCTGACTTCAAACTATACTACGAGGGGTACAGTAATCAAAATAGCATGGTACTGGCACCAAAACAGAGATATAGACCGGTGGAACAGAATAGAGGCCCCTGAAGGAATGCTACACATCTACAACCATCTGATCTTTGACAAACCTGACAAAAACAAGCAATGGGGGAAAGGATTCCCCTGTTTAATAAATGGTGTTGGGAAAACTGGCTAGCCATGTGCAAAAAGCTGAAAGTGGATCCCTTTTTACACCTTATATAAAAATTAATTCCAGATGGATTAAAGAATTAAACATAGGACCTAACACCATAAAAAGCCTAGAAGAAAACCTAGGCAATACCATTCAGGGCATAGGCATAGGCAAGGACTTCATGACTAAAACACCAAAAGCAATGGCAACAAAAGCCAAAGGAGACAAATGAGATCTAATAAAACTTGAGAACTTCTGGACAGCAAAAGAAACAAGCATTAAAGTGAATGGGCAACCAATACAATGGGAAAAAATGTTTGCAAGCTATCCATCTGACAAAGGGCTAATATCCAGAATGTACAAAGAACTAAAACAAATTTCCAAGAAAAAAACAAACAACCCTATCAAAAAGTGGTCGAAGTATATGAACAGCCACTTTCAAAAGAAGACATTTATGTGGACAACAAACATAGAAATAATGCTCATCATCACTGGTCATTAGAGGAATGCAAATCAAAATCATATTGAGATATCATCTCATGCCAGTTAGAATGGCGATCATTAAAAAATCTGGAGACAACAGATGCTGGAAAGGATGCGGAGAAATAGGAACGCTTTTCCACTGTTGGTGGGAGTGCAAATTAGTTCAACCACTGTGGAAGACAGTGTGGTGACTCCTCAAGGATCTAGAAATAGAAATACCATTTGACCTAGCAATCTCATTACTGGGCATATACCCAAAGGATTGTAAGTCATTCTATTATAAAGACACATGCACATGTATGTTCATTGCGGCACTGTCTACAACAGCAAAGACCTAGAACCAACCCAAATGTCTATCAATGATAGACTGGATAAAGAAAATGTGGCACATATACACCATGGAATACTATGCAACCATAAAAAAGGATGAGTTCATTCTTTGCAGGGACATAGATGAATCTGGAAACCATCATTCTCAGCAAACTGACACAAGAACAGAAAACCAAATACCACATGTTTTCACTCACAGGTGGGAATTGAACAACAAGAACATATGGACACAGGGAGGGGAACATCACACACTGGGGTCTGCTTGGGGGTGGGGGGGGGCTAGGGGAGGGATAGTGGGAGGTGGGGGAGATGTGGGGAGGGATGACATTGGGAGAAATACCAAATGTAGGTGACAGGGGGATGGAGGCAGCAAACCACCATGGCATGTGTATACCTATGTAACAATCCTGCAAGATCTGTACATATACCCCAGAACTTAAAGTATAATAATTAAAAAAAAAAAAAACTTAAAAAAAAAATTTAAACTTGCTTTGCAGCCTAACATATGACTTATCTTGGAGAATATTCTATGTGCTGTTGAGAATAACGTATATTCTGGAGCTGATAAATAGAATGTTCTGTAAATGTCTGTTAGGTCCATCTATTCTGGAATGTGGTTTAACTCTAATGTTTGTGGATTTTCTGTCTAGATGATCTGTCTATTGCTGAAAGTGAGGTGTTTAAGTCCCTTACTATTATATTGCAGTGTATCTCTCCCCCGCTTAGGTCTATTAATATTTGCTTGATACATTTTGGTGCTCTGATGTTGGGTGTATATATATTTGTAATTATTATATCATCTTTCTGTATTAACCCCTTTATCATTATATAATTGCCTCTTGGTCTCTTTTTACAGTTTTTGACTTAAGGTTTATCTTGTATCATATGAATTTAGCTACTCATGTTCTTTTTTTTTACATTTGCATGCAATATCTTTTCTCCTTCCTTTACTTTCAGTCTAAGCATGTTCTTACAGGTGAACTTGAGTCTCTTGTAGGCAGTATATAGTTGGGAGGTAATTAGGATTAGATAAGGTCATCAGAGTAGAGCCCCCATGATATGACTGGTAGCTTTATAAGAAGAAGAAGAGAGATCTGAGTTGGAATACTCTTGGCCTCTCACCATCTAATGTCCTCTGCCATGTTGTGATACACTAAGAAGGCCCTTAGCAAATGAGAGAGCCATGCCCTTTGACTTCCCAGCACAGATAACTGTAATACATATATTCTTATTGTTTATAAATTACCCAGTCTGTGGTATTCTGTTACAGTAGTAGAAAACAAACTAAGGCAAGGGATCACAGGCCAGCAGTCAGGTGAATGCAGAATTGGATAATACGGGACAGAGCAAATTTGGGAAAAATAAAGGAAACTAAGGAAACTATAATGTTAACAGAACTGGGTTACCTGTGACTCTTCACTATTGGGTGCTTGGTACATGATGAGTTGATTAAAAGAATATGGGCAGGATATATAGTGAAGCTCTCTGGCTGATGTGATTTTATTCATTTTATAATACAGCCTACAATGATCCCCTGACCCTGGAAACAAGGGCTCAGGCAAGACTGTCACCCTGCAGAAGCCTCATCTCTACAGTTCAGCCAAGTAGCTACTATGTGAAATCACTGTCACCCTTCAACAACCTTTTCAGTGAGTCATTATCTCCTCTTTCTGGTTCTAAGTCTTCTATTCTTGAATATTTAAAGAACGTTAGAAGAATTCAACTCCATAGGAAAGGTAAGAAAAAGTCTAACAACATATCAAGTGGGCACAATATGTGTTTTGTAATCTAACAACTAGGATTTCAGTTATATATATTACATCCGTAGATTTCTACATTCATCACAGCTCAGTAAAGGAGACTGTGAGAATTAGCATATTCTATGGATTGGCATCAGCATGGTGCTAAGCACTGTAGAAGACACAGAGCTGAATTAGATGTGGTACCTGTTTTCATGGAACTCGTATCTAGTTCAATCAAGTGCTGTAATTATAGGCACCCTAATTTTTAAACCCTAAATCAGCATACACAGTGTGACTGAGGATTTCATTTTCTTTTGTGGTGCCAGAGGCAGTCTTGAAAGTAAAGTTTGGAGGCCAAAATACTAAAGTTTCTGGGACACTTTGATGGTTGTGCTCAGGGACTGACTGACAAACTTCATCCTTCTGTGCCATTCAGATGAATTGTTTCAAGAAGTCTTGGCTAATTTTTAAATGGAAAAACAATAATGAAAAGATAATACTCCCCACGTGCATGGCACTTCACTGTACATAGAGAACTTTCATGTGCATTGTCTCCTTTGAGTTTCACAGCAAGCCTGTGACATGTGCAGGGAAGGTATTACTATCTCCATTTTCCAGTTGATGGCACAAGCTCAGAAAGTGAGGTTGAATATCTTGTCCAAGATCATGTACCTAGAAAATGGCAGAACTGGGATCCAAACTCAGGATTTCTGATTCCTAGCTCTTCTACTACAGCAGAGTGTTAAAGAACCAGAGAACTGTAAAGAAGAAAGGCCTTCAGTATTACTGGGGGCTCTAAGAAGGTTCCTTGGAGTAGATAGGATTTGAAATGCAATTGGAAGAACGGGTAGTTCTTTTGTCACAGATCCAGAAGAAAGAGGGCCCTGGAAGAAGATGGTGTGAACAAAAGATGGCAAAAAAGCATGGGGGATGACATCAGGACTAAGAGTTCATTGGGGCTGCAGGGGAACAAAATAGAAGAAACGCTGAGAATGAGGGTAAGATCAAAATTGTGAAGAACTTTGAGGTTTAGGGTAGAAAAGAACACATGAGATTATCAGAGGTCACGGTTGTGTTTTAGGGAGCCTAAGCTGGCAGCAATGTGAATATACTGGGAAGGTGACAGTTTGGCCTATATAGGAAATGAAGCTTGAGGGAGTTGCCTAAGACCAAGCATATCAGATTTTGAGCCACTGTTCATTGGACACTTCTCACCTTCTCTTTACAGGAAAACAAATTAAAAACCTGAATTGCATTAGTGGCCATTCATTGACACTTGCTGTTTTCTTAGGTCTGGTCTCTCTGACACTGCATTACCTTTGTTATGCGCTAGACTCAGGAATGCTCCTGGCCCCTGTAAATCAGTGCTAATAAATACATTTACTCTGTAAACATGTGAGAGCTTTTAAAAGATCTATTTTAATGAATATTTTAAAAAATTGTGAATTGCAAAGACATGCAACAAACCTAAGTGTCCATCAACCAATGAGTTGATAAATAAAATGTAGTAAATATACACCATGGAACACTATTCAGCCATAAAAAGGAACGAAATAATGTCTTTTGCAGCAACTTGGATGGAGCTGGAGGCCATTACTCTAAGTGAAGTAATTCAGGAATCAAAAACCAAATACCATATGTTCTTACTTATAAGTGAAAGTTAAGCTATGAGTATGCAAAGGCATACAGAGTAATATAATGAGCTACAAAGACTCAAAAGGGAAATGGTAAAAGGGGACCAAGAGATTAAAAATGACAGATGGGTTACAATGTACACTACTCAGGTGATGGGGGAACTAAAGTTTCAGACTTCACCACTATAAAATTCACCCATGTAATCAAAAACCATTTGTATGGCAAAAGCTATTGAAATTTTTTAAAAATTAAATATTGTCGAGAATTTTATGAAAAAAGGCCATTGAAAATGGATTAAGGTGAGTTGTTAGCAGATAAATGGAATAATATTTTACAAAAAGAAAAGAGGCACAATAACACATTTAAGATTTGATTGTTGAAATTATAGCCTTTTTCTCAGTGGTCAAATAGAATAAAAGGTCAGAGTCACAATTTTCTCTACAGAAAGCTACTGAAGTTATAATTTGAATATGGATGGATTCCATAAATAAAAAGAGGGTTTACAGTGCTCTATAAACTAGTTTCTGTTACAATAACAAATGTTCAAGTCATTTAAGATATTAACTATGACTCAGTGCACATTTAAGATACTCAAAATACTAACATTGAACCCTTTTAACCTGAATATTAGGAATTTAGAGAGGGGTAGTTTTAGAAGGTCCAGAAACTTTGTGCACATGATGAACACTGGCCCAAAGCACTGCCTGGATAACATGAGTGATTCTCACTTCATATAGTCTGGCTGGTACTTCTTCACCTACCAAATATATTAAATGCAATTCGTTTTCTTGACTTAAGTGTTTCTCTTTCCCTTAAAGGACTGTATAACCCTTCAAAATATAGTGTGTTATAACACAGGGAAGGCATTGAAATGTCATCTTTATATAGCTCTGGTAAATAGTGGGACCTTTTGCCATCAGTCTACAAAATCTTCAATGATCTTGCCTATAATCTACTACTTAACAGGTGGATGGAATCAATACTAACTTGATGGATAGTAATTCTTCATATGAAAATAGTGTGGTAAAAGGTTTCTTTTTGCGACAGGTTGCAACTTCCTCACAATAACCTTCCATTCCTAAGAAATTGGCCTTTGCACCACAAGTATCTTAATATACTTGGTCATACATACCTGACCTAATTAGTAAGAAAATACCTATACATGCGTAGGTATCAAAATATATTTGGCTGATGAGCCTGGCTTTAAGGAAACATGGAAGAATGAAGGAGGACAGCACAGATGAAAGGTGAGAAATGGTAGCAGAGCTAGAGAAAAAGA
The DNA here is from genome assembly GCA_036589455.1 of Ateles fusciceps. Taxonomy (NCBI): domain Eukaryota; kingdom Metazoa; phylum Chordata; class Mammalia; order Primates; family Atelidae; genus Ateles; species Ateles fusciceps. The sequence goes on from JAZHEH010001915.1 coordinate 494,221, forward strand.
GATGAAGAAGTAACAAAGGGATGAACAGAGCTGGAAGAGACAGTCTTACCTTCATTGTTCTCACGATTCATTTAAGCTGCTTTACTATTCAAAGATTTAAGGTAATTGACAGAAACAAATCTAAAGTCTTGGACCTGTGCTGGCCAACATGTTAGCCACTAACTGTATATGGCCATATAAATTTAACTGTACATTAATTAATATTAAATACAATGAAAAATTCAATTTCTTATTGAGATTCACCACATGTCAAGTGCTCACATGTGACGAGTGATTATCATATCAAATAGCAGCTATCATAGCAGAAAGTGTGGATAAAGAGCATTTCTATCATCATAGGAAGTTCCAGTAGAGAGCATTGTCCTAAACCATTATTTCAGACATGACTTGATGAATCTTCCATAACACTGCCAGGCCATTCCTTCTGCAGGTCTGTTCTCTCTGCCTCAGAACTTGCCTCTGTGTAAATTTAATGTACTTTCCAACCTGTTTAATCTCTATGTGCTAACTGCCCTGGTGCTCTTAATGTTAGATTGTGTCAGAATGTTAGATTGTTTCATAGAATGTTGATGGTTTCAATCCACAATGATGATAACAATAGTTAACATTTACTGAAGACATTATGCTTGTACCAGGTACTTCTAAGCATTTGATTTATATCATATATTCAATTATCACAACTAATTTTACAGAGGGGGAAACTGAAGTAACAAGAGATCAACACTGCCTCCGAAGTCATACTGCTAACAAGTGGCAGATCAATATTTGAGCTGAGGCAGTTTGACCAGATTACTGCATGTTTTGCAGGACTTTGAGATAAGGAAGTAAAAAACAGAGTTGTGTACTTTGAGACCTTACAATTAATCTACGAAAATAGCAAAAATAAGTAAACAGTAAACTATTCCAAAAAAAAAAAAAAAGATAAGCATCAAGAGATTTAGGCCCCATAGTAAAAGTGCATTTTCCACTAATATGGAGCAAGCTTCTCAAATTACAGGTTTTTGAATGAAGACTTGTTAAGTAGTCACCTTATCCCCCGCTTGACCTGCAAGTAATGTCTGAGTACATACAAACAAATAACTACCATCTTGGCATTCTCCATGTACACACACCTCCCTGTAAAGAAATGTAAAAGTCAGACCTCTTCTATGAGAAAAACCTCACTGTGATTGGATAAAGAAATTGCAATCATTTAAATATAGGACAGATTAAGGAGACACCATGAGGCAGGAAGCACATTAGTTGGGAAATCAAAATACCTATATTCCAGTACTGGCTTTGCCACTGGTTAATAAGCATTAGCACCTGAGTTTAGTTCATTTTTTTTTTTTTTTTTTGATTTCAGTTGGCCCAACAGAAAAATAAGGGAGGATTAGACAAGATCAGAGATTTTCAAATTTGAGTATCTGACTTTCCAAACAGTGAGTAGCCTGGTATATCTTGCTACCATTTGTATATTCCTTTTTTTCCCACATTTCAGTTTCCACAATGACCTTTCTCCCATTTGACAAAAGATACACATCCTTCTCATCCTGAATTTTAGTATGGAGCATTGTACCAGTGGGCAAAATCCTCTGGGGTATCAAACAACAAAAAAGGGATCCAAGGACATAGTGACTCCTGAAAGAGAGTCCCTGGAGAGCAAAGCAGAGTGTTTGGATAAGAAATATTGATGAGGCAGTGCCTTTATTTCATCCAAGTGACAAACCATGGCAAGGCTCCGTGCCTTAGCTACCTATCTTTGTCAGAATTCAATAGTGAGATGCTTGTCAGAGGGGAATATAATGAAATCAGACTCTTTCAAACAGAAAGCCATTCTGAGTTGGCAGACTGGTTTGACAATGAGGGCTGGTTTTACTATTGAGGTTACATGGCAGACATTTCCCATAAACTGAATGAGTTAACTGAGCAATGCCAAGGCTGTGATAAAAATGTACTTAAAATGTATAATCAATATGCAATATGCTGAAAGTTGTTTCCTTCATAACCATTTAAACTCATGATTAAAATGTATATACATATATCTCAATATAAAGATGTATGAACAGTGATGTAGTTTTTCAAAATGCTTTTTCCTTTTATAGGGGTTATGAGCAAAAAAAGAAATTGAGGATCACTGAAATAGATATTCTGAAAAGCCCGTCTATCTCTATCAGTCTGGGCTTCTCTAATGTTCAGAAGCACTTTTTACCAATTCCTTTTAATCCCTGAGACAAGCCTTACCTGATTTCCAATCTTCAGAATCTGCGTTACTGGATTCTGCATATCTCCTTGAAATATGTAGCATCTTACCTTTCAAATTCTTAACTAAGAATCAAAAAGAATATTCACTTCATCTCTCTCCTGGCTCATGAGTGATGATCAATACTAATTTTATGTTGTCTTTACCATGAGGACTTCATTAGAGAGAGAATGTTTTCTTTTAAAAACCAAATTTTGCAATAGTTGCCACTTTGTTCCTGCAATTAGCTACAAAATGCAAAACAATTGCTAATACTCTTCCCATGAAACAGCTGCTTGATAAATGCTAATAATCTCCAGAGAATAATAATGATAGTCAGCACTATGGATGCTTCCAGAAGTGTGTGTGTGTGTATGCGTGTGTTTTTTTATTTTTTTGCATCAATGGCAAGGAAAGCATAGAAGAAATCTGCGTTTAGGAGAAATACAGATTGTTTTCTGGATGATAAGAATGAATAGGGTTTGCTTGTCGATGCCCATTCATTTTGGTGACTTCTTGATTTATGTATTCAGGTTACAAACAAAAAACAATGAAAGTGAACAAAAGAGTCAAATAGAGCAGAGAAGATAAATAGGAAGAAGGTTTCCATTCATATATTAGGAAACAGACATTGAAATCCTAATATGTGCCAGGCCTTGGGTTAAGTACCAGGAATAGAAAAATATGAATAAGATGCAGCCCCTGCCCTCTAAAGCTCATGGTTCAATATGGGATGAGATCAGAAAAAGAACTGTCGAACTATCGAGTTTTGTTTATTTCATTCTTATGACAATGATGCCTTAAGAGTGGAATGCCATGAGAACACAGAAAAGGGAAAACTGAGGGGATTCTAGGGTCAGCAAAAAAAGATTTTGGACAAAATAATGCTTGTGCTAAGACTGGAAGATTGAGCAAAAAATAGAGGAAAAGGATATTCTAGGTAGAGAAACAGCAGGTACAATGGCAAGAGGATGTGAAAGAACATGGCCCAGTCGGATAAACACAGTTTTAACAAAATTGCGTGCCTATACACACACACACACACACACACACACACACACACGAACACAAGGGAGGAGGCTTATCCTGATGAGAAATGAGGCAGTTGAGAATCAGGGCTCTATATGCCATATTAACGAATGTAAGACTTATTCTGAATAAATTATCCTATTTTGAGCAACTATGATATGTCAGGTATACACCAACATGCTAGGAGTGAAAGGGAAGAAATGAGGATGGGTAGGACATATTCTTTACACTATCATTCACCCACACAGGGTTCCAGAAAGTGTTCAATCAGCCTGCCCCATCAGGCTTGGGTGACATAGTCCAACAGCGCATTTGGACCACAGTTCACAGAGTGGTAAAAATTGGGAAGAAGCCTACCTTATTAAACTCATTCCCAATACTTATCCGCAAGCAAAAGGCACTTAATTCTAGGCTTGGTGGCCATGCTATGAAGCTTTTCTCATACTCAGTCCCCTTACCCTTTTTCTCACACCTTATTTCTTTCTCTCTTCCACGTATTTCTTGGTTCATCCAATTCCTTTGCTCTTACTGCCTGCCTTAATCTGGCTTCCAGAATCAGTCACCAGTTGGTGTTCAGAATCAAGGATCAGACTGGGCATCTGATCAGAGCCAAGCAGTTTGACAAGGCTTGGAAGAGGAGTCAGAAAGGGTGTGTTAAATACTATCACTGTGTCGCCAATTTAGAGAGCATGAGGATAGAAGTATAATTAACAGTGGAGGACATGATTAATGTGGTAGAATGGCCTCAGCTCAAGTGGTTTTTTCTGGTTGAAGAATATAATCAAGGTTGGGGAGAGGGTCGTTAAGGTCAGGAATGCAGGTGTGACCAGAGAGAAGTTGGGAACAAATCTGGGAAATTTATCTGAGTTGTTGGCTATTGTCAGGATTCAGGGACATGATTTTGCTAAGGGATGTAGTTGTGCTTGGAATATGGCGAGAGCTGAAAGATGTAATGTTACAAGGGACAGGGAGACATTATACATTTTTTTTTCTCTGATTTCAAGCTCCATTTGTCTGTGCTTTATCAATATTCTCAGCCCTTCCTCTATGGAATGTTATTTTCCTCTTCCAGTCCCTCCACATAGTCAGGACACATCTATGCTAAAGAAAATAAAAGAGGACAAAACCCAAACTCAGAAGGCGTGTATTTGAATGAGGAACAGACCATTGACAGTGGGGGAAAATGGCTTCTGCATTTCAGTAATGCATTTCTGCCTGGAAGCTCAGGGATTCATAGAGGAAGCTGCACAAGAAAGGCTGAAGAAATATCATTTCAGCTTAATATGATAGAATCCATGCCCTCACAGCCTGGTAGAAGAGAAACTTTAATACATATGATTTAGTGGCAAAGCAGAAATCAGCACAAACTGGAGTGACAAAATCATGCCACAGGAATCAGAAGGCCAAGGTTCTTATCTAGACTGCCACCAGCTAGTTTAGAGACTTTGGGGTAAATAACATTCCTCTTTAACCTTCAATTTCTCCATTCTAAAATGGAATTTGATTTGCATTTTCCTGTTGATTAGTGATGGTGAACATCTTTTCATGTAACTGTTGGCCATTTGTATGTCTTTTTCTTTGGAGAAAACATCAATATAAGTCCTTTGCCAATTTTTAAACGGGATTTTTTTTTGTTTTTGCTATTCAGTTGTAGGAGTTCTCTACATATTTTGGATATTAACCTCATATCAGATATATGGTTTGAAACCTCATATCAGATATATCAGTGTTTTCTCTCATTCCATACGTTGCCTTTTCACACTATTATATCCTTTGCTGTACAGATGCTTTTTACTTTTATGCAATCCCACTTGTTTATTTCTGCTTCTATAGCCTGTACTTTTAGTGTCATATCTAAGAAATAATTGCCAAGATCAATGTCAAGAGGCTTTTTCCCCATGTTATCTTCTGGGAGTTTTACAGTTTCATATTTTACATTTAAGTCTCTTTTTTTAGTTGATTTTTGCAAGTGGTGACAGATAGGGGTCTATTTTTATTCTTTTGCATTTGGCTATCCAGTATTCCCAGCACCATTCATAGAAAAGGCTATTCTTTCTCCATTGTGTATTCTTGGCACCCTTATCAAAGATCAGTTGATCTTATATACTTGTGTTTATTTCTGGGGAAATGTAAAGCAAGACCACAGTGAGATGTCACCCCATACCTGTTAGGATGGCTACTATCAACAAAACTAAACAAAAGCTACCAAGTGTTAGTGAGAATGCAAAGAAATTGGAACCTATGTACACTGTTGGTTGGAATGTGAAATGGGGCAGCTGCTATGGAAAATAGTATTGAGGTTCCTCAAAAAATTAAAAATAGAGCTACCATATGATCCAGCAATACCATTTTTGGGTATTTACACAAAAGAATTAAAATCAGGATCTTGAAAAGTTATTTACATTCATCTGTTCATTACAGTATTATTCACAACAGCAAAGATATGGAAACAACCCAAATGCCCATCGATAAATGGATGAATAAAGAAAATCTGGTGTAGACATACAATAGGACAGTGTTCACCATTCAACTGGTATAAAGTTTCAGTTATGAAAGATGATTAAGTTCTAGAGATCTGCTATATAACATTTTGCCTATAGCTATCAATACAGTAGAATTCACTTAAAATTTGTTTAAAAAGATAGGTCTCATGGTAAGTGTTCTTACCACAACTGCAAAAAATGAGGAGCTTTGACTATTGAGCAATAAAGACCAGAGCTGGAAGAAACCTCAGTATTTTGTTTACGGATTTGTTTTGTTTTTTAAGAAGAAGCAAGGTAGGATGGGCCACCCTCCAGCCTGGGCAACAGAGTGAGACTCTGTCTCAAAAAACAAACAACAACAACAAAAAAAAAACAAAAACAAAAAAAGAGGAAGAAGCAAAGTAAAAATGTACTGAGGTTCTATGTCAGTCTCTCTGTGTGTGTATGTTTTTCTTGTTTTAATTTTTGTATTTTTTTAAGAGCAATGAGGCAACACTGTCATCAGTTCTCATTAAAATCAAAGTACAACTGGAGATGTTCCTGAGTCACAAAAATTACCTACAGTATATATAGGATAAAGGCAGTTTGGGGGAATATTAATGACATCACTCTTAATCATACTAATGTCTTTTTGTTAGATAGTAGCTTCCTCCCCAAAGAACTCAAATGATGCATCCCTACTTATTTCACACTTGTCTTCATGACACCCCTGTGAAGTAAGGAAGCAAAACATCAGCATCCTCCATTGTGCCTATGCGAAAGAAGAAGTTTAGGCTGTGTCTAGATCACACAGAATATGTTGTGATAAGGAACTAAATGTTTCACAGATTTACAGAAAGGAACTAATATCCCAGATTTTTTTTTTAACCAGCTAAGCTTACAAGATTCGTAGAATCACAGAGTTTTACAGAAACACACAGAGAGGAGGAGGATAGTGAATAGTGACAGAGAGGGGAAGAGAATTCAAGTCAGCTGTCTTTATCTCTATGTCTTTCCACCACGCTCCTGGCTATCTAATATTTCTGCAAGGATGGAGTTTCCTGTGACAACACCTACCCGATCATTCTGGTTTATTACAGAGATTAAAAATAAAAGTGATCCTTAATCTAAATACTCTACCAGGCTCTATAAGTATCATTTAGAAGATGACATGTATCAGTAGCTAAACAGGCTGGAAGAGCTTGAAACTGCTTCCAGGTTCTGTGCAAGGTTACACTGAACTATTCCCGAGCCCCAAGACGATGGTTACCTAACACATATGAGTGATTACTGAATGTGGCTCCTAATTTGCCAAAAGTTAGTCTTAACATTTAGTCTTAAAGAAATGGGTTAATTGTTACTCGAACTATTGTTCTTTCAAAACAGTAAATAAAAATATTATTTTCTCAGCAGAATGCCTAGCATTGGAATAATTTTAAGAGAGACTATCATTTTTGATGAATAAAAGCCATCTGGTAATAAAGTATTAATGTGACTTTTTTTCTACAAGATATCTTCAGAGATGAAAAGACCGCTGGCATATGTGGTCTATATAGATACCATATAACTTGGCTACTTGAAGAAAAAATAGCAGCCTGTTTGTAACTGACTCTTGAATCTAACGGTTTTACATGCATTACTTCATTTTATTTTTACAACCAGACAACTTGGCTTTATTATTACACTCATTTGACAGATGAAAACTAAGACATAGGGAAGTTAACAAAGTCACATAAGGTCACATAGTTTGTAAATTACAGAGATAAAATTCAAACCCAAATAGGCTAGCTCCAAAACCCATGTCCTTAACCACTATGTGTTTTTGTCTATGTTTCTGGAAATGTACCAATGGGAGGATTATTTGTTTTTAATTTTTTGCTCTATAAGAGCGTTGGAGGTCAGCTCCATCTAGATGACTGATCATGGTAATTACAACCAAAGCAGGACTTTGAACTTATCTATCACGATTTATTTCATTTTGCTCATGAGAACACTGAGGACTAATACAGGTCCAATATCAAACAATGAGTGAATATCAGAGCCCAGAATTGAAACTATGTGCCATTACCTCAGAATTCCCCAGTTTGAATTTTTTCCACTATTCTATGCACTTTCCCTCTACTGGGTTAGCAAATCCAGTTAATCACTGCTTCAGTAGCAGCATGTATTCCTCAACATGGAAGGAAGGAGGGTACGTTTTCCCGCTTAATGGAAACATTAAAATAAATTTTTAGAGACGGGGTCTTGCTATGTTGTCCAGGCTGAATTAGAACTTCTGGGCTCAAGCAATCCTTTTGCCTCAGCCTCACCAGTAGCTGGGAGTGCAGGGGCACAGCACTGCACCCAGCTGGAGACATTTTTTAAAGAGTAGGCTGACATGCCAACTAAATAAATTTGTTCTCAGAATAAATTTCTATAAAGCAACCTTATTTTCCCATTGAATCCATTTTAAAAATAGAAATGTGTTGCATTAGATTATCTTGTCACGTTATATTATGAAAAGTATATCAAAATAGTCATAGGAAGGAAACAGAAACTTAACAGAAATAGAACATTCTAATAATCACCTATTACCTTGCCATGTCTTCAAACCAAATATTTAATACTGTTATAATGTTGCTTGTGTAACAAATATTTAAAATAAACAAAACCTGAAAAACCTTCAGAGGAAAGAAGATTGAGACAGCTTTGTAAATGTATGTATCATTCTGAAGGCATGTATGGAGTTAAATGACCCAGCCACACTTCATTTCCTCTACATACTGAGGAACTGGGAGATGTGGGCAAGAGACAGAAAATGTCTCTTTAAGATTTCTCTGAAGTATAGCACAAATGTTGTGTCACATCCTTAAAGGTAGCAGCAGTGTTGGCGGATGTGAGAGTAGGCATCCAGTTTTTTAGAAATCTAATTATTTGAAATATTCAGATCTCCCTGGGTCACTGTTTGCTCTGCCCTATCCTTTCCCTTTCCTTATAGTGTTCACTCTTAGACTCTGTTCCTACTCTACTAATAAGCCTCTGGGTTATTTGGAATACTCTGCCAGAACTGCTGTAACCAGCATCAGCAGCAAAATAGAAGGTGCAAATCCTGCAAGCAGTTCCAGATGTGCAGCTCCACAGAGGGAACTCATGGCTTAAATTCATTTAATTAAATTTTTAAAATTCAAAATTGGATAATTTTCAACTAAAGTAAAGATTTGACTTGATGTTCATTTTGTTAAATAATCTTAACAGTTACCAAAATAACTTCTTAATGATTCAGATAGTATAAAGTTCTGATCCAAATGATGTATAAAAAATATTAACACTGGAAAATTAGCTGGTGATAATACTAGTCAGATATATCAGGGAAAAATCAATGAATTCTTGAACTCATATTGGAAATTTCTTAGGGATCGTGGTGAAGGTAACATTTGTTTCCTTAACAGCTATCATGCAGCTTTTGGCTATTAAATACATGTACATTTTGACAATAAACTAAGCATATATAAAACATGCTATTCATTTGTGAGTTCACTCTCAATGTTGATGAGGGGACAAAACATAATCTATATGACTTCCTTCGTAACCTACAATACCTTGGAGGATAGGAATGAATGTTCTCATTACAATAATGAAAACAGCCCATTGTTTTATTTTTACACATAAAAATAATAGTTTGATTTGTACAGCTTAATTATGATCTCTCTGGTTTTCACTTGTTCCCCTAGTTTCCAACAACAAGCAGAATCATTTTCCACCTAACTCACTGTATGTTCTTTCACAGTTTCTTTGGTGGGCTCCTTTATATCTACATTCCTTGCCTAAATCATGGTCTTCCAAAATCTCCCTTATTAACACCTTCCTCTTCTTTCTTTATACTCACTCCTGCTGTGAATATCATTTGCTCCCTGGCTTCAACTAGCCATATGTTAACATCTCTCTCCAATCACCTTATTTTCTATAGCAGATGAACTTGGCAATTAAGTTAGATTATCAGATTTCTAATTCTTATTACAGGTGAAAAGGCATATTCCATGTGCTTTGTAAATATTTGTTGAATGAACAAATGAAAAATTGAGTAACATCTATGCTATATAATGATGAGCTATTATCATAGGCACCTGAGCTGAGATCTCTAAACCATGTTCTATAAAAATGTAGGAAAGCCCACAGATTGAAAATTTGTCAAAATTTTTTACTATTTTTCTAAAAGACTTCGGGTTCTGAATGTAAATATTCTCATTCAAAATAGCTTTGCTCTTCCATTACCATGCAGAGGGAGTATGCAAGCATTAGTACCTATGATTGCAACATGTGCATCACACAGAAAGCCCAAACTTCCTCTAGTTCTGGAACACACAAACATCATTTACTACTTAGGTGAATGGGACAGTCAATCTACCTAGCTGCCTCATTTTTAAAACACAGTCAAAGAAAGCAGGAGCTGAAAGTGGCATAGAGTTTTTAGGTTTAAACAGAGTGAGAAAGGAACAATTGCACACCATTGTGTCATTCCAAGCATGCTTGCTGGCATCTTCCTTATTGTAGCTCATCTCCCTAATGAATTTTTGTACTTTATTTTCTCAACACTAGGAAATTCATACAAGTATCCTGGAGATTGCTGAGAACAGAAATTAAGAATGACTAAGTATTAGTTTTAGAAGGATAAGTGCTAAGGTTTTTATACTCTTCCCCTTAATATGTATACTTGGCTGTCTGCTATCATTTATAGATGAATCAAATGTATGCCACAGTGAGTTGGGAAATAAGTTTCTTCTCTTATGCTAATAATATGTTTTTAATATCTGCAACCAGGAACAATGAAAAGAAGAAACTAAGAGAGAAATGACAATTGCATTTAACTACCAGAAAGGACTCCTTAGAAACTGAATCAAAATGAAAACCGCCCTCCCTAGAAGCAAGTTTGTAGTATGGAAGTACTCCATTTTGAAACTGATTTGGTATCCTGGGAATTATTTTACTGCCGAGTTGTACTGGCCAGAATACCAGGAGGCTCTGGTGATCACAACCACACTTCTCACTGGATTTCCCTATAGTTGAAGTAGACAGCTGGTGAGGCCCACCTTGAAACATTCCTAACCCAAAATATTCCTTTAGAAGCGAGGCAGCACCTGGTAGATATTCAGTTAGCAGTAACTATTTTTACTAATTTTTCCATATTTAGAAATTTCTGAGCTAAATAAAGTTCTTGGTATTGTCATAGATACCTGGAGCAGGCAGATTTTATCTGAAAATAACATTCAGAATTAGAGATCTTGCAGAGATAAAGCTATAAGAGAAATCATCACAGTTATGGGAAATAGCACAGAGATCTAACCATAATAGAAGATTGATTACATTTGATAGTTGGGCCACACAATGACACTATGCAGACATAAAAATAATTATGTAAAAGGATAATGGCATGAGAAAATAATCATGATTTACTATTAAGTGGGGAAAAAAAACAAGTTACACATCTTTGTGGAGTTAAATGACCAGCCCAGAGTTATATGGCTACTTTGAAAAAGCACCAAGAAAATAACCAATATCCATCTATACCCAAACTATGTTCACACTACTGTGTCACATTAAAACCCCAAAATTCAAGGTTGGGGTCCCCAACTAAGCTACAATATCCATGGCCTTGAATTAAGTGAAGACTTCATATAAATTCCCAGGCAGATATTTTTAAAGACTTTATAAAAACAAAGGAATGCTGAAAGTATGTTTTTGTCATCTTAAAAGAATCATGCCTGGACAGTATGTGTCAAGTCCTGAAGACGTCCTAATATTTGAAAAAATTAGACTTCCTTTTTTACCATAAATACACTAAATGCTATCTTCAGAGTGAGGTATCTGTACTGTTGGACTATGTGCGGGGCACTAATCATAGGGGGCCAAAATTATGGTCTATAAAAGGTAAAATTTGGAGCAGATATTCTCTAAAATCTTCCAACTTCTTCGGTTAAGATTTAAAAATACAGTCCTTACACCTATGTACCCATAAAAATTGAACTATTAAAAAAAATAATAAATAAATGAAAACATAGCTTTTTGAGCAAACATGGAGAAACACAGACTTTATATTTAGACAGACTTGGTTTTGAATTCTAACCAGAGCCTCTGTATTTAGTCAGTTTTCATGCTGTTGATAAAGACATAACCAAGAATGGGCAATTTAAAAAGGAAAGAGGTTTAATTGCACTCACAGTTCCATGTGGCTGGGGAGGCCTCACAATCATGAAGGTAGGCAAGGAGGAGCAAGTCACATCTTACGTGGATGGCAGCAGGCAAACAGAGAGCTTGTGCAAAGTAACTCCTGTTTTTGAAACCATCAGATCTCATGAGACCCATTCAGTATCGCAAGAACAGCACAGTAAAAACCCGCCCCCATGATTCAGTCATCTCCCACTGGGTCCTCCCCACAACATGTGGGAATTATGGGAGCTACAAGATGAGACTTGGGTGGAAACACAAAGCCAAACCATATCAGCCTCCATTAGCCTATATGGCACCTCTGTGTGAATTACAAAAGCTCTCCCTTCAAGGCAGACACAACTCTGTAGGTACATGTAGACAGCCTTTGGGAGAAAAAAGTGTCCCTTTCTTGGGAATAGGCAACCCCAAGCAAGGGCTCCAGACTTAGCAGACAACACGCTGGGTTCTAGCTCCCATTACCTCCCTCAGTGTGCATCCTTATACACTGTGCAATCACAAGCCTCCTTCGAAATTGAGGCTCCAGGCCCAGTACAGGCCCACAGTTACTAAAGCTTGAAGTCAGACTATCAAGAGGAAAAGATAATAGAGCTGGCCTAAATTTAGTAGTCACTAGTCTGTTGATGCCTTCTCATGATGTTATAGCTAATGGATGGCTGCTACTTGCGAACCCTGAAATAAGTATTATTAACGTTAACAGAAATAGAGTACATACTTTCCCTCAACTTTAGCAGTTAAAACACAAGTTCCTCTCATAGAATGAAATGGGGAACGCTTGCACCCTTTGAAATAAGTGGTTGTTATTACTGTCATATATTGCATGCCTACTGTGTGTCTGGTACTTTACATATCTTGCAGGAGACATGGAGCATTCTGATCAGGACCCTTTTCTTCAGTCTTGGCTCACTGTGTGACCCTGGGCAAGTCATTGGCCCTCTCTGGGCCTCATTTCCTCCTCTAAATCATTAAGGCATGGGCTAGATGATCTCTAAAGGTCTTTTCAGCTCTGAGTTATATGACTCTATAGCTCTATTTTCTTTTAGAAAATAAGTCAGATCTCTGAATCAGGTGGAGAGTGGGAGGTAAGCAGAAATAGTTTCAGTTAACAATGGGAATGGCTGGCATTTTGATGCTCCCTGAACATGACTGTATTTCCTTAAAGACAATCAATAAGGGAGGATTTGGGAAAGTATTTGAAGTAGCTATAAATCTCAGTTGTATAATCTTATGTAATGTAACATATTACAGTGACCTCCAGAAACATCATCATAACGTAGCCTTCTTCCAAATTATCACCAGAAAATAAATACATTTTTGTTTCAACTGTTTCAACTATACAACCTCTGTGCTAGATAGTTGAAAAAGTCCCTTTTTGTACTGGTTTGCATTCCTATCAGCAATGAGGAGGAGTACTTTATTTCCCACAGCCTTGCCAACAGAGCATGTTGTCATATTTTTAAATTTTCACCAGTCTACAGGAACAAAACAGCATCTTGCTATTGTTTTAATTTGTATTTATCTAATTATGAGTGAGTTTAGCATTTTTCCTATATTTATGGGACAATCTTTATACATACATATATACACACATATATATATGCATGTGTTTGTGCGCATGTGTGTGAATTTCCTGTTCAAGTCTTTTTTCCCTTTTCTGTCAGGTTTTTAGTCATTCAGCCCTCAATTTAAGAGTTCTTTATATTTAGGTGATAGTAGTCTTTTGTGATATGGTGCAAACATTTCCTTCCAGTTTATCAGTTGTCTTTAAATTTTGTTTATCATGTTTTATAGTGCAATTGTTTTAGTTTCATGTAGTCTAATTTATCAACATTTTATGTATTTAATTATTTCTGCATATGGAATTTTATGTTAACTGAAAAGTTGTAGTTGGAAAGCCTTAAACAACAAACTAAGAAGAAATCACCCATATTTTCTTTCTAGCATTTCTGTGGTTTCATTTTTTATATTTATTTAACTGTTCCTTTTGGAGTTCATTCTTTTATGTAGCATGAGATACAGGCATAATTAAATGATGATAATCATACAGTACAATCCATATGATAAAATAAATATTCTGAAGTATATATTGATAAAAATAAATAATTGAATAAATAAATAAATGAAGAAGAAGGGCAGATTTTTTTTTAACCATAGAATTCAAATTAATAAATGTAGAATGAATGATATAAGATAGAACATTGCTATTAGGCAAACACCACAAAAGTAATTATTGCAGTTAAGAAATGTTGATGGGTGCTAAAATTAGTAAGCAAAACATATGGTGAAAAAAACAGGTATTTACAATATTTACATAATCTCAAAGTACTTCCCAATAAAATACTAATACAAAGGGAAAACTAGTATCATCTTTATAATGGAATGACCTGGTGACACCACATTACTCAAGTGAAAGGTTAACATCACCAGTAAGGAGATACAGAAAAATTATGTACCTCTTGATATCATGCATTGGGAAAGACACACTGTCCCTTCTGTGTTATCCCTGTCAAAAATTCCTAATCTGATTTTAACCATGAGGAAAATTCAGAAAAACTCATATTGAGGAACATACTGAAAAATATCTTACCAGTATACCTCAAAAATGTCAAGGTCCTGCAAGCCAAGAAAAGACAGAACTGTCACAGACTAGAAGAGATTAAGGAGAATGGCAACTAATTAAAACATGAGATACTGGATGAGATCCTTGACCAGGAAAGGAACATTAGTGGAATAACTTGTGAAATCTAAGTAAAATCTGTAGTGTATTTAATAGTATTGTATCAATGAGTGTCTCCTAGTTTCAATAATTATACTATGGTAATAGAAGAAGTTAAAATGAGGGGGAAATTAAGTATGCAGAAAAATCTGTATTAACGTTGCCACTTTTCAGTAAGCCTAAAATTATTTCAAAATAAAAAGTTAAAAATGTCCCTTTTTGCAATCCAATCTATTTCACCCAAAGCGAACAGCTTAAGAACTGAAGCAGCTTTCATCATCAATGCTTAATGACAATGTTCTTATTGTCTCTAGGACAATAGAACACTCGGACCTAAACTTTAGCTATTGGTTAACCATCATAGCTGAATACCATCCCTTCTAGAAACTCTTTCCTCATTATACCCAGTTGGCATAGTGATGATCAAAAAAGCAGATACATAGGAACCAGACAAAGCAAATTCTCACTGCTTTCTGCACATCATAGCTATATAATCTTAAGTGCCTTAATCTCTTAGAGATGTACTTTCCATATCTGTCAAATTGAGATAATCCCCACCTTCCTATGAAGCATAATAACAATTAAATGACACACTGTGTTGTCATAAAGATTAATGAGTTAAGGTATAAAAGTGCCTCATACCGTGTCAAGAACCTAATAGACACTTACCAAGTAGTAACTACTCTTTCCATAAATTTTATTATCATGCCAATTGATCCAACCTTTCTTCTTGGGATCTAAGATTTTAAAATTACTGGAACTATTTCTGGTTATTAGAGATATATGATTTGCCTCCTGTATAATACTAGAGACTATTGGATCCTTGAAAGCCTCCAGTTTTGCTGTTGTCATTTGCTTTAGTCTGATCAGACTGCTGTAACAAAATACCATATTCTGAATGGCTTAACAGAGACATTTATTTCTCACATTCTGGAGCCTGAAAGTCAAAGGTCAGGGTACCAGCATAGTCAGGTTCTGGTGAGGGCTCCCTTCCTAGTTGCAGAGAGCCACCTTCTTGCTGCATCCTCTGACATCAGAGAGAGGAGGCTCTGATCTCTCTTCCTCTTCTTATAAGTGCACAAATCACACCACAGGTGCCCCAACCTTATGAACTCATCTAAACCTAAGTATCTCCTAAAAGCCTCACCTCCAAATACCATGATGTTGGGGGTTAGGGCTTCAATATGAATTTTGTGGGCAAACATTCAATCCATAATATTGTTGACATTATTGTCATTTTACTTGGTAGACATAATTTCAAATTTAGAAATAAACACATTTCAAACAAATAATTCCCCTACCATAAAAGCTGACTCTTTATTATTTCAATATATTGTCCCTTGTATTTTCCTATACATATATGTTACAGATATTATGAATTATACTGAACATATAGTGTATGTTTTCATTTAGCACTTGCATCAATATTCTTATAGACTTAGAAAAAAACCCAAATTCATTATTGTTAACCATGCTTAATATTTAATCAGAGTATATATTACAGTACTAATTAATCCTCTACTGTTAGATATTTTATAGTTTGCTTCACCCAGTATTATTCTTATAAACAATGTTACAATGTGTTGAAAAGCATGTAAACAGGCATCCCCCACTTTTGAGAGCATTTATCTATGCCAATAAATATTCTTTTATAATATTCTTTTTAACAACTGCATTCAGACAGGAGTGGAGCTAGAAGGCCAAATAGAAGGCTTCATTGATTGTCTCACCCCCCCACTCAAGGACGTCAATTTAACAACTATCTAACCAGAAATAAAAAAGCATCTTCATAAGAACCAAAAATCAGGTAAACACAGTACCTGGTGTTAACGTTGTATCACTGAAAGAGGCAATGAAGAGCTCAGGAAAAATAGTGTTGAATTGCCTACATTACCCCTCTGCCATCCTCTAGCAATGGTCACATGGCATGGAGAGAGAATCTGTAAACTTGGGAGAGGGAGAGCACAGCGATTTTGAAACACTGCATTGACCTCAGTGCTGCCCCTTCTCAGCAGAAAGCAAAACTGGGATAAATTCAGCTGATGCCCACCTGTGGATTGAGTATTTTATTTATTTTTCAATTTTGATTTTTGTTCAGCTTTTAACTTTTATTTTAGGTTTAGGGGTACGTGTGAATGTTTGTTACATAAGTAAAAATGTGTCACAGGGGTTTGTTGTTCATATTATTTCATCACCCAGGTATTAAGCCCAGTATCCAATAGTTATCTTTTCTGCTCCTTTCTCTCTTCCCAATAACCCAAATCCCAAGTAGACCCTAGTGGCTGTTGTTTGTTTTTTGTATTCATATCTTCTTATCATTTAGTTTCCACATATAAATGAGAACTTGCAGTGTTTGGTTTTCTGTTCCTGCTTTAGTTTGCTAAGGAAGATGGGTTCCATCTCCTTCCATGTTCCCAGATAAAACATCATCCCCTTTTGATGGCTGCATGGTATTCTATGGTGTATATCTACCACATTTTCTTTATCCAATCTGCCATTGATGGGCATGTAGGTTAATTCTACGTCTTGGTATTGTGAATATTGCTGCAATGAACATCTGTGTGTATGTGTCTTCATGGTAGAATGCTTTATATTCCTCTGCGTATGTACCCAGTAATTGGATTGCTGGGTCAAATAGTAGTTCTGCTTTTAGCTCTTTTGAGAAATCACCATACTGCTTTCCACAATTAATGAACTAATTTACACTTGAAGGGAGTATTTAAATCATCCTTAGCCAGAGGGGAAAACGCCATCCCAGCAGTTGGAACGTCAGTTCTGGCAAGCCTCACCATGGTGAGGTAAAGTGTACAGGTGCCCTAAATAATCTTGAAAAGCAGTCTGGGCCACGAGGACTGCAACTTCAAGGCAAGTCTTAGTGCTAACCTGGGCTAAGAGCTAGTGGACTTGGTTGGGGGCAGGGGGGTGGGGCGGGGCATGTGACCTACCGAGACACCAGCTGGGGAATCTAAGGAACTGCTTGTACCACTTGTCTCCCAACCCCAAACTGCACAGATCACAGTTCCAAATAAAATAAAATAAAATAAAATCCCTCCCCACTTAAAGAGAGTAGAACAGAGAGTAAAGAGACCTCTGTCTTGCATCATGGATACCAGCTCAGTCACAGTAAAATAGGACCCCAGTCAGAGTTGTGAGTTCTCATTTCCAGGGCCTAGCTCCTTAATTACATTTCTAGACACACCATGGGCCAGAAGGAAATCCATTGCCTTGAATGCAAAAACCCAGTACTTGGCAGGACTTACCATGTGCTGACTAAAGAGCCCCTGGGACCTGAATAACCAGCAGTGATACCCAGGAAGTACACTATGGGCCTCGGGTGAGACTCTAAGATTTGTCGGCTTCAGTTAATATACAGTAAATTCCCAGCTGTGCTGGCTATGGAGAAGAGATTCCTTCTGTTTGAGAAAAGTGGAGGGGGAAAAGTAAAAGGGACTTGTCTTACACCTCAGGTACCAGCTTAAGCCACAAAGGAATAGAACACCAAGTGGGCTTGTGAGGTCCTCAATTCCAGGCCTTGGCTCTTCAGGTGACATTTCTGGACCTGCCCTGGGCAAGAGAGGAACCCACTGCCATGAAGGTTGAGTCCCAGGCTAGGCAGAATTGACCACAAACCAACTAAAGAGCTCTTGAGCTTTAGGGGACATTGGCCACTCCCCCACGGGTCTGTAGTGGTGACAACAAGGTGAGGCTTCTCTGCCTATGAAATTGGGAGGGAAAGGGTGAGAAGGATCACATATCTTGGTTTGAGTACCAGCTCAACTGCAGTACAATAGAAAGCTAGGTAGACTTCTAAAAGTTTTGGACTCCAGGCCCTAGATCCCAGACTGCATCTCTGGACCTTACCAGGGCCTAGGGGGAACTCACTGCCCTGATGGGAACAACACAAGCCTGGCTGGCTTAAGCACCTGCTGATTGTAGAGGCCTGGGGCCCTGAACAAACATAGGTGGAAGATAGGTAGTGGTTACAATGGAGCCTTTGGCAAGATCCAGGGGGTGTGCTGGCTTCAGGTCTAATCCAGGAGAAGCCCAACGGTATTGATCACAGGGTTGCTTGTGTCACTGCTCCCCCCAGCTCCAGGTGGCACGAAGCAACAGACAGACTCCCATTTGTTTGGAAGGAAATAAGGGAAGGAAACAAAAAGTTTTTGCCTAATAATAGAAGGAATTATCTCTGGATATAATCCAAGAACATCAGCGTGGTACCTCTTGAAGTTGGCAAGAACCACAGCGTTACTGGGCTTGGGGTGCCTCCTAATGGAGATAAGGCTTAGATCCTAATACTTAAGTCCTTTTGAATATCTGAGGAAAGGCTTCTCAAGAAGGATGCATACAAACAAGCCCAGACTATAAAGACTAGTAAATATCTAAACTTTCCAATGCCCAGATCAGATGCCGGTGGATTTCCACAAGCATCAACACCATCCTGAAAATCATGACCTCACTAAATGAACTACATAAGGCACCAGCAGCCAGGATTAAAGAAAAGAGATAGCCTGACCTTCTTTCAGGCAGAGAATCAACATAGCTGCTTTGAGGAAACTGAAAGAAATTCAAGAAAACACAGAGAAGGAATTCAGAATGCTACCAGATAAATTAAACAAAAAGATTGAAATTTAAAAACAGAAATTCTAAAGTTTAAAAATAGAATTGACATACTGAAGAATGCATTGGAGTCTAATAGCTGAATGGATCAAGCAGAAGAAAAAATAAGTGAACGTGAAGACGCTATTTGAAAATACATGTTCAAGAGGAGACAAAAGATAAAAGAATCAAAAACAATGAAGCAAGCCTACAAGATGTAGAAAATAGCCTCAAAAAGGGCAAAGCTAAGAGTTATTGACCTTAAAGAAGAGGTAGAGAAAGAAATAGGAGTAGAAAATTTATTCAAAGGGATAAAAAACAAGAAGAATTTCCCAAATTTTAGAGATAGATGTCAATATCCAACTAAAGAAGGTTATAGAACACAAAACAGATTTAACCCAAAGAAGACTATCTCAAAGCATTTAATAATCAAACTCCCAAAGGTAAAGGATAAAGAAAGGATCCTAAAAGCAGCACAAGAAAGAAACAAATAACATAAAATGGAGCTCCAATACGTCCAGCAGCAAACTTTTCAGTGAAAAATATACAGGCCAGGAGAGAGAGGCATAGCATATTTGAAGTGCTGAAGAAAACAAACCTTTACCCTAGAGTAGTATATCTGGTGGAAAACACCTTCAAACATGAAGGAGAAATGAAAACTTTCCCAGACAACAAAGCTGTGGACTTCATCAACATTAGTCCTGTCCTACAATAAATGCTAAAGAGAGTACATCAGTAAAAAAACAATGTTAATGAGCAATAACAAATTAACTAGGGTACAAATCTCACTACTACTAGTAAATACACGGAGAGACACAAAATATTATAACACTCTAAGTGTGGTGTATAACTAATTTTATCTTACATAGACTAAATGATGAACTAATTAAACATAACTACAACAACTTTTCAAGACATAGACATTACAATAAAATAAAAATCAAAATATCAAAAAGTTAAAAAGTGGGGGGATGAAATACTTCCACCCCTTTACGACTCACAAAAACTTAAGGTAAAAAAAAAAAAAGATATTCCATGTAAATGCACACCAAAAGCCAGCAGGAGTAGCTATCTTATATTAGACAACAAACTTTAAAGCACAACAATTTAAAAAGACAAAGAAGAACATTATATAATGATAAAAGCACTAGTCAGGAGGAAAATATCATAACCCTAATATATATGCACCTAACACTAGAGCTCCCAATGTATAAAACAATTACTACTAGACCAAAAATGAGATAGATGATAATACAATAATAGTGGGGGACTTTAGTAATCCACTAGAGTACCAGATAGGTCATTAAGACAAAAAGTCAACAAAGGAACAATGGACTTCAACTATACCCTGTAACAAATGGACTCAACAGATATTTGCAGAACATTCTACCCAACAACTTCAGAATATACATTCTATTCATAAGCACATGAAACATTCTCCAAAATAGATCATATGATAGGCCACAAAACAAGTCTTAGTAAATTTACAAAACCAAATTATATCAAGACTCTCTCAGGACACAGTGGAATAAAATTGGAACTCTAATCCAAAGGAACCCTCAAAACCATGCAAATAACGTGGAAATGAAATAACCTGTTCCTGAAAGATGATTGGGTCAACAATGAAACCAAGATGGCTATTAAAAAATTGTTTGAATTGTAAGATAGTAGTGACATAATTTCTCAAGGCCTCTGGAACAAAAGTGGTCTAAGAGCATAGCTCATAGTATTAAATGTCATCATCAAAGGCTAAAGGACAGAATAAGGTAAGAGCACAAATATAAATTAAAAAAAAAAAAAAAAGAAAAACAGAAGAAAAAAAATATAAAAAATAAAGTCAGAAAAAAAAAATGAAAAAAAAAAAAGAAAAAAAAAAACCCGAAAATAAAAGTAAAAGTATAGACAAATAGAAAATAGAATAGTAAAAAAGTAAAAAAAAAAAAAAAATAAAAGAAAAACAAGAACAATATAAAAAAAAAAAAATCAAGATACTAAACCCTGTGCACCTTTACACAAAAAAACACAAAAAAAGAGAGAAGAGAGAAGAGCTACTCTAGAGGAAACCCCCCAAAGATAGAGTAGGAAAATAAAAAACCACTAAAAGAAAAGTTGAAAACTGTAATTTAAAAATTGTCAGCAAAATAATGTCCAGGACCAGATGGACTCACAGCTAATTCTATCAGACATTCAAAGAAGAATTGGTACCAATCCTATTTACACTATTACAAAGATAGAGAAAGAGGAAGTCTCCCTAAATCATTCTTGACACCAGAATCACCCTAATACCAAAACCAGGGAGCTACACATAACAAAGCAAAGAAACTACAAAACCAATATTCCTGATGAAAATAGATGCAAAAATTCTCAACAAAATTCTAGCAAACAGAATCCAACAGCATTTCAAAAAGGTAATCCACTATGATCAAGTGGGTTCTATACTTGGGATGCAGGGATGGTTTAAAATATGTAAGTCAATAAATGTTACATGCCACATAAACAGAATTTAAAACAAAAATCACATGATCATTTCAATAGACTCAGAAAAAGCATTTGACAAAATCCAGCATCCATTTATGATTAAAACCCTCAGCAAAATCTGCATAGAAGCAACATACATACCTTAACTTAATAAAAGCCATCTACAGCAAACTCACAGCCAACATTACACTGAATGGGGAAAAATTGAGAGCATTCCCCCCTAAGAATTTGGAGCAATACAAAAATACTCATTCTCACCAGCTCTAATCAACACAGTACTGGAAGTTCAAGCCAGAACAATTAGACAAAGAAAGAAATAAAGGTCATCCAAATCGTTAAAGAGGAAGGCAAACTATCGCCATTTGCTGATGATATGATCTTATACCTAGAAAACCCTAAGACTCATCCAAAAAGCTCCTAGGACTGGTGAATGGATTCAACAAAGTTTCAGGATACAAAATTAATGTACACAAATCAGTAGCTCTGCTATACAGCAACAGCAGCCAAGCTGAGAATCAACTCAAGAACTGAACCCCTTTCACAATAACTGAAAAAAAAAATAAAATAAAATACTTAAGAATATTCCTAACCAAGGAGGTGAAGAACTCTACAAGGAAAACTACAAAATACTGCTGAAAGAAATCACAGACAACACAAACAAATGGAAATACATCCCATTCTCATAAATGGATAGAATCAATATTGTTTAAATGACCATACCACCAAAAGCAATCTACAAATTTAATGCAATTCCCACTAAAATACCACCATCATTCTTCACAGAACTAGAAAATAAACAGTCCTAAAATTCATGTGGAACCAAAAAGAGCCCACATAGCCACAGCAAGACTAAGCAAATAGAACAAATCTGGAGGCATCAGATTATCCTGACTTTAAACTATACTACAAGGCCAATAGTCACCCAAACAGAATGGTACTGGTATAAAAATAGGCATGTAGCACCAATCGAACAGAATAGAGAACCTAGAAATAAACCCAAATACTTACAGCCAACTGATCTTTCAACAAAGCAAACAAAAACATACAGGTGGGGAAAGGACACCCTATTCAACAAATGGTGCTGGGATAACTGGCAAGCCACTTAAAGAGGAATGAAACTGGATCCTCATCTCCCACCCTATACAAAAATCAACTCAAGATGGAACAAAGACTTAAATGTAAGACCTGAAACCATAAAGAATTCTAGAAGATAACATCAGAAAAACTCCTTTTAGACATTGGCTTAGGCAAAGATTTCATGACCAAGAACTGCAAAAGCAAATGCAACAAAAACAAAAATAAATAGATGGGACATGACATAATTAAACTAAAAAGCTTTTGCACATGACAAAAGACAATAATGAGGAGAGTAAACAGACAACCCACAGAGTGGGAGAAAATCTTCACAATCTATAGATCCAACAAGGAACTAATATCTCAGAATGTGCAAAAACTCAAACAAATCGGCAAGAAAATACCAAATAATCCCATCAAAAGTGGGCTAAGAACATGAATAGACAATTCTTCAAAGAAGATATATCGATGAGCCAACAAACATACGAAAAATCCTCTCAACATCACTAATGATCAAAGAAATGCAAATCAAAACCAACATGCAATACCACCTCACTCCTCCAAGAATGGCCATAATCAAAAAATAATAAAATAATAGATGTTGGCTGGAATATGTGGTAAAATAGGGAACACATTCGACGCTGTTGGTGGGAATGTAAACTAGTACAACCACTTATGGAAAAAATAGTGTGAAATTTCCAAATGAACTAAAAGTAGATCTATCATTTGATCCAGCAATCCTACTATTAGGTATCTACCCAGAGGAAAAGAAGTCATTATAAGAAAAAGATACTTGTACATGCATGTTTACAGCAGCATGGTTTGCAACTGCAAAAAATATGGAACCAGCCCAAATGCCCATCAATCAACAAATGGATAAAGAAAATGTTATGATCAATTGTGTATCCAAGATGACCGATTAGGAGCAGCTGAGGATTGCAGCTCCCAGTGAAAGCGTGGAGGGTGAGTGGATGCCGCATTGCCAGACGGATTTTTATTGCCCATAGACCAGGAGATTCCCAAGGGGAGGAGCCCCACAGGTCGCCAGCGCGGCTGGTTTGGCCGGCGCAGCTGTTTTTGCCGGCGCCACTGTTTTCGCCCGGCGCTGCTGTTTTGGGCGGCATCCACGGCCAGCGGTTTCCCCATACAAAATACCTGGGTCCGGGTGCCGTTCTAGCTGGCAATTGGAGCTCCGGGAAGGCAGAGCCGCCCATTCATCTGATTAAAAAGGGGACTGAAACAGGCAGCCAGGCCAGATTTCCCCGGGCAAAAGAACGCCACGAATCTCGCGCCCGCGGTTTCAGCCGGCGCAGTGGGTCGCCGCAGGGGAAATCACACAGACCCCGGCGACTTTTCAACAGGCTGCTGGAACACCTGGGAGACTCTGAGGCAGGGAGCCAGGTGATCAGGCTCGGCTGGTCCCACCCCGACAAAAAAACAGCCATCGGAAATGCTCTGGATCGAGAATTTCACAGCAAGCACAGCTGAGCCCGGGACGGCCCAGCTCTGTGGGGGAGGGGCGTCCGCCATTACTGAGGCAGTCTGCCGCTACAGAGGTAGTTTGCCATTGCCAAGGCAGTTCTCACTACACCGGTATAAACAGGACTACAGGGAAGTTCATACGGCAGCTGGGTGGAGCCCACAGCAGCTCAGCAAAGCCTCTGTAGGCAGACAGTGACTAGGCTGCCTCATCGCTGGGCAAGGCAGCCCCTGAGAAAAAGGCAGCAGCACCAGGGAAACTCATAAATAAAGCCCTAACTCCCCCGGGACAGAGCACCTGGGGGAAAAAGGAGTCTACGAGTTCTGCTGCAGCAGACTTAAACGTACCTGCCCAGCAACTCTGAATGAACAACGGAGCTCACAGCTCAGCACTTGAGCTCCTATAAAGGACACTCTGTCTCCTCAAGCAGCTCCATGACCCTGGTATATCCAACGAGTCACCTCACAAAGGAGTGCTCAGACGGACATCTGGCGGGTATTCTTCTGGGACAAAGATAGCAGAAGAAGAGACTGGCAGCAACCCTTACTGTTCTGCAGCTGCTGCAGGTGATCCCCCCAGGCAAGCAGGGCTGGGAGTGGACCTCAGCAGTCCTACAGCAGAGGGACCAGACTGTTAGAAGGAAAACTAAAAAACAGAAATAAATAATTTCATCATCAACAAACGGGACGTCCACTGAGAGACCCCATCTGAAAATCACCAACCACAAAGACCACACATAGATAAATCCACAAAGATGGGAAGAAACCAGCGCAAAAAGGAGGAAAACACCCGAAACCAGAATGCCTCTCCTCCTACAAGGGATCACAACTCCTCACCAGCAAGGGAACAAGGCTGGATGGACAATGAGTGTGATGAAATGACTGAATCAGGCTTCAGAAGGTGGGTAATAAGAAACTTCTGTGAGCTAAAGAACATGTTCTAACCCAATGCAAAGAAACTAAGAACCTTGAAAAAAGATTTGACGAAATGCTAATGAGAATAACCAACTTAGAGAGGAATGTAAGTGAATTGATGGAGCTGAAAAACACAACACAAGAATTTTGCGAAGCATACATAAGTTTCAATAGCCGAATTGACCAAGCAGAAGAAAGGATATCAGAGGTCGAAGATCAACTCAATGAAATAAAACGAGAAGGAAAGAGTAGAGAAAAAAGGGTAAAAAGGAATGAACAAAGTCTCCAAGAAATATGGGACTATGTGAAAAGACCTAATCTACATTTGATAGGTGTACCTGAATGTGACAGAGAGAATGAATCCAAGCTGGAAAATACTCTTCAGGATATTATCCAGGAGAACTTCCCCCAACATAGGAAGGCAGGCCAATATTCAAGTCCAGGAAATACAGAGAACACCACAAAGATATTCCTCAAGAAGAGCAACCCCAAGGCACATAATCGTCAGATTCACCAGGGTTGAAATGAAGGAGAAAATGCTAAGGACAGCCAGAGAGAAAGGTTGGGTTACCCACAAAGGGAAGCCCATCAGACTCACAGCAGATCTCTCAGCAGAAACCCTACAAGCCAGAAGAGAGTGGGGGCCAATATTCAACATCCTTAAAGAAAAGAACTTTCAACCCAGAATTTCATATCCAGCCAAACTGAGCTTCATAAGTGAAGGAAAAATAAAATCCTTTGCGAACAAGCAATTACTCAGAGATTTCATCACCACCAGGCCTGCTTTACAAGAGCTCCTGAAAGAGGCACTAAACATAGAAAGGAACAACCAGTACCAGCCACTCCAAAAACATACCAAACAGTAAAGACCATCAACACAATGAAGAAACTGCATCAACTAATGGGCAAAACAGCCACCTAGCATCAAAATGGCAGGATCAAATTCACACATAACAATATTAACCCTAAATGTAAATGGGCTAAATGCCCCAATTAAAAGACATAGACTGGCAAACTGGATAAAAAGCCAAAACCCTTCGGTGTGCTGTATCCAAGAAACCCATCTCCCATGCAGAGATACACAAAGGCTCAAAATCAAGGGATGGAGGAAGATTTACCAAGCAAATGGAGAGCAAAAAAAAGCAGGAGTTGCAATTCTCATCTCTGATAAAATAGACTTTAAACCAACAAAGATCAAAAGAGACAAAGAAGGACATTACATAATGGTAAAAGGATCAATGCAACAAGAAGAGCTAACGATCCTAAATATATACACACCCAATACAGGAGCACCCAGATACATAAGGCAAGTTCTTAATGACTTACAAAGAGACTTAGACTCCCACACAATAATAGTGGGAGACTTGAACACCCCGTTGTCAATGTTAGACAGATCAACGAGACAGAAAATTAACAAGGATATCCAGGACTTGAACTCAGACCTGGATCAAGCAAACCAAATAGACATTTACAGAACTCTCCACCCCAAATCCACAGAATATACATTCTTCTCAGCACCACATTGCACCTACTCTAAAATTGACCACATAATTGGAAGTAAATCACTCCTCAGCAAATGCAAAAGAATGGAAATCATAAACAGTCTCTCAGACCACAGTGCAATCAAGTTAGAACTCAGAATACAGAAACTAACTCAGAACCTCATAGCTTCATGGAAACTGAACAACTGGCTCTTGAATGTTGACTGGATGAACAATGAAATGAAGGCAGAAATAAAGATGTTCTTTGAAACCAACGAGAATGAAGACACAACATACCAGAATCTCTGGGACACATTTAAAGCAGTCTCTAGAGGAAAGTATATAGCAATAAATGCCCACATGAGAAGCAAGGAGAGATCTAAAATTGACACCCTATCATCAAAATTGAAAGAGCTAGAGGAGCAAGATCAAAAAACTCAAAACCTAGCAGAAGACAAGAAATAACTAAGATCAGAGCAGAACTGAAGGAGATAGAGACACGAAAAACTCTTCAAAAAATCAATAAATCCAGGAGCTGGTTTTTTGAAAAGGTCAACAAAATAGACAGACCACTAGCCAGATTAATAAAAAAGAAAAGAGAAAATAATCAAATAAATGCAATAAAAAACGATAAAGGGGATATCACCACAGATTCCACAGAAATTCAAACCGTCATCAGAGATTATTACAAACAACTCTATGCACATAAACTAGTAAACCTGGAAGAAATGGATAAATTCCTGGACACATGCATCCTCCCAAGCCTAAACCAGGAAGAAGTCGAAACCCTGAATAGACCAATAACAAGGTCTGAAGTGGAGGCAGCAATTAAGAGCCTACCACCCAAAAAAGCCCAGGTCCAGATGGGTTCACAGCCGAATTCTACCAGACATACAAAGAGGAGCTGGTAACATTCCTTCTGAAACTATTCCAAACAATCCAAAAAGAGGGAATCCTTCCTAAATCATTTTATGAGACCAACATCATCCTGATACCAAAACCTGGCAGAGACTCAGCAAGAAAAGAAAACTTCAGGCCAATATCCATGATGAACATAGATGCAAAAATCTTCAATAAAATACTGGCAAACCCACTGCAACAGCACATCAAAAAGCTTATCCACCATGATCAAGTAGGCTTCATCCCGGGGATGCAAGGCTGGTTCAACATACGCAAATCTATAAACATAATCCACCACATAAACAGAACCAAAGACAAAAACCACATGATAATCTCAATTGATGCAGAGAAGGCCTTTGACAAAATTCAACAGCCCTTTATGCTAAAAACTCTCAATAAACTAGATATTGATGGAACGTATCTGAAAACGATAAAAGCTATTTACGACAAACCAACAGCCAATATCATACTGAATGGGCAAAAACAGGAAGCATTCCCTTTGAAATCTGGCACTAGACAAGGATGTCCTTCTCACCACTCCTATTCAATATAGTACTGGAAGTTCTAGCCAGAGCAATCAGGCAAGAAAAAGAAATAAAGGGTATTCAAATAGGAAAGGAGGAAGTCAAACTGTCTCTATTTGCAGACGATATGATTGTATATCTAGAAGACCCCATCGTCTCAGCCCAAAATCTCCTGAAACTGATAAGCAACTTCAGCAAAGTCTCAGGATATAAAATCAATGTGCAAAAATCACAAGCATTCCTATACACCAATAACAGACTTAAAGACAGCCAAATCAAGAACCAACTGCCATTCACAATCGCTACAAAGAGAATAAAATACCTAGGAATACAACTAACAAGGAACGTAAAGGACCTCTTCAAGGAGAACTACAAACCACTGCTCAATGAAATAAGAGAGGACACAAACAGATGGAGAAACATTCCATGTTCATGGCTAGGAAGAATCAATATTGTCAAAATGGCCATACTGCCCAAAGTAATTTACAGATTCAACGCTATCCCTATCAAGCTACCAATGACCTTCTTTGAAGAACGGGAAAAAACCACCTTAAACTTCATATGGAACCAAAGAGAGCCCGCATAGCCAAGTCAATTCTAAGCAAAAAGAACAAAGCTGGAGGCATCACACTCCCGGACTTCAAACTATACTACAAAGCTACAGTAATCAAAACAGCATGGTACTGGTACCAAAACAGAGATATAGACCAATGGAACAGAACAGAGGCCTCCGATGCAACACAACACATCTACAACCACCCAATCTTTGACAAACCT
The DNA here is from genome assembly GCA_036589455.1 of Ateles fusciceps. Taxonomy (NCBI): domain Eukaryota; kingdom Metazoa; phylum Chordata; class Mammalia; order Primates; family Atelidae; genus Ateles; species Ateles fusciceps. Next base: position 523,077 of record JAZHEH010001915.1, read on the forward strand.
GACAAAAACAAACAATGTGGAAGCGAGTCCCTGTTTAATAAATGGTGTTGGGAAAACTGGCTAGCCATGTGCAGAAAGCAGAAGCCGGACCCCTTCCTGACACCTTACACTAAAATTAACTCCAGATGGATTAAAGACTTAAACATAAGACCTAACACCATAAAAACCCTAGAAGAAAATCTAGGCAAAACCATTCAGGACATAGGCGTAGGCAAGGACTTCATGACCAAAACACCAAAAGCAGTGGCAACAAAAGCCCAAAATAGACAAATGGGACCTAATCAAACTCCATAGCTTCTGCACAGCAAAAGAAATAGTCATTAGAGTGAATCGGCAACCAACAGAATGGGAAAAAATTTTTGCAGTCTACCCATCTGACAAAGGGCTGATAACCAGAATCTACAAAGAACTGAAACAGATTTACAAGAAAAAAACAAACAAGCCCATTCAAAAGTGGGTGAAGGATATGAACAGACACTTTACAAAAGAAGACATACATTGAAGCCAACAAACATATGAAAAAATGCTCATCATCACTGGTCATTAGAGAAATGCAAATCAAAACTACATTGAGATACCATCTCACGCCAGTTAGAATGGCGATCATTAAAAAATCTGGAGACAACAGATGCTGGAGAGGATGTGGAGAAATAGGAACGCTTTTACACTGTTGGTGGGAGTGTCAATTAGTTCAATCATTGTGGAAGACGGTGTGGCGATTCCTCAAGGACCTAGAAATAGAAATTCCATTTGATCCAGCAATCCCATTACTGGGTATATATCCAAAAGACTATAAATCGTTCTACTATAAGGACACATGCACACGAATGTTCATTGCAGCACAGTTTACAATAGCAAAGACCTGGAACCAACCCAAATGCCCATCGATGATAGACTGGACAGGGAAAATGTGGCACATATACACCATGGAATATTATGCAGCCATCAAAAACGATGAGTTCGTGTCCTTTGTAGGGACATGGATGAACCTGGAAACCATCATTCTCAGCAAACTGACACAAGAACAGAAAATCAAACACCGCATGTTCTCACTCATAGGCGGGTGTTGAACAATGTGAACACATGGACACAGGAAGGGGGAGTATCACACACTGGGGTCTGTCAGGGGAAAAAGGGGAGGGATAGTGGGGGGTGGGGAGTTGGGGAGGGATGGCATGGGGGAGAAATGCCAGATATAGGTGATGGGGAGGAGGGCAGGAAATCACACTGCCACGTGTGTACCTATGCAACAATCTTCCATGTTCTTCACATGTACCCCCAAACCTAAAATGCAATAAAAAATAAAAATAATAAATAAATAAATACAAAAAAAAAGAAAATGTTATATATAAGTATGCATAATGGAATACTATTCAGCCACAAAAAGCAATAAAATAATGATATTCACAGCAACTTTGATGGAATTGGAGACTATTATTCTAAGTGAGGTAACTCAGAAATGGAAAACCAAATATTGCATATTGTCACTCATATGTGGGAACTAAGCTATGAGGATGCAAAGGTATAAAAATGATATATTGGACTTTGGGGACTCAGAGGAAAAGGTGGGGGGTGGCAAGGGATAAATTATTCATTGAGTACAGTGTACACTGCTCAGGTGATGGGTGAACCAAAATCTCAGAAATCACCGCTAAAGAACTTATTCATGTAACCAAATATCACCTGTTTCCCCAAAACCTATTGAGATAAAAAAATATATTTTTTTAAATCAAGCATCTTCTCTCAACACAATGAAATACAACTAGAAATCAATAACAAGGAATTGTGGAAACTATGCAAACACACAGAAATTAAACAATATGCTCCTGAATGACCAGTGGGTTAATGAAAAAGAAAAAAATTGAAAAATGTATTGAAACAAATGGAAATGGAAACACAACATGCTAAATCTTATGAGATACAACAAAATCAGTACTAAGAGGGAATCTTATAAATAAAAGTCTACATTTAAAAAAAAAAAAAAAACTTAACCTAATAATGCATCTTAAAGAACTGGAAATGCACAAACCAAACCCCAAATCAGTAGAATAAATGAAGTATTTAAGATCAGGAGCAGAAATAAATGAATTTGAAATGAAGAAAACAATACAAAAGATAAACAAAACTAAAAGTTGATGTTTTGAAAAATAGATACAAAATTGACAAACCTTTACAGATTAACCAAGAAAAAAGAGAAAATAGGTGAATGAAAATCTGAAATGAAAAGAGATGTTACAAATGGTATCACATTGACTCAAAGGACCATTAATGGCTACCATGAGCAACTATATTCCAATAAATTGGAAAATCAAGAAGAAATGAATGAATTCCTAGACACATACAACCTATTAAGATTGAACCATGAAGAAATCCAAAACTTGTACAGACAAATAACAGGTGAAGAGATAGAAGCCATGTTGAAAAGTCTCCCAGCTAGGAAAAGCTCAGGACCCAATGCCTTCACTGTTGAATTCTATCAAACATTTCAAAAACTAATACCTATCCTACCTAAACTATTCTAAAAAATAGAGGATGGGGGAATAATTCCAAACTCATTTTACAAGACCAGTATTATCCTGATACCAAAACCACACAAAGATACATCAAAAGAAAGAAAGAGAAAGAAAGAAAGAAGAGAGAGAGAGAAAGAAAACTATAGGCCAGTATCACTAATGAGATATTGATGCAAAAATCCTCAACAGAATATTAGCAAACTGGATTCAACAATATATCAAAAAGATCATTCATCATGACCAAGTGGGATTTATCTCAGGCATGCAAGGATGGTTGAACATACACAAATCAATTAATGTGATACAACATATCAATAGAATAAAGGACAAAAATCATATGATCATTTCAATTGACACAGAAAAAGCATTTGATAAAATTCACCATCTCTTCATGACAAAAACCCTCAAAAAACTGGGTATAGAAGGACTATATCTTAACATAATAAAAAAAAGCATATATGACAGGCTCACAGCTAGTATTATAATGAATGGGGGAAAAAACTGAAAGCCTTTCTTCCACTATCTGGTACACGATAAGGGTGTCTACTTTTACCACTGTTATTCAACATAGTACTTGAAGTCCTAGCTAGAGCAATCAGACAAGAGAAAGAAATAAAGGGCATCCAAGTTGAAAAGAAGGAAGTCAAATTATCCTTATTTGCAGATGGCATAATCTTATATTTGGAAAGACCTACTAAAGACTTCACAAAAAAAAAACTGTTAGAAATGATAAATAAATTAAGTTTCAGGATACAAATTCAACATACAAAAATCAGTAGCATTTCTATATGCCAACAGCAAACAATCAGAAAAAAGATGTCAAGAAAGAAATCCCATTTACAATAGCTACAAAAAAAAAAAAAAAAAAAAAAAACCTAGGAATTAACCAAAAAAGTGAAAGATCTCTACAATGAAAACTATAAAACATTAATGCAAGAAATTAAAGTGGACACCAAAAAATTTAAAGATATTCTATGTACCTGGATTGGAAGAATGAATATTATTAAAATGTCCATACTACCCAAAGCAATCTACAGAGTCAATGCAATCTCTATCAAAATACTAATTATATTATTCACAGAAATAGAAAAAAAAATCCTAAAATCTATATGGAACCACAAAAGACTCAGAATATGCAAAGAAATCCTGGGCAAAAGGAACAAAACTAGACAAAGCATATTACCTGACGTTAAATAATATGACAGGGCTATAGTAACAAAACCAACATGGTACTGGCATAAAAACAGAAACATTAATCAGTGGAACAGAATAGAGAACCCAAAGACAAATCCATACATCTAAAGTTAACTCATTTTTGACCAAAGTGTCAGAAACATACATTGGGGAAAGGACAGTCTCTTTAATGAATGGTGCTGGAAAACTGGATATCCATATACAAAAGAATGAAACTAGATGCCTATCTCTCACCATATACAAAAATTTCAACCCTCACTAGAAGAATATGAAACTGCCCATCTCCTTGTACTCTTAACAATACATGTCATTATTTTTTTTAAATCTCTGCTATTTTAATATATGGAAAATATTACCCTTGTGCTAATTTTTTTCTTCATTGAGTTTAGCTAAACATTTTAGTCTTATTTAAATGTGCATTATATGAACCTATGAAGCAGTTCAAAATAATATCTGTTTGTGTTTTATATTTGATAATAAGCAATATGCGAAGAGCGGGGAAAAGTACTATTATCTCTATTGCTGTTTTTGCAGATAGTGACGTTGATGCTCAGGATATCAAAGAAATTTTCCCAAGGTCAGTGAACGATCAGATCTTCTAGCACTCTTCCTAGTTCTCTCCCAATCTGAAGTTGCTAAGTAAACACAGAGATGGTAGGCAATCCAAGCTTTTCTAAGGGCAAATAAAAATGTAACATATACAATTCAGTGATGGAGTTGTCCCAGCACTCTCTTCTCCTCATCTTTCCCTTCTAGTATAATCTTGGCAAAAGAAGGCAAAGGGAGGAGAAAAGTAAGGCAGCTGGGACTAGAACATATTTTATTCACTTCAGCATTTGGCTCCACAACAGTACTTGAGATGACAGTCTGTGAGGTGCCTCAGGGCCAATCACATGGCCTCCCTACCAATGTCTTATCTAGGTTGCTTGCTTCAGCCTCCCTAGTCTCAAGTTTGCCTTTTCCATGGATATCCAAGAAGAAATGGGCTGCTTGAGGGATGGTTGCTTCCGCCATACCACACAAATAGGCTGATTTCCTAATTTTAGTTTCCATGGTTTTAAAGAAGGATGCAAATGTACTAATCTCTTTCAGTCAAAGTAATATTTGATTTTGTCTTTCTAAAATATTTGTATCCTTCCTTCACACCAAATACTCAAAACAGACCTCTGTGGTAAATAGCTTCAGCATTCCTTCAAGTGACATACATAGCTATCCATTTTACTCTAGAATATATGTATATACAAATATACACATATACATGTGTGTGTGTATATATATATATATATATACACACACACATATACGTAATATACATATATATCAAAACATCCAGGCCAGGATGGTTTGTGTAGAGATGGAAGAATCAAACTACTTACAAAATTTAAGCCCAAGTATGCCCCCAACTCTGTTATACAGATTGCAATGAAAGTCCAGAATAAATCTATGTTGTTGGGAGTAATTCTAGGATGGTTCCAATGGAGATAAATAGATCCAACTTATAAAATCAAAGTGCAAGTTGTGTCCATTTCTTTCAGCTTCCTTGACAATGTGAATTGGCTCAGTGGAAGGTGAAAGACCAGAGTGGTTTGTTATGAAGACCGATGTATGGAACCTCTTATAAAATGGAGACTCAGGGCATGTCCTCAACTCTTAAATCTTCCAGATTATATCAAATGTCTCTAGCAAACCTGCAATGAGTAATCCACATTGGACGATATTTCTCAGTGGGGACGGTTAAAGCAGATTCCTTAAAACATATGCCCTTGACTCTATCAGGTGTCTCAAGTAATTCAGCGTTGGAATTACCAGGACTATCAGGCCAGTGCAGTTTGCATTAAAGACAAAATGCATCAGACCCTTGAAAAAACTGAGGCCTGAGGTATGTCTCAACTCTTCAGCTGAGGATATTAAGAGGCGACTAAGTTCCATCTGCCATAAAGCCCCAGGTGGCAAATTATTTTTGTTCTGTGCTTACCTTAGGAAGCTGTCAAATGTAACTTCCAAAGTCCACAAAGGGATAGAGATTTCCAAGCTGTGTTTCTAAAGAGAGACAAGTCTGTTAAAGTAAGTGTTCACTGTGATGCAGCTGAAGAGACTCTGTTCAGGTCCAAGACCATGTACTTAGGAGTTTCATTGGGCCACACACCTGGATGGCCAACCTAGAACAGGGGAAAATGTTCATCTGGGCCTTTGAGGCTGAAGAGACTCCATTGTTGGTCATCTCAGGAACTTCCCCTCCTTTAATCTTTTTTTCTTTTTCTTTTTACTTTTTAAACAGCTTAATTGAAATATAGTTCATATACCACATAACTCACCCTTTAAAGTTAACAATTAAATAGCTTTTAGTATCTTCACAGAGTTGTCAAACTATCACCACAATTTTAGAACATTTTCACTACTCCAAAAAGAAACCCCATACCCTTTAGCAGTCAATGCTCCCTATATTTCCCTCCTAGACCCTCTTATCACTAGGCAACCACTAATCTATTTGCTGTCTCTATAGATTTGCCTAATCTGTACATTTCATATAAATGAAGTCATAGAATTTTTAAAATGTATCTCTGAAATGTAGCTATCTTCATGTCTTATTAAAAAAATGAGTGCTCAGGAGAAGTTAAGTAATTTCCCCATGGATACACAGGTATAAAGTGGTGGAGCCAGGATATAAACTAGGGTGTTCCAGAAAACCTGAATTCCAGCCCTACCTTAGACACTGTTTTGCTTTGTGAAATAAAATGATTCAACACATACTTTGGATATGTTAGAAAAGACTTGGCAAGGATTTGTCTATAAGAATTCAGACAGAGAGAGCTCCTGGCTTAAGCAATTGAGTGGATGAATGTTCCATTTATTGAAATATGGGAAAATGGAGGGAAAGGTAGGTCAGGAGAGGCACATTAAGTAAAAAGCCAAACTAACACTACAGAAATTAAACCAAATCCTCACATTCTGAAGGTCTCCAGAGTACAAAAGTCAAAAACTAAAACATGGAAAAGGAGAAAGGAATATAGATATGAAGAACTGAACTGACTTAGCCATCATAGGCATTTCAATGAAGGAGCCAGAATAACTCCAAAACAAACAATTATTAAAAGTATAACTGAGGATAACTTATCTGAGCTGAGGAAAAAGCTGAGAATATTGATAAAATTAGTCCCTCAAATTCCAGGCAAAAACAATGAAGAGATCCACACCTAGATGAAATATGGCGTGTAATGTTTGTGTGTGAGTGTTCATGTGTATGTGTGTGTGCATAAAGTCCTAAAAGGATCTAATCTAAAAAAAAAAGTGCTTAATAATAAAACAATAACTATAAGGCTGGATTTCTCTGGAGATTTTTTTCCTTCTGATATTTAGTATTGCAGAATTTTGCCAGGAAAAATTAAGACCTTACAGACCTCAGAGCTGTGAAACAAAAGGGCTAGCAACCATTGTTATCATCACTAAATACTATCACATTGAGCCCTGAAGAAGCAGTACAGAGTAATAGAAAACCCATCAAACTAGGTGCTCTAAGATCTAGCTTGTGGTGTTGGTCATATGAAATTACTCAAACCCCTTGAGATCTGGTTCCTTACTATTTAATATCAGGATAATTATAGTTTCTCAGACTTTTATAAGAAGGATAAAAAAACGATAATCTATGCTAACTTAGGATTACAAATTCACCAGCAAAATCAGCCTAATGTTTTCTACTTTCCTTTCTTAAAGCAGTTCTGCTTTGTCTTTCCCCTTCTTCACAGACAGAAATTTGTAGTTGAGACTCCATAACCCACGGGGACATAAAATTTCTTCTTTCTTCCTCTCAAACTACCAGCTTGTCAATGTGGCAGCAACACAGCTAGAAGCATCTCTTTTGCACAGAGAGTAGCAACTCTTTTGACAGTCTAGGTCCTCCAGAATTTGGTCCCATCTTGCTTGATAAATTATATCCCTGACCCTCTCAAGAGTGAAGCTGACAGGTCTTCCTATTGCATTACTGCTCTCTAATCTACTTTCCATCACTCACTCTGTATTATGGGGTCTGGTTCATACTTGCCCTAGTACCTTTGCTAAATGGAGTTGGCTTAGCATCGAGGAAGAGATCAATAATCCACCTTTGCTATAAAGCTTTCCCCAGAACTGTAACCATTGTAAAAAATCGATAATTCATATTTCTAAACTGTGGTACAAATAATGTGATTAATGGTCAAGTAATATTCTTTAGTTTCTGTTCTTTCCAATTTGGTTCTGTACTATTCATTATTTTAGGTATATTTTATTGCATCCCAACGTTCACTGTAATTCTCTTGGTTGTCTAGGGGTGGAGAAGTAAGGATGTACAAAAAGAGCCAGTAATGACATGAGAAAATGTTTAAGCTATAACAAAAGTTAAAACAAATCAAGATAAAATACTGAATTGGATAATAACCTCTCAACCAGAAAAAAATGTACAGAAGGAAGACTGGAAGGCTATATGATGAAAATGTTGGCAGTGATTACTGGGTGATGAAGTATATTATAATATATATTTCACTTCCTTTACAGAGGAAGTGAAATACATTTCAACCACATTCAATCCACCAGGAAGCATCTACAAGATGTTCTCCACTGAGGCCAGCAACCAAAAATAAATTAAAATGTATGTTTAAATAAAAGAAACCAATAAGAATTCAAATTCCCACGATGAACAGTTAATTACATATACAAGTTAACAAAATTAAGAGATATGCTTTTGGAGGTAAAATTGGGCTGCCATCCCCTAAATCTTATGACATTTCTAAAAGATAAGTACTTGTTTAAGGTTTTTTAATTAATTTTACCAGTAATAAAGAGGTTTATTACATAAAGGTGAAATGTAAAATATATAATAAAGTAGCACTACAATTAAAAATAAGTGGCACAAAAATGGCATACTTATAAGGAGAAATTAATAAATCCACAATGACAGCAGAAGAGTTTTAACACACATCTGTCAAAAAGTGTCAGATCAATCATGCAAAAATTAATACAATCATAGATTTGAACTACATAATTAAAAAGCTTGATCTAATTAAACCATATAGAACACTGTACCCAATAATTAGAGAATACACATTTCTTTCAAGCACATGCAGAACATTAGAAAATATGATAACATATTGACTGTCTAAAGGGACTCCCAAAAATTCCAAAGAAATGCTTTAATAAGAACAGAAGCTCTTTCCAAAATCCCAAGATCCAGTAACAAATGATTACGAGAGAGAGGAAGGAAGGGAACGAGAGGGAAAGAGACCTACCAGCCTGTGTGTTTAGAAACTGAAAATATAATCTAAATAATGTATAGGCTGAAGATGGATTTTCAAATATTTTGAACAAGGTATGCATGGTAAATACTTTAAAAGTGAATACTTAAATAAATAGCCACCACATCAACTTCGAATTCAATCAGTCTAGATGATTGAAAATTGAATATGTGAAGAGACATCAGTGACTAGTCTCTTTTATCGATATTAGAAATTCTTGATTTCTGTTCCTCCAAATACCAAAGAGGATTCTTTGACAAAATTTCTAGAGAAAACATCACTTGGAATGGTTAAGGAGTAAGTGAGATGGAAGGGATAATTGATGAAGCAAGGTAGGAGATTAGGATGGACAAGAGCAAAAGGAGGAAGGGGAAGTAGGACTAATTGACAAGTCTCTGTAGAAAGAGGGACTATTTTCTTCTAAGATGAGAGAGAAAGAATAAAGGGATGGATATGGGAAGAGGCACAGAAAAGACTTAAGTTACATAAAATGGGCACTAACTCCAATCTTTGGTTACATGACAGCGTTGGGTATTCAAGTCATTTATATTAATGTACTTAAAATCCTATGTTTTCTGCATTATTTTTTAGGCACACAATACACAGGGCATTGTAAAAATGATTTTACTACATTTATTTAAAGTTAAAAAGCAGTCATCACATCCAATATTTTTCTTCCGTTGGCTTCCCTCTGCTCTGTCAAGTCCCTTTTTTTCTTCTTATATCCTCTTATCCAACCCAGTTTTTATCTTTCCTTTGGTGAAATTGGTCCATGTGCATTTTTAATCCATGTGCTGCTGACAGTGACTTTGTAGAGACTGAAATATATTCAATCACATTAAATCACCAGAAGCATCTAAGATGTCCCCACCAAGGATAGCAAACCAAAGTTGCTACTTGATCAGGGAGAACAATTCCTGCCCCAGCCACATGAAGGAGCCTCTGCACTCATTTTAAAAGGCAGATGTGTGTCAAACAACCTGGAAACCATCATTCTCAGCAAACTGACACAAGAACGAGAAAATCAAACACCGCATGTTCTCACTCATAGGCGGGTGTTGAACAATGGGAACACATGGACACAGGGAGGGGAGTATCACACACTGGGGTCTGTCGGGGAGAAAAAGGGAGGGATAGTGGGGGGTGGGGAGTTGGGGAGGGATAGCATGGGGAGAAATGCCAGATATAGGTGATGGGGAGGAAGGCAGCAAATCACACTGCCATGTGTGTACCTATGCAACAATCGTCCATGTTCTTAGCACCTGACCCCAAACCTAAAAATGCAATAAAAAAAAAAAAAAGATGAAAAAAAAAAAAAAAAACATTACAGTATGAGGTTCTCCAAAGAGAAGGAAGCTCTGGCTTCCTTCCTTTGAAATGAATAATAGCACACTTTTCCAATGGGACACTTTGCAAGCAGCTGCATGCCCTCTCGTGATGTTACTTACTTATCAGATCTGAGCCAAGCATTATTAAAATACTTGAAATGTATTTCATTCACCCTTTACAAAAACCATTTGAAATTATCACTATTATTTGCCCCATTCTACAGACAAAGAAACTGGGGTTCTGTTTCACAATATTAGTGTATGGCATACAAGCAAATTGTTCTGGAATCAAGTTAAAGGATTGACATTATCTATGATAACTTTGTAAACTTCTCAGATTTAAATCAGGACTCATCAATCATTTCCTATAAAGAACCAAATAATACATATTTTAGGCATTGTGGGTCATATAGTCTCTGTTGCAACTACTCAACGCTTCCATAGTAGTGTGAAAGCAGCCATGGACAGTATATAAACAAATGGGCATGGCTGTACACCAAACTGTATTAATGGACCCTGAAATATAAATTTCATGTAATTTTCACATATCACAGAATGTCATTCGTCTTCAGAATTTTTAGATCATTTAAAAATGTAAGATGCATTCTTAGCTTGTAGGATAAAATTGGTTTCAAGTGCAAATTTTAGCAAAAAAAGCAGACAAGAAGGCAGGAAGAGGAAAAGAAAAAAAAGAGAGAGAGAGGGGGAGAGGAGTGAGATAGCGAGATAGAGTGAGTGTGTGAAAGAGAAAGGAGAAAACACTGTGATTCAGTCATTACATTTCTAAGAACGTATCTTAAGTAATCATAAAAGTGTGCAAGATTAATTTCTCTTAAGAAAGTTCATACCAGGCATGATTCATAATTCTAAAAAGGTGAAAATAACTCAGATGAACAGCATGAGGAGATCGGTTAAGTATATACAGTAAGTCAGTGAAATACTATATTGAATGTCATGTGGTAGAAGAGTATTAATGATGCAATCATGTTTGTAAGACAATCAAGAAAATATAAAATATCTTGCTATCCATCATTTTTGCTAAAAAGCATATTCAAAGACATAAAAAGATGGAATAATATGCATCCAAATGTTAACAGTGGATATCTCCAGCTGGTGAGATTTAACATAATTTTTCTTTCTTGTTTTTCTATATTTTTAATATATTTTACAATGCATATATCTTACTTTCATAATCAGGATAAATAAGTTCAACTTCTACCTGCTCCATACCAGCCAGTAGTGCTATAAAATTTCTGAAGAATTACTACATGTTTCTCCAGGTTTAAAGCATTTTTGGCTTAGGTTCATTAAAAAAATAAAAATAAAAGTTGTTTTTTTGTTGTTGTTTATCAGAAGGTCTGGTTCTTCTGTTCACAGAGACAGTGAACCTACAGACAAACAGCAGTGCATGGAAAGCAGTAATCAATGAAGCCCACACATAGTGCCCCAAACATATTTTTTGACCAAAAGTCTCCCTGTAAGCCATTTTTTAAAACCGTTGCAATATAAATAACTTGAAAGCTGTATCTAAGCCAGCTCCAAGAATGATAAGAAAAACTGACATAAAGTACTATGTAAGTTTAGGATCCTTATACAAACACAAGCTCTGGACTCCAAGAGCTCTCACCCATGACTCACTTTTGTACAACTCACAAAATTCCAAGGAAGCTCCACAAGGCTTCCCACTGGCCTTATGCACCAACCTGAGGCCAGCAAATATAATATTCCTCTATCCCATACTTGTCATCCTTGGACATTGCCCAGAATATAAGTCCCTTTGTCATCTACAGTCTCATTCTCACCCCATTGTGCTGGTTCTCTCTGCCTCAAGATTCTACTACTGCCCTTGTCCATAAACATTCTCATAGTATGCTCTGGATCCTCAAGATCATGGTAGATTAATTCATATACTCCCTAAACTTGACAGAGTGCTCTCTCCATCTCATACCTTTAATGGAACCGGGCCCTTCTCTGATGAGACTGCTTTCCCTGAAGGGTTTCAAGTGAAGACTCCTTATTCTTTCATCTACTCCACCATTGAAGAATCAGAGTACTGGTGATCTGGCCTTGCTGTTTCCCTTTCCAACATCATGATCATTATTCCGGGATCATTAATCTGAAGACCTCCGACTCTTTTGAAATGCTTATTTCTCAACTATATACCTCTCTAGGCCTCCCAATAATTCTTCCACATTCAGGATGATTCTGGAGTAGTTTATTGCTTCTTCTACCTCATCCTGATATTACCCTCAAAGAGTCTTGCCATCCATAGGTTTCTGCATTTCCTCCAGCCTAGTAGATGTCTCCTATCTTCACTTTCTTTCCTGCCCTTCCTGGACATGATTGCTATAATTACAAATTACTTGTCCTCCAGTCCCCTCAGTGCCTTTCACCACTGTCCTTCTGCCAAAACCCTAACTCCTAAACCCTGGTCCAATTTCACAATCCACCCCTTCTGCTTTATACAGCAAGAGAAGAGACATGCAAACCAGGAATTTTGGCATCATTACAAATTCATGATTGCCAATCTTTGCTGGAGTCTCAACAACACTCTGTTTTTTGTTTTTGTTTTTAATTTATAAAGGAAAGAGGTTTAATTGACTCACAGTTCTGCAGGGCTGGAAAAGTTTCAGGAAACTTACAATCATGGTGGAAGAGGAAGACAAACACATCATTCTTCACAGGGTGGCAGGAAGGAGAAGGGGAGAAGCCCCTTATCAAACCATCAGATCTCATAAGAACTTACTGTCACGAGAATAGCATGGGGGGAAACCATGCCCATGATTCAATTACCTCCCACCGGGTCCTTACCACCAACATGTGGGGATTATGGAGACCTACAATTCAAGATAGATTTGGGTGGGAACACAGCCAAAGCCTATTAACGTTTGGTCTATATATGACACCTGGAATCAGCAACACTCTTCTATACTTTTCTTCTGTCCATTTTCTATTCTCCTCAATGATCCTGTTCAGCCTTTATTCCTTTGCTCATAAGTCCTTATCTCGATCCCCATCCCTTCCAATTTCAATATTTTGCTGGCCTTTCTGCTTCATCAAGACAATTAAGGCCATCAGCTATGATTATCTTTAACTTTCCACATCACAATATAAGCATTTACTAATAAGAGTAGTGAGGACTTGTGGGGTGCCCTTCATCCAGTTCAAGGTCAATCAATTTCCCTCTGCGCCCTGGCCCACATCTTTCTGTTGCTTTCTGGGGCATTGGTCTTCAAGTCCCTTCCTATATCTCAAACCATTCTCTCCCCTTTTCTTTCAGACTCCAGTAGTTAATAGAGATGCTCCATTTTTTTAAACTTAAAAAATACCTCTTTCTTACAGATGTCTTCCCTCTAGAAACCGCACTCGTCTTTGCAGAAAAACTTTTGGAAGGACTAAGCTTATTCACTAACAATCTTCTCTCTTCCCTCATTTCCTACTCATCCCTCATTCTGTGTATTTATTGTCCTTTCAATTTCATGGAAGGGGCTCTTGGTAAGGTCGAGCAGCGACCTCCCATGTATAAAATCCTATGGCTATTTTCAAGTTTTTATCATTCTGGACCTCTCTTCTACATCTAGAAATGTTGAACACTCCCTCTTCTTTTGCATCCACAACAATGCAAAGTCCTGGTTCTATTTGCACCTTTCTGACTCATGGACTCTCTTGTAAGACCTGCCACAGGATCCAGAACTAGACTTGATATGTGCATGTTTAATGTTACTCATTATATTCCAATTCCCATTGCCCCAACTTCCCTCTCCTTACACCACTTCACTGGTGAAATGTCCCTGTTATAATTTTCAATACTTAATTAACATTTTTAACAATAATACATATCTATTAAAAGATGATGCCCTCATCATCTTTATGTCACATTATGTGATATAATTTTTTTTTAATGTTAACATATTTCTCCTTGAAGTTAGGAGAGCCACAGCATGGAATAGAGTGCCTTGGTTTAATAATTTTAAAATAAAAATATCAACTATTTTTAAAATATTATGATTAATAAATGAGATAGAGAATGTGCCAGAGAGACCAGAATACTGCCTGGCACAAAGTAAGTCACATAACAAATGTTTACTGAATTCACATCTAAAGTCAGTGAGTCTCCTTGGCCACTAAACAATTGGCCAATTGGAAAAACACAGCGTTTAGTCAAGGCAAGTAAAGCACATCAGTGCAACCAATTGTCTGGTGTAGTGAGATCAAGACCAGAGGTCAGTATCCTCTGGCGTATGTCCAAAGTATGCAAAGGATGACAGGACAGTCCAGTTTCTCTGGTGGCTTCCTCCCTGCTGCTCTACCATTCCTGTCAGCAGCATGGTGACAAACCAGTAGCAATAAAGAGGTAGGAGGACTGAGCCTGAGCTCCCATGGCTGGCAGGCACAGTAAGTAAGGGAAACCTTTGTTGCTGCTCCAACCAGTGTTCATTCAGCATTCTCTTCCCCAAACTGCGACCCAGCACACCTTGGCACACTCCTTTATAAAACTGCGGAACACCGGCATAAAGAAAACCAGTGGAAGGTGGACTGGATACTGATTTTTCAAGCAGTCATTTTGGCATTATGCATCCAGTCTCTTAAGTAATTTTCCTCTCCAAGATTAATGAGGTCACCATGGGAGTTTGTGAATAGACATAGGAGGTAAAACTGCCACATTTCTTTAACTCCTCTTTTTTGGCTGTCAAGTGAAATTACTCAGTGTGGTTTTAGTAGTGCCCAAGGCAATCACAAATTTAGCACACATTACACATATCCATTGCATCTCCTCTACTGTGCCTTTTATTCAAAGTGGCGTTTGATTGTATTGGGAAAATATTTGTTCTTATGTAAGATTCCTTAGACCTTATAAAATGTACTGTCACTTGCAATCTAACTGATACAAAGATGTTTACATAATGTGACAATGATCTTTTTGAATTTGGAAGTGGCATTAATACATAACCTTTTTCCAGAATGGCATGCAGATTTTTCATTCTACATTTTCCCAAAACATAAATGTTTAAAAGCTTATCTCTGCAGTTAATAAACTTTATTATATAGGAAACTTTGAGTGAAAAGTAATACAGATTGTCACATATTTTCTTTCCTGACTCCAAAGGACTCATTTGTAAGTTTTAAAATTCGCAAGCCATTTGTCTCCCTAAATATAATAGCATATATACTTTGAAGTTACCACATGGATTCAGTTTACATCCAAATGTATACACTGACAGTGACATTTAAAACACATAACATCGATTAAGCATCTGTTCTTTTGTTCGAAACACAGAGAGGTGTGTTTCCAGTCAAGTTTTCATTAATACTAATAAGCTCTAAGTAGAGATATATCTGTAAACATGTTAAATAAAAGGCCAAGGGCCTTTTCTCTCCCTTTTAATGTCACTGCAAATAAAGAAACAGAAAAATGCAGGCAACAGAAAAAACTAAAGGAAAATTCTAGACTCAGAAAGAATTCTAGGACCAAGATACATCTGTTCTCTCAAGCCAGCCATTTCTTCTCAAGTTTTTGAAACAATATCACAAAGTGTCACAAGAAAGCACACACCAATACTTATTTTTGGAAAATTGTTTCTACATGCTTTCAAAAGAATGAACAGTACAAAAAGTTTTAAGGCAGACAGTATCAGATCACACAGAACCCCTCCACCCAGAGATCATTAACAAGTATTTAAGCACAGGTTTCTCCAATTGTACTTGCCTAGGCGTAAGTAAGCTAACACACACATCTTCACTTAAATACATCATGCAGGTAAAGCTGAGATTGCAATGTATACAGAGCTCTTTTATCAGCATTACACTAAAAATACTTCTCATTTCAATAAATATCTTTATAAACATATTTTTTAGTATTTATATCTAAAACTCCATCCACATGGAAGTATCAAGCTAAAAATAAGTCCGTAAAAAAATGGTATTGAGACTACTTTGGATTTGCTAGGAAAATCTGGAGCTTGGAAGTGATTAAAGCAGCTACACCTCACACAAACAGAGTAATCCTTGACTTCTTGTTTCAATTGTATGGAATGCCTTGGAAATTCCTGGAATTGAGGCAAGAGAGCAATCAGGTATTTGTGCTATGGTAAAAATAAATACTGAATGATGATGTTGAAACCTCATGTCATTCTATCTTTTGTTATAGGTCCTGAAAAGGTACACACCACATGTTTAGGTTAGGTTAAGCCGGAAGGAGGGAGGGAGAGGGAGAGGGAGAGAGGAGAGAGGGAGAAGAGGGAGGAGAGGGAGAGGGGGGGAGGGAGGAGAGGGGAGAGAGGGAGAGAGAGAGAGAGAGAGAGGAGGGAGGAGGGAGAGAGAGAGAGGGAGAGAGGG
This sequence comes from Ateles fusciceps, assembly GCA_036589455.1. Taxonomy (NCBI): domain Eukaryota; kingdom Metazoa; phylum Chordata; class Mammalia; order Primates; family Atelidae; genus Ateles; species Ateles fusciceps. The sequence goes on from JAZHEH010001915.1 coordinate 539,712, forward strand.
TGTGTGTTGTAAAGAAGTATAGGATAGCAGGAGCACTTTAATCAAATAAGTTCTGCTTTAATCTGTTTTATACACATTGGATGGACTCATTGGTAGCTTTTTTAAAAATAAAATAAGATTCCACTGCCAAATACATAAATGCTTACATAAAATGCTTACATAAAAACATATACACAATAAAATGAGATAAAAAAGTTTAAAGCACTAGTGTTAGGATAAAGGACCCAATGCTGAGCCCATGGATTGAGTTCGTGTTGTAGCCTGTAGTCATATGGGTAGCTGTATGATCTTAAGGAAATCAGTTTTTTACTCTCAAAGTCTTCAAATTTCTTTACTGTGAAATGGAGACAGAAATGTCAACCTCACAGGATTATTATATGTAGTAATGAATGGCATGAAAGCATATATCGTGGTACTGAAGGAGTGCCACTTCCAAAATATGCCAAATAAATATATTGACTATTTCAAATTGAACACACTGGAGAAATTGTAGTTTTCGAAAGTGTAAGCTAGCTTGGCTCCTCTTGCATTCAGCAAGCCATTAAAACCAGTGAAGATTCCTGTGGAAGGTGTGCCCTCTCTAATCCAGGTAGAGAAAACAGTATCTTATTACCACACACTTGGAGTTGTATGGCCACCATGGACATGAATAAACATACCCTAATGAAGTAACTCATATCTTTCACCTGTTTTAGACCCCTAATATATCTCCTAGTGATTCCCCTAGGAAATTTTTACTGCCCTATCCAGATCTTCCTAGCATGTGTATCATTTTATTTTAGTATTTATTGCTCTTTGTCTAGAAAATGTAAAGGCAAACTTGCTTTGGCCACTTGTTTAGTCTTCACTCTTTTATGAAGATCCCCTATATATATAAAACTAATAAAATTTGTCTGCTTTTATCTTGTTAATGCTACCTGCTGTCAATTGGTTTGTAGATCCAGCTGAATAGCCCAGTAAGAGCTAAAGTAAGGCTGGAGGTGATCTCTGGCTCTCCTACAGTAACTTGCTTGCATAGTAGGTACTTGACATAGGTTACATGAGGCTCAGTTTACCCTGCTTAGTCGTCACCAGGCAAAGATGAAAGTAAAAGAACATCATCATGAAGTAGAGTCTCAGACTCACTCTATGATGCTATACATGATCTCAAATGACCTAAACCAGTTGCAATAGTCAGGACCAGGATTTGGCAAATTTTCTGTAAAGGTTGAGATAGCAAATATGTTTAGATTTTGTTACACCATACCATCTTCTGTCAACAACTACTCAACTTGCAATTATAGTGCAAATGCAGAAATAGAACTATGTAAACAAATAAGCATGTTCCAATAAAACTTTACTTACAAAAACATGTGGACTGGTCTCCCGGCCCTACTTTGCCAACCCCTAGTTTCAAAAGTTAGACAGAGTCAGCCTGGCAAGTACTTTGAGAGAACCACTGGAAAAAATCCTCCCATAGAACTTAAGAATAAGAAATAAAGTGAAAGCCTGGATGCCAAAGAGTCCAATGGGAAAGTTATAAGCTGGATTTTTGTCCCAGTAGCCTTGAACCTAATAGTAAATTATTTTCTTGATCTTGAGAGCTAAGCCTTAACTTGAGATCAACTTAACAACTTGAGCCAATGAAAGCTGGCCTTATTTTAGGAAGCTCCAGGACCCTCTAACAATCCTACCAGACACTGTGATGGTAGCTTAGCACCCAGTGTTGGTATTTATGTGTGCCTGCAACCAACGTGTAATTTAGGCAACTGTTTCAGTTATCTACTGCGGTGTAAAAACCAGCCAGAACTAGTAATTCAAAACAACATTTTACTATATTACTTCATAGTTCTGTATGTTAACTGAGCTAAACTAAGAGGTTCCTAGATAGATCTCTCCTGCAGTTGTAGTCACCAGGGGCTGCTTTTCTAAAATAGCTACTTTACTCACGTTTCTGGCACCTCAGCTGGGACAACTAGAGCAGCTGAGGGCTCATCAGACATCTCTCTCTCCATGTGGCCTCTTCCTATTTAAGTTTCTTCCACATAGTGGAGTAAGACAGTGAGACTTCTTACCTGGTTCCCAGCTTCTCCCAGAATAAACATCCAAGAAACCCCAGACTGAAGTTGCAAATCTTCTTATGATCTAGCCTACAAAGTCATGCATTGTCACTTCTGCGACATTCAATTAGTCAAAAGCTAGCCCAGGTTAAATAGGAGGGCTTGAATCCAGGGGAAGCATAGTTCACTACAGGCATGTTAAAATGTATACATTTCAAAGATCCAGTTTTTGAAATAGGTCTTGGATAACTTATTTGAAAAGCCTAAAGCCAAAGTACATGACAAACTCTAAGCTTACACTGTCTACTATAAATGTGTGTCTCCCTAGATGATTTGGCTACAAAGTACAACCTGTCAGCAGTTTAGTCAAAATCTCATCGTCCTCAGGGACAGAGCCACTTTACAATAAAGATGTAAAATCTCTTCAAAGAAGCTGAAGATATTTGTAAAACATTTTTAAAGCTGAATTTTGAGGTGAAAAGCAATAATTTCCCAAGATTTTATACATAAAACTCATTTGAAGGCAAATCCAAAGCAAAAAGGCAACAAGTTCCTGATTAATTGACAAAACATAGCAGAAAGGATGACCCAACAGAGAATCTCAGCATTATAAAGGACCCAAGAGAGTATCTAATTCCATTTCCCACACAAGGAAGATTGTCTTTCTGTAATAAATTATATGGAATTTTAGGGAACTGACATTTTTACAACATACTCTATGCCCACCTCATTAAGTCCTCCCAACAACTTTATGAGGTCATTATAAAGTAGGCAATATCATTACTCCCAATTTTACAGACAAGAAAACTGAGACTCTGATAAATTAAGAGATTTGCCCAAGGAAACATGTAGAAATTGGCAACAATAGAATCTAAAATACGTTCTGGGCTGATGCAAAGTAATCAAGCACTGATTCTGTCACAAAGTAAGCTATTCCAATATTGGGCAGTTGTAAAGATCAGAGGAAAAAAAGCACACATGCTTCAGCAGCTTAGGTGGTCAATCAAGAAGCCTCTTCATAACAGTGGTTCTACAACTGTAATAGATTCTCAGAAAAGGACAACTCCAAAAAGTTTAATAGCAACCAATCCATAAGATAGATTACATCCAATAAGAACGGACCAGGTGTCTATCCATAAAGAACAAACCTACATCATGATCTTCATGGCTTCACATTCCAGTTGATGCAACAGAAAATGCATCTATGCAACCATAGCAGGTACAAAATAATATTAACACTAAATGTTAATATTATTAACATTACGTAGGTCCCTACTCCTCTACAGATAAGTAATCGGGCTAAGCAGATAGTTTCCCCACTAATTGTTTTGCCCATAGAACTCTTTCTTTGAATATTTGCTGATGCCAAATATAAGATACAGATTAAAATGGAATTTCTTTGGTGGAAGTGATGATAGTTTGCCCATAGCCCTTTCTATTTAGCTTTCCTTGGACACAAAACCACCCATCTTCCTGTTTAGCTTTCTTTGGACACCAAACCACTCATCTTCCACCATAAAACCTTTGAGATTCCTTCAAAATATAGGATTCTTTTGAAGCACAGTTTGAAAACTACCAAGTGTAACTGTTAGGATGGTCTCTGAGAATTCATTTTTCTCTATACTTCTAGCACTATGCCTCTGTATTATGCCTAAGTAGCCAATGAGCATATAATGTGTTCCTAGTTAGGTTACGCAACGAGTTGTTTGGGAATGAGAGTGAATGAGGAAAAGTCATTCTGAGAAGGAAAAAGTAGAACGCTCAGAGACATAAACAAAGAGGAACTTGGCTTAGGTATTGGGAGGCAAAGGTAGGGAAGAAGGAAGGCACCAGACCAAGTCAATGAGTAGGCCTTAAGGAGTTCTAGATCCATCAGTAGAAGCAAGAAAAAACTCATGTATGCACTTGCAGCTCACTACTTCCTGCTCTGCTGGGGTCTGAATGATAGAAGAACCATGACAACTGACGTGGATGGATATTTCTTTATTCAGTTCTCTACCACCTTCCTGCTGCAAGTTAATAACCTTACAGTCTCAGGAGGCAGATCACAAGCATTTCAAAGGAGACAAGGAGAACTTCAATGGACTTTCTGTTCTTTGAATTTTTTTAGTGCCACGGAAGAATCAGGCTTGTCAGCTCTCCTTCCTGGCCTGGTGAAATAATTAGAAGACCAAAGTCAGAGGATCCGATTATACTATTTAAAAAAAACAAAACCTGCAGTTCATATTCAGGGCTAATTTGGAGAGATTTTTGGGCCTTCCTTTTCCTTCAGCTCTGTAGAGAAACTCCTAGCTTATACTGGATCATATCAAATCAGAGCAAAATTAGAGTTTCTGGCAACTCTTGCTTTAACAAATCAATTTTCATTGGAAAGGTAAGTTACATTTGACATTTTTTCTTTTCATAACTGATTTGCAGAGGAGTAAATAAGTAATGTTAATAATAATAAAAATGATTAAATGCATTCACAAACTTTATAAAAGACGAAAGCTGAAAGTTCACTCTTTCCTTCCAGTAAAGTAGAGTCTTTTCCTTGACATTTGGATTTAATAGACCTTTATTAATCACTGACTTAGGTATAAGAGAATTTTTATCAGGTAACTATAAAGCTTATGTCATTGCCCCTATTTTAGAGATGAGGAAATCAAAGTTCAAAGTGATGTACTGGCTTGTCCAAACTTAACATTGTTAGGAAGCAGAAAGATGAAAAATTATTTACTACAAATTCAGAGCTATTTTCAATATACTACAGGGCCTTTCTTACAAGGAAACAGTCAAAATTGTACTGAGAAAAAAGCCACATAAATGTGACATTTTATAACACCCGCCTCTGTGCTTCTAATGCTTAACTGTCATATTTCAGGCTCTTTCCACTTCTACATCAAATGACTGCAGCACAGGGCAGAGCTTCTGAAGCTTTGAAGCATTGAAGCATTGAAATAGGCAATGGCCTTGGAAGCATTCAAGCTACCAACTAATATGACCTTTTCTTGCATAGAGCAAGTGTTAACCAAAAGTGAAAATTAGTTTGGGATGAGCTGATTTCTCTCTATTGCTACATGTCTTATTATAATCTCTAACATAATATTTGAAGAGAGAAAACCATCAGCAGGGAAAAGTAATGTCCAGCTACAGGGTCCACATGCTGTCTTGAGCATTCTGTCTTCTCTCACTGAATGATTATGGCATCCTTCTCTAAAAATGACTTCTATCAGCATTATTGACATATTATTTCAAGTGCCTTTGAAACATGAAAAACATAAACTTCATAATAACAACAGCAAAATATACGCTTTGAGTACTGGCTCTGTCCCAGGCACCGTGCTAGGTGCTGGAAATACAGTGATAAAGCCAGGGTCCAAGAACCTATAATCTAACAGAAGAGGCAGATGTTTACCAAGTAATCACCATTCATTGAGACAAGTGGCTCAATGAGAAAAAGTACCTACAGCAGGGAAGCAAGTCTGAAAACTCAAAGAGGAAGTGGCATCTAAGGCAAAACATAGAAAGAATGGTGGGGGAGTTAGCTAGGTGAATGGGGGAAGTAGGGAAAGAATGTGACCCAGAGGTAACAACGTATATGAAAACCCAGAAGGCAAGAAGACCATGTTCTGGAAACCAAAATATGTTTATCCCGACAACACTTGTATGTGGGAGTGGAGGAGAGGGGAAGTGGTGAATGCCTCTTAAGTTGAAAAGTAAATAGGGGCCCAGTCTTAGAGATCTCATAGGCTATGGTGTCTGGAGCCCAGCAGGAAGTCACTAAAGTAAATAGCTTGTTCTTCTTCTGTGACTTCCAAGTAGCAAATGTGGGATTCCAAGCATCTTGAAGACTTGGGTTTATTTTCCTAAATACTTGACTTGTTGATTTTTCTCACTCCTTATTTGTTTTGTTTTAAATAGAAATCTTCTAAGAGATAGATGGAATGCTCTGAAAAAAATCAAAGTTTCTGTGGTGTTGGGGGGGTTGGAATTAGAGAATTATTTTTTAAATTTCCTTTTTCTTCAGTTTTTAAAGCTATTGGTAATAATTTTTCATTTGTTATTAAACCATGAAACAACTTTGGGGAATGTTTTCATGATAACAACACAAAGACAATGTTATCTATTATTTCTGCAGCAGGATTGGCCCTATCATTCAATTTGCTGAAATATCCCCCAGCAGTAACTAGACTCAGTATAAATATCACTTGGCAATGTATCTGTCTATCATCTCTCCATCTACGAATACATGTATTTTCTCACTTAGAAATCATTTGAAGCAGATCTAATAAACACATAATGAAAAAAACTGGTTTTAAAAATAGGTAAAGAAATTAGGAGGAAGAGTACATCAAGAGTATGTCACTAATATCACGCCCACACTCAGAAAGGCACATGAGGTACTGTGTAACTATTCAAAAATGCCCCCAGACTTGATTTTGAGTTTTTCCAAGTGGTTAAATCATAGAGACCTTATTTTGTTATAATAGTGATCTTCAATGTTGGCTACATATTAGAATCAGGAAGAGAGCGAGAGGAGGGTTTTTGCAAAATTAGCCTCACCATTTGAAAAATTAAGTTCCTGAGAGTGGTGGCATGTTTTCATGTATATCTAATATGCAGCTATGGTTCTGTTATTTAATGGGTCTGGCCACTGAATAACAAAATTCCAAATACCCATAAGCTTAAAAACACACTAGCTGCTGAAGAGAAACACAGCTTTTCCTGGCAACGAGGTCTGAGAGAACTTCCTCCTTTTCGTGGGTTCTTCTAAAAGTGTATTTGGGATATCTGGACAATGCTCCCAATACCACCCCTACCATAAACACAATGACAAGTCTGTGATGAAGAATTTTTGAAGTGTGCTCTATTGGAAATCCAGCACCTAGTGCCGAGTACAATTCAGAGAAGGTGGGCTTAGGAGGCTTGAGGAGCATTTCAGGGACAGAACTCTCTGATTTCTGCTCATTTCATTCAGAAAGACCATTTCTAGAGGAGCAGACAAAAAAAGAGTTTCTTCACCCACTCACCCACCTCCAAAAGAGAAGTCCTTTAAAACTCAAGCACACATTTCTCAGCAGCCAGTCAAAGTAACAGCTCAATGTGCAATAATTTCAGATGATATATTTAAAGCAGTAGAGATAGGAAGTGTCCTAGTTTGCCAAGGGACCAGTAAGTAAACCTTAAAAGTCATTTTTATGTCAAACAAATGCTTAAGGATCACAGAGAAAGTCACTAGTGATCTATGGAATAATGAGTGCACCTGACCTATGAAATAGGGGGAGGTTTGAGATTCGATTGATTTTGACCTTTGCCAATGCAACAGAAACAACCCCACCCCATCACAAATGTGTTTCCAGCCTCATAGGATATGAGGAGCTCCAAATGTTATAATCTACTTTAAAAATCAAATAAGAGCCCAGATGCTGTCATATCCATGACATTCTGCTGCTTCTCACAGCCAGCTTATGCCTGGGGGTCTCCAAGACTTCTGCCTCTACCTCATTCTCCTTTCTCCTGAGATCTTATGGAATTTAACTGACAATCACCCTAGAGTTTCTACTTCTTCTTACCATCTACAGTGGAAGTTAGCAAGAATGTCCACCATTATTTTCAAACTTCTTTTTAGCCCCATAATTATTTTTTAAATTGAAATGTGACCTAAATCAAAATCAACTAGTTAAAAAATAGATAAGCATAGAGCTTCTCTGGTTGAAAGAACCCCATCACCCCACATCCTTCTCCCCAAAAGCCCTAGGTCTCTGGGGCTCGCTTCAAACATGAATTTGAAAACCATTGCCTTTCATCAAGCATGGTGTATTAGTCCGTTTTCACAGTGCTGATAAAGACATACACGAGACTGGGCAAGTTACAAAAGAAAGAAGTTTAATGGACTTACAGTTCCATGTGGCTGAGGAGGCCTCACAATAGTAGCAGAAGGCAAGGAGGAGCAAGCCACATCTTACATGGATGGCAGCAGGCAAAGAGAGAGACCTTGTGCACAGGAACTCCTCTTTTTAAAACCATCAGATCTCATGAGACTTATTCACTAGCATGAGAAAAACCCACCCCCATCATTTAATTACCTCCCACTGCAACCCTCCCATGGCACGTGGGAATTGTGGGAGTTACAATTCAAGATGAGATTTGGGTGGGGACACAGCCAAACCATATCACATGGGTTTTGGTGTGCGTTGATGCCCTGAAACTGAAGGTAGGTTCAGATCAAGCAGTAGAATCTGTTAGCTCTAATGGAGACAACTATTCTACCACAATACACTGAACCACCTACTTGTCCCATGTCTCCCTGAAACCTGGCTTTCTTCTGCTGCTTCTCTACAGAGAGAAAATGTAGTGTATTTGAAATACCCTAGCTTGGCTATAATGAATACATTTTAAACAATCCTGCTAACTCCATTTTGCCCACCCTGAGCTATGTAGGGCATTCTGTTCTGAGAGCTTGTGGTCTGAGACACCTGGCATCTTTTGTAACCAATTTTCTGAGAACAGGGCCCACTGGCCCTGTACATCCTGTACATTCTGTTTTGCAACTGTGTAACTGCTTACCCCACATCCTGAGTAAAAAAACAACTTTAAAGTAGAATTTTTTGTTAGGCACCCCCCCCCCCCTCCCCTAACCTACTCCTTCTGCTTCTGTAATAATCTGCTTACCGTACCCTCGACCCTAAACTGGTATAAAAATCGTACTCTCCCTTTGTTCTGGGCCAAGAGGTTGAGCTTTAGCTGACTCTCGGATGCCGACCATTAAAGGTGGGACTCTCAACAAACTCAGAGCATGGCGCTTCTGTTTTTAAACTCGCTTGGGTATAATATATTGAGAGAAAAGGACACTGAACTTGGAGTCAAAAAAACTGAGTTTCATCTCTAGCTGCATCATGGGCTAACTACAGGGCAAGACTTTTCAAATCTCTGACCCTAACTTTCTCCAGATACTGAAGAAAATAATTCCTTGCTGTGAATATTGAAAGAGGTAATGTTCATGAACATGTTTGATAGCACTAAAAACCAGTATAGAATTAGAAGGCTATTTTAGTTTCCTATTGGTGCTGTAAGGAAAAAAAATACCAGTAATTTAGTGTCTGAAAACAACACAAATTTATTCTTGCAGTTCTGGAGGTCAGAATTCCGGAAACAGGTTTCTGGGCAATAATCAAGGTATTAGCACACTGTTTTCCTCCTGGAAGCTCTAGGGAGAATCTACTTTCTTGCTTTTTCAGCTTGTAGAGGTTGTTTGCATTCCTTGACTCATAGTTCTACATCACTCTGACCTCTGCATCCATGGGCCCATCTCCTCTTGTGCCTCCCTTTTATAAAACCCATATAATTATATTGGGACTGTCCAAATATTCCAGAATAATTTCCCCATCTGAAAATCCTTAATCACATTTGCAAAGTCCCTTTTATCCATTTAAGGTAACATATTCACCTGTTCCAGGGATTAGGACATGAACATCTTCAGGGAAGGCATTATTCGGCCTAGCACAGTTATATATTAGATACTGTGATGGATAGTCTGAATTTGTCTCTCTATATTCCACCCCTCTCCACATTCTTTGTGCCCCAGAAGAGTGATCTCTACAGACTACAACAAAACAACTCTCTTTTCCCTCTGACTTACACTTGATTATGCCCAATAGTAGGTACTGGCAAGAGAGTGAAGGGCAGGCTATGTGTCCCCAACACCAGATTCCTTGGTTCTGGACTGCAGATTGGTAGCAGTTGTGTTCCTCTACCAAAGGCCTTAGCAGGCCTTCTCCATGCAGCTGTTGCCCTCTCCAAGCTCTGTAACCACCCCCACCCCTAGTTTCATCAGCACACAGGGTGATGATCCATCCCCTGCTTTTGCTTGTCCTGGGATGCTTCCTTCTCCTTTGTTGGCTTTCTTTAACCATTAACCTTAAACCCTGACCACAGCTTTGTATATAGTCCCTTTATTACATTATCCTCTAGTTACCCCCTTTGGGTGTACCACCTGTTTCCTGTTGGGACCACCAACTAATAAAATACTGATAATCTTTGGAAAGCTTACCATGACCACCTTTTTAAAATCTTCCTATCTGCTCTCATTCCCTTGACTTCTCTAGTTTATTTGATAATGTCAACAACTCTTCCTTACTTTTCTAAACAATGGAGAGGTATATTCTTTCAAAATAATCAGGATATCAGGCCTCTTTTTGCTCATTGAACAGGCCAAGCTCTTTCCACTTCAGGATTTTGCTACATGCTGTTGCCTCTGGCTGAAAATGCTCTTCCAATTGCTAGATCCTTATCATTTGGATCTCAGTTTGGATGTCATCTCTTAATGAAGTCCTCTCCTCTGATTTAAATTAAACAACCATTATTCTTTACAACAGCACTGCTTATTTTCCCTCATAAAATTTTCACATCATTTGTAATCATATAACACATAATTTGTCTTTCTGTACTCCAAAACAGCAAGAGATCATGTCTACCTTATTCTCCCAGGGCTGAATACAAGGCCTTGAAAAATTTGGTAATGAACAAAAGACATAAAAGTGGAAGGAGATATGTTCTGTACAATGTCATTGTATTTTTTTCCTCACTTAATCCTTAGAACAATTTTCAGATAAGTAGATATTAAATTTCATTTTACAGAAAGACAAGCCAATATTCAGTAAAGATGAGTAACTTGCTAAAAATTAATCCAACTAGTAAGCTTGAAACAAGAGATTTTGAAACTCAAGCATTCTTTACTGAGTGGCTCTTGCTAAAAACGCTAATGTTTTTTGAACACTTACGTTGTGCTAGGCCTGTACAAAGTGCTTTATAGACATTCCTTCATTTTAATGTTCATGACAGCCCTACAAAGTGGCATTCATTATCCTTACCTAACAATGAGGAAACTAAGCCTCAGAGAGGTGAAATGACTTGCCAGGGTCACACAGCTAAGAAGCAATGAAGTTTAGATTTAAATCCAGTTGAGTCTGACTGCAAAGCCCTTTCCTTTGCATCAAGAATTTCTGAAGCCCTTAACACAGTGTCAGATACATTAAGGCCTAGAATAAGGTAAGGCTTTCCTAAAAGGATGTGTTTATATTTTCCAGAAAAACAATGAAAGAGAAATTCATAGGCTTGTTCTTGGAAATGACAGCCTGCTATAACCAGAAGAGAAGGAAAACAGATATTTTCAACTACTGTTTTGGTTCTATATTCTTCATTATATGTAATGATTCAAAGATTGGAAAAGGCACAACTTAGGGTAGTTTGTAACAGTATAATGGGGTGAGGTTGAATAAAAAGGCAAAGCTAGGCAAAGAGATTGGAAACAAACCCCTCAGCTATCTTAACTGATTTCTAATTACTGGGATTGAAGCATCATGAAGTCAGGAATATTGTTTTTTCACCCTATATCCCTAGAACAGCAACTGTCACATAGCATGCATTCTATCAGTATATTATGAATGAAATATGTCTCCTGATACATTTAGATGGAATCCCAGGCAAAAACACCTGGGGATCAGATTTCTGAATGATCCTTTATAATGTGAGGGAAGGTGAAAAATCGAGTCGTGTCAAGAAGACTTAGGGATGGGAAAATGTTTTGAAAAGGTTATATACTTACATTTTCAAACAAATTAAAATAAATCAATGAGATACTTTCTGAGTGGTTTGTTTAACAGTATGGCCTGAGAGAACTTATCTATGAGGAACTCTAATGTTCACCAACATCCTTTGTTATATTAATTGAACACTTACTGTGTGCAGGGACTATAGAAAGTGTTTAAGTGTTTTATCCCATTTAATCCTCATAATAGTCCTATCAGGTAAGTACTATCATTAGTCTGTTTCACAGTTGAGGAAAATGTAGCACAGAGAAGTTGAGTAACTTGCCCTCTGGTCTGATTCCAATGCCTGGTCACATCATGGCCTCATTTAATCACTGTAGAAACCAAACCTGCCAAGGAATGTGGAAACTATATCGTCATACAAGTGAATTGAAAGACTCACAAAATAAGGATTTGTGTTTCATTGAAGAAACACTTGTGTAAAGGGAGGGGAGGATGAAGATACGAGGAAAACAGAGATGCACAGCAGGTAGAAATAGAATGTGGATTAGATCTGCAACACTCAAAAGACACTTAACATCCAAAATCCTTGGAGGATTAGGGATTTGACTAAGACTATTATTAAAAAATCAAAAAGCAACAGATGCTGGCAAGATCGTGGAGAAAAAATGAACACATTTACACTGTTAGTGGGAGTGTACATTAATTCAACCATTATGGAAGACAGTGTGGCAATCCTCAAGGACCTAGATGCAAAAATAACACTTGACACAGTAATCCTACACTAGGTATAAACCCGAGTGAATGTAAATCATTCTATTATAAAGATACATGGACAAGTATGTTCATTGCAGCACTACTGACAATACCAAAGACATGGAATCAACCTAAATGCCCATCAGTGATAGACTGAATAAAGAAAATGTGGTACATATACACCGTGGATACATGCAGCCATAAAAAGGAACGTTATCATGTTCTTTGCAGGGATACGGATCGAGTTCTATCCTCAGAACTGATGCAGGAACAGAAAAACAAACATCATATGTTTTCACTTATAAGTGGGAGCTAAATAAGAACACATGGACACATGGGAGGACAATACACACTGGGGCCTGTCGAACGTGGGGGGGTAGGGGGCTGGGGGGAGCATCAGGAAGAATAGCTAATGGATGCTGGGCTTAATATCTGGGTGATGGAATGATTGTGCATGTGGATCACCATGGGACATCATTTATCCTAAACATTCTACACATGTACCCCTGAACTTAAAATAGAAGTTAAAGAAAAAAAAAGATTTTTTTAAGAAAATAGAAGCTTAGACAACCTTCAGTAGACCAATATAATATGTATGCTAAAGCAACAAGCTATGTTGTTTTTTTTAAATTTCCTATTATGTAGAGTAGAATTAGCAGATCCATTTTCTATTATAACCCCTTTAAATGAATGAGATAGCACTCTTGAGAGGATTAGCTAAGATTATAACATGCATACAAAAGCACTGATGCTAATACATAGTTATCTAGGTTGGAACTAGAATATCTATCTGAATCTCTTCTGCAGAATGGATTCCTCCTATTAACACGTAAAATTATATTCTGGATGAATTTCCTTTTTATTAATTACTAAATTACTTATCCATTTAACTGGTATTAGTGTGTATTCAGCACTGCATTTGGTTACATTTTAGCTTTGCTCTTCCACATAAACTCAGGTACTTTAATAGAACTCAGTTGCTTCAATAAGTCTGATTTTGTGTTCTAATTGCAATCACAGTTCCTAACATTTTTCAGGTAAGCCTAATATGTATTTTCTAATAACATTTTAACCACACCAACTTAGATTTTAACTTAATGTATAAGCTCACATTTGAACACACAACATCACAACCCTTAATGTTTGTGGGTGGAGATAAGATAGAAAATCCACTATAAGAATTTGTTTAAATTCTGGTAATAAACCTTAAAAGCATATATTCCCTGGAAAGAAAATGATGTGCATTCTTCTTCAAAAACATCTCAAAAATTATGTATGGTACTTAGTAGCCTGTCATGGAGAAAAAAAATAGTCTGAACATTCAATCACATGAGTAAAACTGCAGACCTGTCAGAATCTTCATCATGGTATTTGACAATACTGGGCAGTTAGCCATTAACTAGAAGAATGGGTATGTCTAAATTACCTAAGAGCTTAAATAAAATTTACACAGAGCAATAAAGGTGGCATGGTTACCTGTGTTTCTTTCCATTTCAAAAGTCTGAGCTATGTTGTCTATAGAATAGTGTTGTTATTCTTAGCAAGAGATGGATGTTCTCTGTGGCACGTAATAATGTGATATTCAATGATACAGAACATGAGTTTGGGTATGTGGAGGCAGATCCATGAGAAATGAATCATTTGGACCAGGATCATCCCAAGAATGGTGTGCTGTGTTGGTATAATATTTCAGGTAGTGCCTGACAATGGTAAAATGGAGTAGGTAAAGATATAATCAGCTCATTGGTAATGCCGAGCTCTCAGGATTAGGGACAGATTCATGTTTTACATGATGATGGTAAATTTTCTCAGCCGTAGATCTGAAACTGACAAATATAATGCAATTATTGCAGTGTATGTTGCCTAACTATTAACATCCATTTATGTGAAAATCTTTGATTTTAATAATAAAGTTCAGCTAATGATTAGTTTGGTTTCTAATTTAAATATTATTTTAAAGACAGATGGACCACTGTAGCTTATTCAATTTTGTGCAGTGCTTATCTTAGCTGAATTATGTGTAATTTTTTGGAAACGGCCCTCTACATATTTTATGAACTGACATAATGTGAGAGTGAGGTCACTTATCATTGAGAGACATCCCCATATAATGTTAAATTTGTATTTCAGAGAATTTGATTTTTAAAGGTATTGTGGATTCTGATTAGTGCATTATGACTTCATTAAAAATTAGTGCTCAGCTTTAGAACCTGAGCTTATGGAGGAGCAGAGAATTTTCCTTGTTTCAGGATCCACAATGTTTGTCACAATTCTGGCACATGATAGGTCTTAAGAAGTTTGTATTTAATCGTCGGATGTCAGTTATTGCTCCCAGATATATGTCATCTGTTAAAGGTGGCATGTTCCTTTTCCCTGTCCTATGTGTACATGTGATGGGACTTCAGGTTTAATAACATCCTGGCTTTATACCCACCTGTAACTCACCCCACCCCAAGGAGGAGGAAGTTATATAATTGGTGGGGCATATCCACTCAGGCTACACTTTTCAGTTAGGGAAAGCTAATCAATATTTTTGGGGGTGGGGATAGAGTCTTGCTTTGTCAGGAAGGCTGGAACTGCAAACTCCACCTCCCAAGTTCAAGTGATTCTTGTGCCTCAAGTCGTCCCAAGTAGCTGGGATTGCAGGCAACCACCACAATGCCCACCTAATTTTTGTATTTTTTTGTACAGATGGGTTTCACCATGTTGGTCAGGCTGGTCTCGAGCTCCTAACCTCAGGTAATGCGCCTACCTTGGCTTCCCAAAAGTGTTAGGATTACAGGTGTGAGACACTGTGTCTGGCTGCTAATCAATATTTAAAAGCCACGAGGTTGGGAAAAAAATTCTGGTGTTTTCTCAACAAGTTAAACACAAAAATTACCATGTGACCCAGAGATGTCCACTGCTAGGTATTATATCCTAAAATAATTGAAAGTGGGTATTCAAAGCAAATACTAGAAAACAAAAGTTCACAGCAGTACTACTCCACTCAATAGCCAAAAAGTGGGAACAGCCAAAATGTCTATCAACAGATGAATGAATAAACAAAATGTGGTATATGCATATAATGGAATACTATGCAGCCAAAGCTTAAGAAAGTTCTGTCACATGCTACATCATGGTTGTAACACTTGGAAATATTTTGCTAAATGATGAAAGCCAGACACAGAAGGCAACATATTATATGATACTTGTTCATGATGGAATTTCCATAATAGGCAAATTCTTCCCATGAGGAGAGAAAACGGATTTAGTACTTGCCAAGGTCTTGAGGAGGGGAGAGTTAAAGGGGGAGGTGACTGTTT